>OZ026499.1:900000-1266178 GCA_964019985.1 Aurelia sp. 4 Dawson et al 2005 | reverse complement strand
AAATCGGTATGTTCAAAAGGGCCTGTTTTTTGCAAAAGAGCAAAGGCTATAGCCTTAATTTTTGCCTTTATCGGTATTTTCAAAAAGAGCCTATTTTTCGAAAAAGCAAAGTCTATAGCCTTACTTTTTACCTAAAAATCAGTATCCTCAAGAAGGGCCTATTTTTTCAGAAAAGCAGGGGCTATAGCCATAATTTTTTCCTTCAAATCGGTATCTTCAAAAAGGGCCTGTTTTTGCAAAAATAAAAAAGCTATATCCTTACTTTTTGCCTAAAAAGGGCCTATTTTTGCCAAAAAGCAAACGTTTATAGCCTTACTTTTTGCCTAAAAATCGGTATCTTCAAAAAGGGCCTATTTTTTCAGAAAAGCAGGGGCTATAGCCATAACTTTTGCCTTCAAATCGGTATCTTCAATAAGGGCCTATTTTTTCAAAAATGCAAAGGCTATAGCCTTACTTTTTGCCTAGAAATCGGTATCTTCAAAAAGGGCCTATTTTTGCCAAAAAGCTAATGCCATAGCCTTACTTTTGCCTTAAAATCGATATCTTCAAAAAGGGCCTATTTTGGAAAAAAGAAAGGCCATAGTCACTTTTTTCAGCCAAAAATCGTTATCTTTGAGAAGGGCCTGTTGTTAGTAGAAAGCAAAGGCTATAGCCTCACTCTTGGCCTAATAATCAGTATCTTCTGAAAGGGCCTAATCTTAGAAAGAAGCAAAGGTATCTTTTGCGCAAAATTCGGTATTTTCAAGAAGCTATTGTGGTAACTTTTTAAATAGTCATTTGAAAGGAAAAGCAAATATTTGTAGAAGTTATTTAATAAGATAACAAAATCATTTCAATAACCAAGTAAAAGCAAATCTATGTGACAAAGAACATCAGTAAAAGGAGTATATGGAACGTGATGCTCTGAGCGAAGTCAGTAACTTACTCTGCACAGCTTCCAGAAAACCTTAAGTCCCTTCAAATTGTGTCTGCGCTTTTTTCACCCCCAAGAGGGGGGGGGGGAGGCTAAAACCTGAAGACGGCAAATTCTTTGTACTCCCTTTCAAAGGGTTGAGGATAAAAACATTTGCCACCAAGTCGCAATTTTAAACTCAGAAGAGAGGGCTTTGTGATCTTGGAGTCAGAATAAAGAGAAATCATATCATGCTTATCATATCTTAGATCATGCTTATCGCAAGGTAAAGTAATGCCTAAACATTGGAAAGAGTTTAAAAACTTTTTGTCGAAACACTTCGAATGGCACATAGACTTACCCCCACTTCTAGTTCGTCATCTGCAATAAGTCTGCCTCCTTTTCCAACTTTTTTTCACGAAATAGACTTGAGGAAAGTCTAAATGGCACAGGAAACAAATGAAGATTTTAATGGAAAGAAACGCTTAAGAAGCTCGTAAGAAACTCTTAGTACTCAAAATTTGATGATTTTAAGAAATTTCAGCACTGGCTCAAATTCTTAGCTTTTTGTAAAAAGTACGTATATCAAGTATTTGAGTTTGCGTCACATTATTTAATTGGAGATGCGATTTGGAGCAAGTGGAAATAAGACATGAAGCACGGGCTATGGGAGACGCTGAATTAAAAATAAGACTGCATTACGATACATTGAGTGTTTCATTGTTTCTTTCCCCATACAGGGCCACCGAGAGGGGGGAGCAGGAGGGGCACTTTGCCCTAGGGCCTCGGGGTCTAAGGGGCCTCATAATTTGAGAATTTTAACATTTGGACTGAAGGAAATGCTCTGAATGCATTTTAAGCCAATCTAAAGGGGGCGATCGAAAAATTTTCTGGTCGCTCCGCTCGCAGGGGGCCTCAATTCGTATTTTTGCCCCTGGGCCTTGAAAAGCTCTCGGCGGCCCTGTCCCCATATGTTGAATGTCAGTTTTAATCCTTGCATGTGGCACTCTCGTTTGAGTGGCATAACGACTCTTGATTTTTTCAATCTGACACGCCGAGGATCAAAATCGCCACTGAAACGAAATACCGGAAATGAAACAAGGAACCAAGAACACGCAGTGTTCATACGAAAATCTTATATTTCATTCAAAGTTTCCTACAGCCCGTGGTCTGCCATTAGAACTGAGACATGGAGTATGTCGAAACAAAAGACAAAGCAACAGAGGCCACAGAAAAATGTAAACTTCCCAAATGATAAGGAGGCCCTGCTCCGTAGCCTCCTATGTGATAGCTTTGCAATCGCAAAGGAGGCTATAAAGCAAGGTCTCCTTATCATTGAGGGGATTTATACATTTTGCGAGAGCCCTGTGCACAAAGTCGACGATCTAAGAAGTGTCCATATTCTTTCGTAAATTATAGTCAAAACAGTTCGACTGGAACGTCTCAAATTTGACTTACATGTCATCGCATCCTTCCATCATGCATTTGATTCAAGGCAACGACTAAAATGAATTGGAAATATAAGTGAGCAAAAAGAAATATATCATTATGTAATGTGGTATTGACCTGAAGAGCATCAAATCGAAACATTTTGGCTTATAAAAAGGGTACTTTTATGTCTTGTTCAATTCTTACCCTATGGGACACCCCCGAAGATTTCCACATAAAATATTTGCGGCTCCCAGGCATTTGACTGCCATATTCCCTGGCTTCCGGGGGCATTTGACAATAATAGGAACCTTGTCTTAAAAAGTGACAAGGAATATGAACATTTTTCATTGCCCAGTCTCCAGGTATTCGCCAAAAAAAATTTCCCGGCCCCTAGCCATTTGTACGAGAAAGTTTTGTTGACCCGCGCAGCTGCCTAAGAGGGATGGAGGGTAGGAAATAAACGAGACATATCGCTAAAACGTAGCCCAAATGAACATTGTTATACGATATTTCGCTTTCAGACCCAATTCTAGTGCAGGGTCTGTTCTTAATCGAAAAAAACTGAGGAATACCGTCCAGACAAGAACAAACCTGGACCTGTTTCAGAAGGAAAGTATGCCTGATATTTGTCTTTGTGAAACGACATGCAGAATCCAAAAGACAGTATATAGCATTTATTCGTGAGCTTTAAAGAAAACTTGTAAGAATATCACTTTAAATGTGGTCTCTATTCTGAGACCTCTGGATTTCTACATAAAAGGGGCAGGGTCAAGTAACCGTAAACAAACCTGTTATCTTTATAATCTACATTATTGCCCAAACGTGGCCATTCTGCTTTGCACAGATTTTGGTGGATCGGGTGAATCCACAATAAAGTTACTCCTAAAAATTCACCAATGTCTCTGCAATCGTACAACATATGAGTGTTTCTTTCGTTTCTCAACGAAGTTCAAGAGTTCGTCTTCAAAAGAGAACCTTTATTTTGAGAAAAATAGTGGAAAATCTCTGTGATGTGGCCTATCAAAAATACAGCAAATCATCGTTTCGAAAGATGCTTGTTTACATTACGTGACCCTGCCCTTGTAAGAATTAGTGACCCTGGCTTTGCATAGATTTTGCTGAAAGATGCCCTTGCCAAGAACTTATGCCTAGGTCCTACAATTTTATGGCTCATGTTATTGGTTTTGATGCTGTATGAGCAAGATTTCTTTCCATTCTCTGTCTTTTCAGTCTATGTAACTGTTATCTTTCATGTTCTTCCAGAAGAAACCAGTTTTCCATGTCTTATAACCCCTTAGGTTCTCCTTCGCAGTGGAAAGAAAAGTCTGCATGCACGCTACGATAAATAAGAGAGGATCCATCGAAAGGTTTACCTGCCAACTTTTGCAATTGGTGTCTTTCTGCTAGATTTCCTTGCAATGATTCCATCAACTGAAAATATCTGAAAATGATAAACAAGATCTACCATAAGGTTCTAGCGAAAATTTGACAACTGTATGTTATGATGAGTTCTTATTTTTGACATTGAAAAATATTGCAATAGAAATGATAGGGCCATTACGAATGTCGGCAAATGAGCGGAAAAAAAGTCGAACTCTAATCACGTGATCTTTCTGTATGCGCCTTCGATGCAAACATTTCAGATCACTGTAAAGTAGTCTCTAATGAACTGAACTGTATCAACCCTATGTAAAGAATCCACCTTTTCATGGCTCCCTGCGAAGCAGTCACGTGGCTACAAATCCACAAGTCTGATTGGTTCGGTACAAAAGTTTAGAAAAGTTTGGACAAAGTTTAGACATTTATTGACCAATCAGATTGCTAGATTAACATGGCACGCGACATGCCACGGGAGGCCATGAAAAGGTGGGTTTGAATTATGTGAATGAAAATGAAACAGATGTTCAACCTGAAGAGAGAGTCTCTAGGCCACAATGTTTCACTTGTGTTGTTCTTTAAGTTTTGCAGGTTGGCTGTGATTATGCTATTCCAAGCTGCATGAAAAGAATAGAACATAGACGTAAGAATACAGAATCCGCGAATCTCCTTCGACCGTAACCAAAGTAATTCACAAATCTTGCAGTCTTATTGGTACTCATGGAAGCTCAGACTTTGGGCCTAAATAGGGTCAGCTTTTTCAGAGTGAAATCATGAGTCTTTGTTGACAGAAGCACCATCATCAAGGTAAATAGCACAGGGAAACAAGGGACTCAACATCATAAGTCTAGTAAGGATGTTTGGCAAAGACATTGTTTAATGGTGGACATGTTCTAATCCAATTTAAAATTATCTGACTGCAATCGATCACTCCGTTCTACGATTTTGAGGGATTTTCACGATAACGTCATTCAAGAAAGCCTAAAAGCATGTCTAGAATCACGATTGAAATTTCCTAATATTTCTGCCTTACGGTAATGACTCCCAATAAACTCACTCTAAGCCCGAAAGAAATCTTAGTGAATCTCAAGAAAATGTCATTGAATCATGAGTCCCAAAGAAATCCCACAGAATCTAAGTGCTTTTTAAGTGCCTTTATTATTATCAATATCATTATCATCTCAATGAAACCTAATCAATTTTCAATGAAATTTCCTGAATTTTAATGAAAATCAACTGAGTTTCAATAAATCTCACTGAAGTTCTACTGAAACTCGATGGCATCTCACTAAATCTTACTTGCAGATCCTTGATATTCTTTTGAATCGCCATCTTCATTTGCAGCAGAAACATCTTCATTAACATCTGACTCGTCAAAAGTGACAGTCACCCTGTGGAAAGAGAATCTTTCAATCAAAGGTCACAAAACAAATTTCCAAGTTAGAGCCTGATCATATCTGAGTAGGGCCCTGCTAGCGAAGATGGATGGTTTAAGTTGAGATTCCTTTGTCAGTAAGAGGATTTGATAAACCTGAAACACGACTCTAGGTACGTTGGCTAGTCCTGGGAGCTGGGATCCCACTCCTGAATAACAGGGCTGACTCTCTTCCATCGGACTAAACATTAAGAGGTATAAAATGAATCGAAAAAGTAAAAGCCACAATATAAACGTAACCCTAAGGATCCACAGATGCTTGCGAAGACGGATAACGAACAACTTTGTAGGGCAGAGACAGCAAAACGACAAAAAACAACAGCAAATGAGTCAGTTTACTAAGTACATACATTGCCAATATTTCGTCCTGCCATGCAGGACCTCTTCTGGCCTGTTATACGATAGATACATTGAAGTTATACTCATGTGATCGCTTGGCGAGGTTGGAAACCACATTTCTTTCTGGCTAAGCAAAGTGATTTTTCCCGTGAGAATCACTTCGCAGCCATGGAGTAAACTGCTACATGTGATACTACGCCAATGCAACTTCAGTTCACCTAGGCAGCCTTACACAAGTAACCGCAGAAAACACCAAGGTGAGATTACTTTTATGTGGAAACAGGATTATCATTTTAACACCAAGACTATAAATTGAAGTATCAAAATCATTCTTCAAAACAATTCTTTCGATTTGCAGTCTTGCGTCGTTTCTAGCTTCTGAAAACTAAATACTGCATATCGGCATAACACAGAAACTGAACTAGCTACGAACCTTGATCTCTCAGCGGAAGCTTTGTTCAATTCAGTGGTGTCTAGTAGTGTGTGTTTGCGAAGTTCTTCTTGGAGTGTTTGTAAACGTTGCTTGCTGCAAATCGAGAAAACAAAAGTTTATACACAGAGTGAAAGGTCAGAGAAAATGAGGGACAACAAAATCTTCAGAGAGTAAGCATCGAGTTGATGTTTTGCACTATTATTTTCTTTTCATTTATCGGCTAACTAGTTTCGGCCACAAGGCCATCATCAGAGCAACTGAAGAATTTCATAACTACATGGGCCTTTATACAACATAATTCAATTACATTTCATGAATGTCCCCTTTAAGGTAAATGCAACAAGTTCTTGGACCCAGTACTCTCTGGCAAGTTTGTCTCAATCGTCAGATCTGCTTTGCTCTCAACATAGCATCCTCCTCCTCAACATAAGTTTTTACATAGGTTTACATCATACTCTACACAGCAACACCGAAAACTTTGAATTACCAGATTATCAAACCCATGATAAAATTTTCTTTTCGATTGGGTTTAGTCGACCACCCAAACTGCCCAAAGATGATACAATGTTTGTGGTCAATACCATTAAAATTACATGTTGAAAAACCATACTTTGAGCAACAATTTCCGAGGAACATGTCCGGTTAATCTTGATTAAGAGCCAAAATTTCAGACGTTCAATTATTGTTGAAGTCTGTAATGGTTGTGTGCGATTTAAAAGCTCAATAAATATATGTAAAGAAATGGACTTGGTAATCATAAAAGCCGTTTTTGGTAGCAAGCTTTAAACCCCGTTTACACGATGCAGGTAGAATTTGAGAACGGCAGAATCTTACGCCGCTTTGGAAAATTAGCTCCCGTTTACACGATGCAAGTAGAATTTGAGAACGGCAGAATTACAAACTTAACTGCTTTGGTAAGCAACTCACAATCCTTCCAACATTCATGAAATTTAATTGAATCAAGAAGTCTCTTTTTTGATACTCATTTACATTTGACAAGAACTGGGATTTCTCAAGAGACATCAAGCAATAAATAATCTTTTCAGCAACTCACTTTTCGTCTTCTTCCACACTAGAGTTCTTCTTTTCATTCTCTGCTTTCTTGTCGGACGCCGCTTGTTCATTTGATTCTAACCTATAGAAGAATTTAAAAATATTACAACCATACTGTAATAAACGTTGTTGTTACCTTTCTTGGGATTACAGAAAGGCGTTGGCATAGGCCCAAAATTAGAAAGGGGTTGTACAACGGCAGCATAGAAGTCAAATCTTTGTTTTTTATCCATAAAGCTGGTCAGCTTGGTTAAGATCATTTGGTATACACCGTAGAGTCATACTCTTCTTTAGTTCTTCTTCCAAATTTTTGTAAGTTTGTTTCACATTGGAAGGCATCTTTAAAGGGGCAGGTTCACGTAATCGTACACAAACCTGTTATCTCTAGAATCTATACTGTTGCCCACACAAGGCCATTTTGTTCTGCACAGATTTTGGTGGATGAGGTGAATCCATACTAAACTTACCTCTAACAATCCACCAATATCTCTGCAATCGTACAACATATGAGTGTTTCGTTTCATTCTCTACAAAGTGCAAGAGTCCATATTCAAAATAACACTGTCATTTTGAGAAAAGTAGTGCAAAATCACTTTGATGTGACCTATCAAATATACTGCAGAATCTTCGTTTCAAAAGAAGTTTGTTTACATTACATGACCCTGCCCCTTCAATGTGAATGACAACTCATCCAAGCAAATTCTAATTTTCAGATCCATGTTATTGCGAACTATGAACCCTGATCTGACAGCATAGACGCAGTGTTTTCAAACAGTGAGGACTCTGAAGGGAGAAGAGTAGCGGCGGCAGTGGTTGCTGGTTGTGTTCCCTGCTGTCGGCCGGGCTTTCTACTGTTCAGTATTATCGCTAGTGCTAGCCTGACTTCCATTGTGAAACAGATATGTCCAACGATATTCAATTGTATTTAGTCATTGATAAGTAGCTCTTTGTAACTGTATATTTTATAGTAATTTAGTTGCATGATGCAATAGGAAGTGTTATGAGGTACTTTGTATCTGTAAGAGTTTTACTTGAATATACACCTTAAAACAACTTTGAACTTTCTTGGTACACCCGGTATAGCTAACAATTCTAATCAATCAATCATTCATTAAAGCGACCAATCAAGAAATCAATCAATCAATCAATCAATCAATCAATCAAAGAATAAACAAAAGTGTCACACACCCTTTAAATCCAGGTTCATCATCTCCACCATCCCTTTCTTTATCGGAAGCAGCATTCTCTAGTGTTGCACTGTCCTCATCTTCTTCGATAACATCCTTAACTTCATTGCATGGGTCAGCACATACACTTGATTTGCGTCTATTGCATATAACGGATTATCATTTAAAGCGTAAAGCTCTATTAAGCCCCATTCAGTCCGCCTACAGTAAATCCCCGTGTATAACAACCTACTTTTTCGAGAGCCAGGCTGAAATCGGTTCTTTTTGCAAAGATTCTAACTCTAATTTCAAGGTATAGAGGTTCTTATTTGAAGGGCGCCTCATGTAGTCCCCTTGAGAGTCTGACAAACACTTTCAGCCCCATAATTTGTCTTTGAAGCATTCTTATGGGCCTAATAAGTAATTGGGGAGGAGAATAAGACTTCTTCCAAAGCCAACTGGGACCACAATGACCTCAATAACAGCAATCAAAGATCAACTTTGCAACTCCTGCAAAAAGAACCTATGTTTCAGCAAATTGAAACAGGCTCTTAATTGCAAGGTACATAATCTAAGAAAGACAGCCTCTAGGTTCTTATTTTGGTAGGTTCTTATATGCAGGGATTTCCCCTCCCCTCTGACTCGAATTTCAAGTAAGCTCCCCCCTCGCTATCAAGCCCCCTGTTATTTCAAATTTAAGAAATTTCCAACGAATCTCCATATGCTTCACTGGACAAGCTTGCATGTGAGTTTTGATTGTGTCTTGGATAAAGTATGTGTCCAGTCTATGTATTTGACTCATGTAAAGGCCATTGATGAGAAGTAGAAAATTTGTTTGTAATTTTCGGCCTGTTTTAAAGATTTCTTGAAGGGGCTTTCATAGGAAACTTTTAGAGTGAAGTTGCTGATTTGAGACAAGTGGGATGCAAACTTCATTTCAACATGTCCACTACTAAACGATACTTTTGCCAATATCCAGGAGCAGTGGTCTTTCACATTGGCTTGCTTTTTACTCACCAGGTGGAAAAGGGGTAAAGTTTCTTGCAGCGGCTTGAATCTTGTCCTTCAGAATCTGAATTTAAGTGCTTTTTAAATGTGCCGTATGAGACATAAAGCTCAAAAATTCTATTGACATTTCCAGTCGTATTTGCAAGTTTTCACCCCTAACAAGCACAGTGATATCTTCAAAAATCATTGAAAATGCATCACAACAACCCATAAATATGCCGGACATCAATACGTTAATTGAACACAATTTTGTCCCTAAAATGGCCCTTTTTGCCCTTTTGAAGAATGGGGAGGGGTGTGGACCCCCAGGACCCCCATCGTAGCTGTGCGTCTGCGGCAGACTCCACTGAGAAGGAGAAACCTCTTTGAAAGAAATTTGTAGAGCCTAAACACAGGGTACTAAAGTAAAAACTTACCCGGAAGCATCGCTGTGTGATCGAAATTGTCGAGCAAGTTCTTCCTCAAGTTTAGCTCTTGTTTCATCATCCTTGATTGCCTTTTGATGCTCCTTGCATTGAACGACGAAGTCATTTCTGATGTTCTGGAAATTCATCACTGCAACGAAACAAAACTTCTGGATACATAAAAGTATACAAGACTATAGATTTTAATCTCATTCGATTTAGATTTGTTGACTTTGTATATATGGTATATATTGTTAGCTATGCAAAATATCAAATTAAAATAAATTAACAAAAACAATATGCTAACTTTCTACTCTAGATAGATTGCATGTTCGTAGTTATTGCTATAGATGGAAAGATGTAAGTTCAAACTACAACTCATGGACCTTCACATTGGCATATTGGGACGACGATTCCCCCTCAATTTCGTGAATAGATATGGAAACCATAGCAACACTGTACGACAAGCTGAGTGCTCCAGGCAATGGCGGATAGGCCTAAGTTGCCTGCTCGAACTTCCGATGCTAAAACACCTAAGAATTCAAGTTTTCAGCTATGCTAGCCATGAACTAAAGCTGGAAGTATTCACATGAATATTTGCTCACTCCAAGAATCAACAAACCTTTCACTGTGGACCAGAGTTCTTCATCATTAAGGCCACAGCTTTGATGAACTTCACCGCAATGAGAATTTTCAATTGTCGAGGGCTGCTTGCCTCGTTTGTGAGACTACTCCTAAGCCTCGTTCCTGAGTGCACAGATAAATCTGTGCATTTCCGTCGCATTGGCGATCTTCTGACTTGAAATTCAATAAACATAATATCAACTTACCCATAATTCCTGTGAAGACGTTCTTGAATATGAAGGCACCAACACAAATCCATAAAACGATATATGCTTTGCTGAAAAAGTTATTTGATGTTTTCCCCAAATCATTGAGAATTTCAAACCAGTGATCCAATGTAAACAGTCGGAATAATGTGAGGATTGACTTCACAAGATTGCTGCAATACAACAAGATAAGAGTGATTTGTGTCATTCAGGGGTAAAAGTAGACTGATTACATAAATCTTTTGCATCCCTGCAGTAAATCTTGCTCTGTAGGGGCCTGTACTGAATCGGAGGGCAAGAACGACGATACGTCATTTGATATTTCATTGCCAGTGACAAATCCATCAGCTAAAATTAGGACAGTCCAGTTCGACAATCCAAAAGAGTAAGCATGTCATCGAAAGCTTTATTATCAATCGAAATGAAACGAACGTTTCGAATCTTTTCCAAAATCCATCATCAACGTGCGGGCGTATCTCTTTTAGCTATGGATGGTACATTCTGTATTACAAGTATTGTGTTAGGAGTAGTTTTTAAGCTTTATAAAACAGTGGCCGTAAATCGCCATTATGTGATGACAGCGGCAAAGGACACCAAAAAGGGCAAAAACGTGAAGGGAGACGGAGAATTACACGAAAAAGTAAAAGAAAAGAAAAATGTAACGAGGGTAGATAGGGAAACGGTAAAATGCAGGTAACAACTGAGATAAGAACAGTGCCATGGCTATAAAGGACAATTTTGCATCAAGGACAATCAAAGGCTAAACGAATCACAGGCGAGAACGATGCTGCCTACACCAGAAATATAAGTTTTGTTGAGCCTCCATTGACTAGAAACTGGTCTATATACACGATTAATGAAGAATCTATCTTGCTATGCTATGCTACAAACTGAATACGATGGACTGACCTGAAACTATACTTGTACTGAATATCTTTTCTTGTTGATTTTGAGTGAGCCGTGAACATGACAGTTCCAGTAACAGCAAATATATACATGAATGTAGCGAGAAGAATCAGTATAAATGCCATCGACTTTCATTGAAAAAGAGAAAACAAGTTAACTAAAGCTGAAGATGTTTGACCACTGTGGCTGAAACAAAGAGTAACAAGCGATTGAGAGAGCTTCTTAATGAATGAGATAATCAAAGAGTCCCTTTCTTAAAGACCTCGTCAGGCCAAAAGAGATCTTCAGATTGTAGGACACAGCTCTGGACACAGGAAGCCCAGGCAGTTAACTTAACTGAAGAATAATAAGTTAACATCTTAAAATCTTAAAATCGTTAATTGTATAATACCATGGTGTGTTATTTGTAGCACTTCTCCACAGCTGTGTTGTGTTTCATTGACTTCTGCATTGCACTGTGTAATTGTTGGAATGCGAGAGTTCGATACGATGTAACTTGCAGGTATTCTAATGTAAGTAAACATTACCTACATTAGAATACTTGCAAGTTAAATCGTATCGAACTCTCGCATTCGAACAAGTACACAGTGCAATGCAGAAGTCAATGAAACACAACACAGCTGTGGAGAAGTGCTACAAATAACACACTATGGTATTATACAATTAACGATTTTAAGATTGTAAACTTATATTGTTCAATTAAGTTAACTGCCTGGGCTTCCTGTCTTCTGGAATGGCCTAAGCAAAGAATAAATCATCTACTTCTAAAATTTTCACTGCTTTGATAAAGAAACCTTCATCCGCTACGGTCCGAGAGCCTGATCTTTTCCTTCTATCTTATCTAGCCTTTTCGTTTGCAATACTATTCATATTAAAACATTGAAATTATATATTCTCTTATAGTTTTACATCTAATTTGATTTTTGTACGTCCACCTAGAGTAAGCCAACTATCCATAATTCAGGGCTAAAGGAAGAGCCAGGATACTGCTTCGTTCAGAGTAACTGCTGTCTTTCTAAAATCTACTTTTGAATGTTGAGCAGAAACAAACGCTACTGTTTTGTTCTAGTGTATCAGCTATAAGCTCTATGTGATACTAAACCATCACAGAATAAAGATGAAAGTGGCATCCACTAACAGCATCTAAGAAGAACGTACCTTCAAAGCTTTCAACATAGTCAGTACAATAATACGAAGCTGAGCAAATCTCGACACCTATAGAAGTATAGAAGACCTTGTATTTCGGAATAATTTTCAACGTATGTCAAAGAAGAATTTCTTTCAACCTATAGGGAGAGATAAAATGCAGGCAATGGAGAAAATGAGTCTTCGTCTAGGGGCTGAAGTGAAGTTGAAATAGTGGATTTTAGCACCAAGCACTTAGATCGCAGGAAACTATCTATTCGACCTTGAAACCCTTTGCCATGATGCTCAAGTGTCGGGGATCTACCTGGGATCGAACCCTGTCTGCCTTACTGTTCTGGCTGCAAAGTCACAGAATTACACCATAGCAACATTACACCACTGCAACGCAACACCCTAAAAGGTTCATTTTAGGGGATACTGTTAGCTATACATTGATTGTAGCTTATCATCATAATGCTAGAGATTTGGGCACCTCTAGCTTCTCCAAACCATAAGATTCTTTATCTTACAGGTATTGTTCGGGATACAGCGAATTCCCCCTTTTGTAAATTACAAAGGAAAACACGTTAATTCTGATTGGCCCGCTGATCAATGGGACGAGCGACGCGTTTTGGGGCATGCGAAATTTCACAAAGGAAGGATGAGGGGCGATGACTCCGAGGTTGATACTGTGCAGACTACAAAGCGCTTGGACGGGCGTCTGGCTCTTCTGGAGAAAGTCACAAAGATTTTCACTGATAGTATCCCAAACAAAGTAGTACATAAAGCAGCAAAAAATTTTTAATCTTTCAGTGCAAATGTGAATAGATCAAATCAGAAACAAAATACAAACCACTTTCAAAGATCTCAAGACCCGAAATGTTCGAAGGTTACGAGCTACTATCTTTAATTGCTTGCCAGGATCTTGTGGAGTAGCCATTTTAATCAACTCTGGGACCAATGACTAGAAAAGGCAGGAAAAATGAGTGGAGGGACTTGTTACAGTCAAAGCAGAAGAAGCGTATTACGTAAATTCGAAGATAGTTTGAAAATCGAATTTGATAATTGGATGACAATTCGAATATTGCATTTATTACTTGGTTCCACGTCCTTCGAATGCTGCCTCCAATGGGAGGGAGCATTGAGGGTTACAATAGGGGCTCTTTTGGCTATAACTACAATAAGAATGTTCAATGAATTTCAATTTAGGGATAACGAAATCCAATTAAGATACGATTTTTAGGGAGGACAGAAGAAATAGAAGGAACATTGATGGAAAGAAAACGGAGGGGGGGAGGACGAATGAAGAATGGAAAGAGATGTGATGACAGAAAACCAAAGATTGAAAATATAAAGAGACAAGAAGGAATAAAGGAAGTAAACAATAAAAGAAAATCTATACCTGGATTTTGCTCTCTTTATTTATATACAGTTCTGTGATCCAAGGAATTTTTTAAGAGTGACTCTATCCTTACTGGACTATCCGTTACACTGTACACAATACAGCAACTCAACTGAAATCTGGGACTACGGAAAATTGATACAACAATGGAAGGGAGAATTCTAGTTTGATGTTCCTTCGCTGGAAGGCAAATGTTTTTTCCACCACTGAATGTAAACTTACCATAACAGTAACAGAGAAGTCAAATATGTTCCAGCCATTTTTCCAGAAGTTAGAGAAACCATTGATCCACTTTAACAAAATCTCAAGAATGAACATGAGCAGGGAAAGATAATCGAAAATATTCAGAAATATTTTCAAATGTTCGTATGATGAAATATCTGTTTCAGAAATCTCTAAAAACAACAGAGAAAATGTTAAATCTTCATCATCAACAACCATTTGCAAATTTGACATGCATCAGTCATATTAAATTTGACAAAGTTGACAATAAAACGATGAATGAAATTTTCTAAAGACTCAACAAAAATGGACAAGGGAAATTCTTTGAAAGTCAGAAAATGTAATCAACTTCCTAATCATTTACAACTCTGTTGTGACTGAACATGTCAATAAACTTATTCAAAAGTGGATAAAATTTTTTGGCACACTTTATATCTTGGGAAACTACAGTATTCATACTTTGATATTGCTCTAAAATTTGCATCAAAAAATACCTTCTTATATATAGTAGGTCTATCTGAAATCAGCTAAAAATATTGAGAATGTAACATTGTAATCCACAGAAACATAATACCAATTTGAATAAAAATTTGTCTATTCAAAATTCTTTTATTGACATAAAAATCAACTTGAACTTATGACACACCTGCTTGAATTCCCAGGACAATAGAATCTAAAATGATCAACATCAACAAGAAATTTTTCACTTTTCTGTCTGACTTGGGTCAAGATGGAAATAACACACAGCAAAATGAATATTTAGATATATTTGCATGTTCTTTTCCAGCACAAGTTGGCCCTGCAAACTTAAAAAGAATTTTCCTGCCTACAGCAAGAATCTATTACATAAAAATAATTGATAACATTTTATGCAATTTTTCATACTACTCAACTCAAGAACTCTTATCAAAATGTGAAGAATTCTCATATAAATTCTTAAGAACATACAAGAATGCTTGTCACGTTAATAGCTCTCCCCTACACAGATTTTGTTGCAATGTGCAAGACAAAGAACCCTCCAAACAATCTGCTTTTTCAACAATAAGGAGATGACTTGTGCTAGGTATGGGAGGTGTGTCCGTTGCAACGGTCCCTTCAAAAATGCGAGAAAGGAAAATACTGTATAAAAGTTTGAACTCATGGTCTTGTCTACGCTAATAAGAACCAATTGTTCCCATGATCCTTTCTGTGCCAAAAGAAAATATAAAGCTAAGAGAACCTTCCGATGAGATGAAAGTTGACGGTTGTTCTACAAATGATCAAATGGTGATCTGTAGCTCTTAAATGTGTGCAAGGGGATTTATTTTCCTCATGTCACTAACTTCAAGCAACTTGCGAAGCCCATATTTACAATCACATTCTATGATCACATAAAAATGTGAAGAAAATTTTACATAACTATGATTGCGTAGACCCATAAGAAAAAGTTCAGCTTGCATTCAAGCTTTAAATGATTTTGGCTTGAAGGAGTTTGAAATGAGTATGTTGACACAATTTTGGTCAGTTTGCATGTATGATTAGAGCTTGATCAAGCTTGACAATAATCACATGCTGAAGTCATTCTCAAACACATTATAGTCAAGCTTGATTGAGTTTGCCTTCCAGTTCAAAAGATGGATGCTGCAAGCTAGAGCGAGTGGTGCAAAATTTTTACTCAAATCAAGCTCCCAAACATACCCAAATCATACTTAGAATAAGTTAGTATCAAGCTTGAAGCATATTCCAAACATACTAAATATTTTGCTGAGGGGAACGGTCGTAAGAATCCTTGTATAGAGAAATTTACCATCCCTTATACAGCTTGAGAATTCTCATTGTCATGTCAAGAATTCTTGTCATGTCAGTATACACAAGGCCTAATCTGCATGATAAGAAATGAATATTTAGTCTTAAGGAAAAGGATACTTTCAACAACCATCTTTGCCCATGGTCCCAAAGGAATTGTATGTTTAGCCTTTGTTCTGTTGAGTCTTTTGTCTTTATATGTCATTTCTTCATATTTGTCATAGACTTGGAATTTGATAAGCCCATTGGGACAGGATCTCAGCATTTCTTCCATGCCATCATCATCTTTGGGATAGAAAATCAAGATTTAAAATCTGCTTCAAATTAGATGTTATGTGAGATTTATGTCGTGATAACAGAAAATTACAATGCATTCCCATTATCATTGCCACTGACAGGCATTTTCATGCATCATTTAATTTGAGAAATATGATGTGACAAAAAGAGGATGGATACAAACTGACCAGCCATCATGACTTTGCAAAACTGCTTGCTTTGTTGCACATATTTCAAAGAAGCATGAAGCAATCAAAATTATAATGGTGCAAGCAGACTGGAAGAGGCTAGCAAAATGGCCATGTAAACTTCACCTGAGTTGGTGTGTGTTTCCTAGGAATTAATAATGGTAATAATAAATGGAAATAATAAGGCCCTGCCTACTCCCAAAAAATAATGAAACCGTAACCAATACACAAGGCAGCATTCTTTGTGCAAGGTGTGGCAGCTATGTTAATTGTATGAGGGTTGTTGCTTGCTGTTAACAGACACAAAGGTAGAGATTCATTGCATTTGTACTGTGTGCCACTTTGATTTTAAGATCCCATGGGTAAACTGTCACAAAATTGCAAACATATAGGGACAACCCATTTGATTAGATAGGTCCGCTTTTGACCTGGTCTTTTGCTTCGCTGGGTCATATATACCTGTGACTTCATCCGAATGATACTTGGGAATTTCTTCTTCTAAGCCTTTATCTGTTAAAGCATCCAATAACTGGAAATGTTCGATGAGTTTAGAGCGGAATATTTCAGCCCTTAGCAAGAGCACTTCATCCACTTCTGGAACTGGTTCATCCGCCATTTTGTTGCCGCCAAAATTCAAGTACTAATGAAACGCACCAGAGGATATGGGAACGAGTGACGTCATAATCAGACTTTCGAAATTTCTTGTGTGGTTCTTCCAAAGACAATGTGGTTCTTCACTTGGAGAAGGTCTTGAAAATCAGAGTCACATTTCGGCAAACTTGATGCTCTTGCATCTGACGCTAACCACAACATGATCAGCGTAAGTTAAATGACTAACAACTGAAAAACAAAAGATGGTCTTCTGAGACTCATCTCGTCAGTGTTCAGCTCTGGTTTAGTATACATTCTACGGCATGGTGAATCTCTTACAAATAATTCTTCCATAGTAAAGTAGCGGAACGACATCCAAGTGCCGATAGTAAATTTGAAGTCCTCATAAACATGGTAAGAAGCCTAGGGAGGGATTCAAGTATTTCCGTTCATCTAAAGGGCAAAAGATATCCACCACGAGTCATTATTAGATAGCTTGTGTCTAGCGATGGATCTATTCTTTAAGGGCCTTAAGGTTTAACTTGGAGCAGAGTCTGCTTGGAGCCTCTTTAAAGATTTTCAGATAGATCTTGATTTGATCTGTAGATACATCTGTAACAACTCCATCGTGTGTGATATCTTACGGCTGTCATTCAAGATCCAATAGAACGCATGCAGAAGCAAACGAAATAAAAAGACATTGAATCATAAGATGAATTTTGAATTCTACACTACGAGGAGCTCAGTTAAAAGTAATTGGGTGAGATGTTCAGTATTTCGATGACTTTATGAGACAACTTGGGTTGAGATTTTACCACATCCAAGCAATTCGTTGTTGGCAGGATTGTATACTCGGATGGTGACTCTGTAGTTACCCTGTTGATCAAAAATGAAAGAAAATGAATAACAATTTTTGTATATCTATCAGAACTAATCGGTTCATCTTCAGAACCGTGAAATCACTTAAATAGCACTGACTTGTAGACAATAGCCAATATAGCCGTTTAAATGTCGGCGCTAGGATGGTAAAATACTTTTCTGACTTTATGTTGAAAATATAAAGCTCCAAAAAGTTAGATTAAACTTTGATTTCGATTAGATATTGAGGAAAATTCCAGTCGATATTCAGTCGAATATTTAATTGCAGATTAAAGTCACGTTCAGTATAACATGGCTACAAAAATAACTGATCAATTCGTACGACTCTAAAGTAAAAAAAATTGTTAGGAGGTGGAGAGATAAACACTGATGTCTTCATAAAATCTACATTTTTAAAAACCAATTTGAAAATTCAGCGAAAGAAGCAAACAGCAAAAACTAACTTTTGCAATATAGATTTCTCTTGCAAATTTCCTGTGCATTTTTTTGTGGATTGAGATAGACAGGCAAGCTTTAATGATCAGAATCATATCAGAAGCAGTAGTAAGTACACAGCCAGCAAGGAGGCATTTTCCAAGATACTTACGTTGGAGAGGAAAGATGGGATGCTGATTGGGGGGACGACGATGGTTTGGCTAACATCAAAAGTTCCGGCTGGGAGTGGGCATTGGCAGTGAGGACAAACTTCATTGACTTTAGCGCAACCAAAGTTGTATGTGCTACAAGAGAGACAAAAATCATGAAAACTATCCTACTTTGGCGTATCTTTTGAAGAATGATAACAGGCTCAAATAGTGAAAAGTTAGCTTTATGATTTACTTCTGATCTCTTCTTCTATTTTCGAAACAACAGCTATCTCTATGCTATAGCCAATTTTCAGCTTACTATCTCATCATATTGCAAATGCTAAATGGTGAACTTGCAGGAACCTTTTCAGGCTCTTTTTCTTGGAGGGAATCCACTGAAAGGGCAACCAAGGATGGCCCTAAAGACAGTTGTAGCTATCTTTTAAGGTAAACGGCATCAGTTTAGAATAATTATGATTTTCAGCAAAAAGTAGTCTGATACTAGTCTGATACACAGTTAAAATCAACGCAAAATGGGAAAAGAAATCTGATAACAAACGTTGATACAACGGGATGCCATGAATATGTATAATTTGTTATTCTATCGAGTCTTCTATCAAAACTCTTGTGGCCTCCCGTCTTCAACCTTCATTCATGATATTCTGTAGAGGTGTTTGACCGAAAAGGGGTCTTCATTGGGAGACTGATGGGGACATTGACGGGTCTGGTGAGGAAATTCCCAACCAGTTTGTATGTTAAGAGCTTAAAGCTGGGTGAAAAAATCACATGCGCTCATCCGGTACAAATTTCAGTCAAGTACCCCCCCCCCCCTCCCTGGGGAGTTCACGTACTGCAAAGTGAATCCATAATCTGCTTATGCCAATCATTTTTAGACGGCCGACGGGCTGGAATCGCAGAGTGCCTGCAAAGGACCCTAGGTAACAAAAGCTCTTTAAAGGTGTTGTGGCGCAGTGGTGTAAAACTTTTTACTTTGCAACTAGAACAGTCGGGCGAACAGGGTTCCGTACCCGGTAGGTACCCGCCTCTTAAAGTCACCTTCATCTTTTTTTTAATCAATCTAAAATTTATAAAAACAACAATTTAATACAAATACCGTCACATTTGTAGCCAGGAAAGATACAAGGTCACCGGGTCATCACTACAAATGCCACTAACAATTTTCTAAAATATTCTTCATCTTCTCTAGTACAAATAACGAAAGTGAATGTCCTTACCAGCTACCAACGTTGCTGATGCAAGGAAGACTGACATATCCCCAAAGGATTTTCTTTTCGGCGGTGACAACAGCTTTGAAATTGCTTGGGAGCTTCTTGTTGACGACAGCTCTGAGTGAAATTGGAATTTTGGTACCTTGTGTAATTCTAATTTTGCTTGGGATGGACTTCAAGATGACACTGGCTGGTGCAGATGGTGCTGAAGGAAAAATTGACAGCTCTCTTACTGCAATAAAAGCTCTAACTAGCTACCTTTCTAATAAGCTTTAATTCGAACCCTCTCTATCAAAGACTTCCTCGCCTATATCAAATACAAGAGCTTGCAAAAGATATTTCTTTTATTTGGTAAAAACAAGCTTGCATGTTGATTTCAATATGGTCTGGGACGACAAACTGTGTTAAATTCGCGTATTCGATTAAAGTCGTCGGTCGATTCTGCTAAGTTTCGGATGAAAAACTGGAAACATACGACCTTGTGAATACGCCAGCTTCCACTTTCTAACAACCCCCTCCCCCCACCTATTGAATTCCCAAATCAAATAGAGCTTTACAGCAAGTTACAACTTACCGTAATACAATAATTTGTTGAAGAAACTTGTCTCCGGGCTTGTAAAGTTTTCGTAATTTTTGGCCCAATTCTTATGAAAAAGTTTCCTGCAGAGTTTCTTGGATTTTTGTTCGACAGAATTTCAAAATTTATCATATAACAGAGGACCACTAATACAGAATATTAGGGCCAGATAGTAATAAGAACAAAATCATAGAAATACACCTTTCACGACATTTCTTGGCTTGGTAACATATTTCTTGGTAAAAAATAATTTGTCACCATAATTGAGAGGGATTGCTTCCGAGCATTTCTCAATTTTCTGGAAGAAGCACAAAACAAGCTTCTTTTTAACAAGTTCTTATCAAAAATGTCGATCGGGGAGGCGACAAGTCTATGAAACTATTGTTGGTGATCTTAAGTCCGCTAGATAGCACAATAACTTTACGGCTTAACACTAAAGTCGCTAAACCTCTAAACAAAAGATAATCTTTACCAGACATATTTCATAGTTCCATAGGTATGGCTAGTTGAAATGCTGGAACAACTGGACTAAGTCTAAATCTGTACGCTAGAAGTCGCTTTTCAGTTTCGCTTTTGCTTCATCGTAACGAACCCATAGGTAGGTCCCCGACTATTGTAAGGTTATCTGTGACGAAGTGAAGCGTGCAAGCGAGTTCTATACTTTTGAGAAATCTCTACATCGTCTTGTCTAGACTTATAACATACAAAAGATTGGTGAATCTTAGTCTTTCTCTTTTACGATCCAACACATAAAACTAATTGAAAACATACCACAGTTTGAGTAAGAAGTTGCACTTCCATAGGCAACGACTGCCATTAAACAAAATAACGTCAGCATCTTGAATTTTGAATCTTTGAAACTAATTTCAGCTCCACTGTCTTCAACTTGATGAGCGCAATGTGAAAATTTTGCGCAACTCCAAACTTTTATAACAAAAATTCAAGTTAATTAGGCCAAACAGCTAAACAAGCGAAGCTAAGTTTTCAAGAATGTTTACAATAAAAATCCGAGATTTGTTTAATGTCACTTCTCTTGTTGCAATTTTCAGTGAAATTTTAGCGTCAAACGCGTAACAAATGATAAAACTGTTGATTACATTTTCTACAGGTGTGCTTATGTAACGCATTAAAAGAATAATAAAATGTTTGTAATTGACATTTATTGGTGCAGGTGAACAACAATTTCTTTCGATTATACTTAATTAATGTTAATACATTGATAAGATTCACGCCCTGAATAACGACCAAGCTTTTAACCTATTTATGTTGCAAAAGTTTTTCTTTCAGAAATACATTAAATAAAGCATAATCCAATTCTAGGAAATTTACAGTCAAAGGATACACGAGCAAAGCCAAAAGAATTTTCAGCTTTTCTTTAAAAGAGTATGGATCGAGCAATGTTTTTATACATTTTGATACAAAAGGAAATGTTCAATTAAGTGGCGTCCAACGAGGTCTGCCCTCGGCTGGTACCCAGGGTAAACGAGGTCAGACTTTGTAACACAATAGCAACAGTTGCTTTAACTGACACTTCAATTCAAAGTGATTAGTGACAAACGACAAAGTAAATTCTCTCAACCAGTAAATCAAAACAAACACGGCCGCAAAAGTTGCCCCGAAACCAGAAGGGTAAACTCTCGCAATGTGCAGGCGAAAGGTGGTTTTTAACAGAAGATATGTGCTTACAACGAAAGAATAAGGGTAAGTCTAAGGTTCTGTCTCGAGGATTTTGTTTATTTGATTCAGAAGCTGAGCAGGAGGCAGTGTCAATCTCGCGTATTTAGGGTTCAAATGAAACAATTACTGCACAGCTCCTGAATCAAATAAACAAAGTCCGCAGAACAGAACTTGAGATTTACCCTTCCACTGGCTAAGGGGTCGCACAGAAATCGCTTCTTTCATGCAGTATGTCCACTGGACGTTTGTGGGGATAGGGGGTAAAAGGATCGGACATTTTCAAATTGTTTTATACAACAAAACAACGGTATTAAATTTTCTCGCGATCGGAAAAATTACATCGATTTTCAATTTGGCGTTTTGGGGGGAGGGAGTAAGGGTGTTTTGAAAATGCCCAATGGACGTTTTATGTGGAAGAATCGATCTGTGTGCGCCCCCTAAGATGTTTCAAACTCTGTCAATCACTTGAAAGACTGGTTCACAAAGGTCTTCTAAGACGTTAAGGTCGTGCATAAAGACCCAAAAGACAAAACACTCAGATTCTGAGTCTTTGTCTTTTGGTACTTTTTGCACGAACCAAACAACCCAAGCGACCTAGTGCGAATCAGGCTTAAATAGGCGAGAAACTGACTTTACACCAGTGTAAAAAGGGAGACATAGATAAAATGTATGTCATTTCGATTGCTGATTCAATATATCGAAGAAACAAATACAAAATAAGACGAAATCAAATCAAATATTCCTACAATATATTATTCTACTTCTAACAGAAGTTGTATTGAAATATATGAATGATTAATTGACCAGAGATAATTAAAGCCTTTGATTAAACATACCCCTGTCTAAGTGCCCCTGTAAATTCAACTCCCATGATTTCCTTTGTGAAGATAATGAAACATAATCTGTCCCCCGACAATATGTGAATCCCTCCCAGGTATAAAATACCTTGCAAGAGAAGCCTCAGGTGTAAATTTTGCCAATACAAGAGAGAAATCTGAGAGAAAAATTATTTTGTAAACAAAAGATTCAGTAAAACGAAGAGACAAAAGAAATTGCCTTTCTGAAGAACAAAATTCAAACCCTCGAGTGCATTCAATCAGATAAAGATAAAGAAAGAAAGCAAAACACTAAACGAGGACAGTTTTGTAACATGACATCAACAATTGCTTTAATTAAAACCTCAATTCAAAGTGATTAGCGACTGCAGACAAACGAAATTCTCTCAACCAGTAAATCAGAAAAAACACGGCCGCAAAAGTTGCCCCTAAAACGGAAGGACAAACTCTCACCTTGTGCAAGCAACAGGCGGTTTTTAAGAGAAGTTATGTTCTTATAACGTAAGAAGAAGGTAAATCAAAAGTTTCGTCTCTCGGATTTTGTTTATTTGATTCAGGAGCTGAGTGCTAATTGTTTCATCTAATTACTAGATACCCAAGAAATATAATGCCTTTTGCTTAGCTTCTGAATGAAATAAACAAACTGCGCGAGTCAGAACATTAAATCTACCCTTCTTCTTTCGTTACAAGAATATAACATCTCTTTAAAAGCATCTGTCGCTCGCACAAGGTGAGAGTTTGCGTTGCCGGTTTCAGGACAACTTATGCGGCCGTGTTTGTTTGATTTACCCATTGACAGAATTTCCTTTGTCTGCAGTTGCTAATCGCTTTGAATTGAGGTGTCATTGAAAGCAACTGTTGCTATTGTATTACAAAATCTGCCTTGTTAAAGCACCATAGTTGATTGTGGTGAAGGTGTGAATTCTATTTCAAAGCTAACAATAGAGTTATCTGAAAGGACGATTTACCTTCAGTCGACTTTCCAAGCAGACTGGAAGACTATTGTTTACAAGAGAGCATTTCACTTTGAATTCGACTAGAATGTTACTGTATGCATGACACAAACTTAATTGTGCGAAATTCCGTCCGCTCGAAAAATTCTACTGAGTGGAAATCCGCAGCAAATTCTACGGGGTGGAAATCAGCCGTAAAGAGAAAATGTTGCTCTGAAATTGAATAGAAAGTTACGGCTGAGCAACTTCTATTGCCTAAAATTCCGCCCTCTCGGAAAATTCCGCTAACTAGAAATTGGGTTTCAAACGGAAGGGCATCCTTCGTTGTACCAAATTCACGTTTGTTCACGCAAATCAGGTTCCCACCAAAAATTTGTGGTTCAACCTTGGAGCTCCCAATGTGAACGCAAACATTTGAATATTACCCAGGAACTCGGCAAACATCCGAGTTACCACATGCGCACTTTAGACCGGGGTGTTTAAACGATGAATGCGAAACTACTAGCAAGAATTCTCCCAGTACCTTTTGGTATCCATTGCTGCACTAATTCGAGTGACATCAGCACAGACAGGAAATAACTACAATTCAACCAGAAGGGCATATTGGGTTGTTTGCTTGATTACATAAAATCCTTATTTTATCTTGATAAAATCAAAACCAAGCGAGGGGGACTATGAAAATGTGGAAAATAAGATTGCGGTATACGAAATTGATCATCCGAATTTATGCTTCTCAGCCATAGCAGAAATCTTACTCTGTCGACAGAAAAAATTGACTAGACTGCATCAAGGTTGAGTAAAACTTGGCAATTGATTAGGCAGTGCAATAACATTTTTGGTTACCCGTAGCTGAAGATGTAGACTGAAAAAAATTTTTGATCTTTTTAACTTGGGCAACAAAATTTTAAAGTCTGGGGTTGAAAGAGAGATACAATGTCTTCCTGATCGAATTTCTGACGAAAGGAAATCGTACAACAAGACTGAGGGGACCATTAAATTTCAAAACTAAATTGAATGAAATCTGTCACTGTGTAAATCAACTGAATAAAATCTATCATTTTTTTAGGGCATATGAGCCTTATTTTGATCTTGCCATCAAGACTTAATTTGGAACCATTTTTTCCAATAAAAACAACTTCCACTAAAGGACGTGCATTTCTGCAGATATTACCTTCAATCAACAAACTAGAAGGGATTTTTCTCATTAACCAGAAACACTAAAGATAAGCAGCTTGCAAACATACACAAATTAAGAGCTAAAAAGCGGCTTCTCCTGAACTCTATCTTATAAAAGCATTGCGTGTATGCAGAGTAACGCGCATAACTGGCTTACCCCTAGCGCTCCCATCACACGAAAGCCAGGCCCGCCAACGCTTAGTTAAAGCTACGTATGAGTCATTACTAGCTGGTGACACAAACAAACTCAACGAGCCACATCATAACTAGTTCTCTGAATCAAACGTTCTTGACAAGTCAGCCATTAGTGTCACCCAGTAGAGTGTTTCGAGATAATTAAGGTAAATTTTTCAAGCTTCAACCGTGCGGGGAACTTTTCTCCAGTGGCTTCATTACATGAAAGCCACGTTTATTATCACCTTAGCAAAAGCGAGCAAAAGCTACGCGAGCACATCAGAATAATTATTATCAATTAGAATTTTACAGAATACGAGGAAATCAGTAAATTAAAGTGATCTTTGCTGTTCCATAATCATTATAAAACATATGCTACCGAAACACTACGTGAATATAATGACATTTCGAGACGAGGCCTGGACCAGTTTACAATGATAACCAGGGCCAATTTATAATGTGGGTTAGTCAATTTCCAATCCAAACCACTTTATAACCTTAGCCAATTTACAAATCACCATCGCCAATCTCGACTTCCGGTCGTTCTTTTGTTTTCTTTATTTTTGTTGGAGGACGCGATGAGGTGGTCGAGGAGATGGATGGTAATTCGTCCGTCTAAAAATAATAGGAAAAGTTACGAAACAAAACAGCAAAGTTTAGCTTTGCTAACTTGAAGTAGGAGCTACTCAGGGGAGGGGGAACGTCATTGCACGCAATGTATTCTTTAAAAAAGACAAATAAGTTAACATTCCTGAGTGTCCGACAGGGCTGTAGTATGGGCATAAAAGTTTTGTGTTCACTGGTTAAATATAAAACCGGCGCATGGCATGGAATTTTTTCAGCCTGCTCTGACAAATCGTGTGTTTAGGCAAAACACATTTAAAGTTGTGGCTCGAAATTGATCGGTATCGCAAAAATCGTCATGGCATGAAAATAGGGTCATACTGGCTAATTCAACAGGATTCTAACGTATAGAGAAAATATCTATATTTCCAGTGTCGCAGTCTTTCTTGACTGACGGGGAAACCGTGGTTAAAGAATTGAAGATGAATGAATGAATGAATGAATGAATGAATGAATGAATGAATGAATGAATGAATGAATCAATGAATGAATGAATGAATGTATCTGCTTCTATTTGACTACATTTTCCGGAATAAGCCATGACTTTTCCGAAGCTTGTCCTCTACAATATCAATGTCAAAGCATGATCAAACAGCTCTCTTCGTTTGACCTCCATTAACTTTGACTGGAAAGAGTTTAACTGTTCAAACTACTTCGCAGTAATTAAATCGCTAAGCTTATTGCTTCCAGCAGGGCCGTGGAGAGGGGGTGCAGTGATGGCAAACTGCCCCAGGACCTCAGAATCTAGGGAACCTCATAAGGTGAGAATTCTCCTGGCTTCTACCCACTTTGCTCGCAGAAGGCCCAATTTCACAGATTTGCCCCATTGGCCGCCTAGTCTTCTCGGCCGCCCTGGCTTCCAGAGATAATTAGGAGAATCAAATTATCACCCTCCCCCACGCATCACTGGCTTCAAATCAATAATAAAAGGGATTACTACCTGAACGGCCGATGAAATATTTGACGGAAGAACTAAACTGCTTGAACCATCCTGAAATTACAACAAGAAAATATCAGTAGCTAATCTGGATACAAGGATCTATAGATGTCGCTGATCAAGAAAACTTCGATTAAGTGTCTGCTTAGAGCAAAACAAGACATTTCATACTCAATATCTTAAGTTTTCAATACGCATTGAAAGTCCCCTTATTCTTGCGAGCTTCCATTTCGCAAATCTTACAAGTGTTTGCTCTGTATTTCTATCTAGCATCTGAAGGTAGATCAGGACACTGAGAAGCTAATCTTATCGAAGCAGCGTCCTTCTCCTTCCTCTAGATGTGATCCACACCTTGAGTTTCCATTAGTCTGGAATTACAGTGAGTTGGTGACTATTATCACTCTACCTAGCAGGTTTGCAAAGGCAAGGATTCGAACCACCAACCATCGAATTGGTAGTCAAGCGTGTTTGAGCCTTCCCCGCTTTTTTGGTTTGTTCTGGCTTAAAGTCACTGGCTTCTTTGATAAGCAATTTCATTGCAGTGAACCTTGCTGATAAAGGAAACATGGCGACACTGCACTAATGAAAACGCTGGATTATGTGTTTAATGAAGGGACTAAAGAGAATAATAATAATAATAATAATAATAATAATAATAATAATAATAATAATAATAATAATAATAATAATAATAATAATAATAATACCTTTGTGAACCATCCGATTTCAGTTTTGACTCGATCAACGCACTCTTTCATATACACATACTGAAAAGTACAAAAAGATTTCATAGTTACTAAAACCATTTATCAGCAGTCAGTGAAATTTGACAGTGAGAAAGCAGCGGTACCTTGTTCTGCTTTAGACAAGGGCCGATCCAAAGTTATTGAGAAATCATGAAGTCCGAAGGGGGGCAATCAAAATTCGGGCAGTCTTTACAGCATTAAATGGCGAATTTCGTGAAAGTCTACAAAAGGAGGATATTTGCCTAACTTTATTGGTATCGAGATTCTAGCCAATGGAGAAACGATCAGAACCACTGACATACTTAAGCATTTCTTTGATACAACGTCCAGAACAAATCTGAATGTAAAAGCAAAGTTAAACTTTGCATTCCTGAAACAAAATAATTGTAAGAAAAAGGTTTGCTTACATAGGGTGACATGACCCGAACTTGCCGTGGTTTCTTCCCAGTTCGTTGAAATTCAAATGTGAAATTCATCCCTTCTTCATCGGCATCCCAACTGTTTATTTCTTCCCAACTAAAGGTATGTTCTTGCTCCTGCAAAATAATCATTTGTCGTAAGAGGCCATTGCAAAACACAATATTTCTTGTGAACTTTAATTCAGTAAAGAGGACCTCCGAATGACCCTCCCAATGCAGTTTTCAAAGAAAGGGTTCTAGCATCATATTAAAATTTTTACTAAATCTTTTAAAGGGTTAGCATTTTTTCCTATTCATAAGAAAGCACTTCCCACCTTTTAAAAATGTGAAGAAAATTTTACTACGATGGCAGAACCATCTCTTTGGAAACTTACTTGATTTTGACATCGCTGGAGAACAATAGCAGTGCTGTTTTTGAAGCAACCACTTATTTTGCCTTTTCTCTGCCATAACTTAGCAACCACTTGTCAGATTGACTCAAACAAGGTCTAAAAGTCTAAGTTGAAGCCTGACCTATGCAACTGTGTAAAACAGAGATAATTGAGCATACAGCTCCTCCACAGTAGCCAAACACACGGGGCACAGTTATTTTGGGGCAGCCTATACATCAAATCATTAGTATATATTATACCCTTTTCATTCATTTCAAGAAATTTCTGCAAAGTGTTTCTAATGAACATGAGCCCTAACGAAATCTCTTCAGTCAAGTTGCTTTTTAAGTCTACGAGTTTCTAGTCATCACAATTTAAGGGTCTGTTTCATCCCCAGAATGCCTTGCACGCGTCTTCTCTTGGCTGACCTTTGTTTGTCACCATTTTTATGGACCATGAAAATGGTGACAACAAAGGCAAACCAAGAGACGATACGTGCAAGGCATGCTGGATGAAACAGACCCTTTAATGTACATCGCAAAACATAATTGATCAATTGCCAACAAGAATAACTCTACTTACGAGTGGCATTCCGTCTTGATCGACCGCTTTTAATCGCAAATGCTTTAAAGATATTGACAATTTGATAGGTCCGTCTTTTCTGGCATCACAAGAACAATGAGGAAATTGAATAGCCCCATATCCATCAAAGTTCCGCACAGCATCAAGGAACTGTAGAAAAGATACAAAACACAACTTGAGTAAGAAATTCTGCAGGGAAGAACAGCAATGAATTTCCAAAAAAATCTCAGATTACCAAATATTGCATGAGCTGAAAAGAAATACGAGAACCAAACAAAAAAATGTAGGGGAACATGAGAAAACCGTAGTTCGTGAAATACTCACTGAGATGAAAAGCCTAAATTTCTTTCTTGGAAAAATATTCAGTTTTCGTTAAGTCAAAATTCTAAAATATGGTGTACATTCTGCACAAACCTAGCACTACAATCAAATTTTAGGCTTCCAAAACTAGAGACACTGCTTCAAAATAAACGACTGCCTTCAAGGGTCTGTTTCAACCGGCAAGCCCTGCACATGTCATTAATTGGTTGGCCCCCGTTTAGCCCATGAAAAAGGAATGGTGACAATGGAGACCAACCAAGAGATGACAGGTGCATGGAATGCTGGCCGTAACAGAACTTTTAACCCTCACATAGAAATCACAATCTAAAGTGAAGTCTTTAGAAACTGCCAAGGCTTTTATGTCTTGAACAAAATATCCATCAAACTTCGATTAAAATGCATGACAAAAACTCACCTTTATCTTGTTCTTGCTCTGCTGCAATTCTTTGACTTGCGTGATCTGACTCTTTGGAATTTGTATCCGATTTTTTCTCACGTCTTCGATCGCCTATTGGATGAGAAATTTTGTCAGCTCATTAAAAAGAAATTATCACATTCTGAGAATCTTTCTATCAAATTGCGTAACTATGTGGTTCAGTCCATCTTGAAGCGCAACTGATAGAATTCTAAACTGCATGGCAAATTTTTCTTCTGAACACAAAGCAGCATTTTAAAAATATTCTCTCAAAAACAATGAAAATAGTTACTTTTGACACTTCGCTAAAACTAAGGATCTGAATCATCTCTGGTCGAAAATCTATATTGTCTGATGCTCTAGAATTTTATTTTATCAGGAACTATTCAAAGCTTTCACATACTCTCGAGTACCGAATAAACGGGGGGGGTGAGAATAATCGGGGGGGGGTTGGAAATGGTTCGATGTAACAATAATCGGGGGGTTGGAATAATCGGGGGGGGGGGTGCTTGGAGAAATAGAAAATAGCCCTTTTCTTAGGTAAACACGGATCTGTTATATATTTATGTGAACAGTGATGTTACTGATACATTTACTTTTGAACTCTTGTTCTGTTGAATGCACTTCTTGATACTTTTTCTTGCGCTTATTCAAAAATTACGTTTAATATCATTTCATTTTTCCAAAAATTAATAAAGGGGGGGTTGGAATAAGAGCGGGGGGGGTTGGAAAATTTTTCAAAAATTAATAAGCAGGGGGGGACGATTATTCGGTACTCGAGAGTAGCAAAATAATGCTGACCACAAAGAAATCATAACACATCCTTTTCCAATTCCATTTCCATTAATTTCGTAAAAAATTATACATTTCTTTTTTCAATCAATATACAAATCTACAAAAAGAGGTGCTTAAGACCACTGAACTACAAACTTCTGAACAACATAACAAGAACGATAACCCGGGAAGGAAGAGCCCATGACTATCTAAGAACATATTTCTCACCTGCCAGTAAATGATATTGAGAGCTACTTCATCTTCGTTCATTTCAACTTCCTTTCAAAATAGAACGGTTGAAGGTAAACATAACAAAATATGAAAATTCACCAAGAGAAAAGATTTGTTATGAATTCACTTCCCGTGCTCGTTCTTGACGAAGTTTGACTGAAACATAGCGATTGCCAGGAGTTGAAATTTTTGAAGATCCAAGTAAAGTGATGTTCTCTAAACAATGCAATTTAAAACCCTATGATGATAATTCCCTACAGGGCATAAATATCCCTTCCTATGACGAAACAAGAATAATGCTTAAGTTCTGGCAAGAATACATCAGTGAGAATATCGAGCATTCTTCAAGACGTCATGTTCCAACAATTGGCAATGAACTTGGAGGAAGTTTGGAAATGATTAAGTTGGAAACCCATGAACGAAATCATCTATGAATTCTAAGAGGCGAAGGGAAATCAATTTCCCCACTGATCTCATATTCATTGTATAAAATATTCATGGAAACTGTGCATGAAATGTAATTTATGTTCGATGACTTGCTTGATTTTATATGTAATTTTCATCATGAAAATTGAAAAACAGTGCATACACGAAAAAAACCTTATGAATTGAAAATTTTCTGCGACCGTCCGGTCACACAGTCAGGTAGGCTTTCATGCTCTGAATCTCAGCTTTGGAAGAAGCTTTGGAAATAGAAATATTTTCCTTGCTCCTTTCTGTGACCTCAAGACCTCAACATTTTCTTTTACCAGGTATGCATTGTCCTTTCTTTAGCAAATCATTGACAATTTTCCTGTTTCTGTGCTGAACATTCTAAGGAGAAATCTAGATATTCACATCGTTAAAAAACAAGGTAAATTTGCATGTTTCAATGTTTGGAACCTTTATGTTCTATACAAAACAGTGCAAGTTTCAAGTTATCAAATTATACACGACAATGTAAGAAACGAGATTGAAAATTATAAGAATTTGAAGTTTCCTACCTTTGTAAGAGTAAAGATCCATTTCTTGAAGACAAGCCTGCTATCTGATTGTTTATAAGTTTTTACATATATCGTGTGAGGAAATTCCGTATCTTCTAATTTTCTCTCTGTAAGAAAGAAGGTTTCCGCGATCAGACCCATTCCACAGGCACTATCAAGAAAATGGCATTGAAATATGACATCTAATGATGCAATGCTAACCATGATCCTCTGTGGTGCCAAAGTCGACTTTCGTTAATTTAGGGGGCCCCAACATAAGTTTTGAAAAACACATGAAGTGCTGTTGATCTCAGCCTTATGTTTGAATAGAAAAGTAACGTCTTCACACAACATAGTGCCTGCATATATTGACAATTCTTGATGGGCGAGGCAAAATGCTTACACAATAGCAGTTAATTACTTTTGTCTCAAACATACTGTATATCAATCAGGAACTTGCTTTAGATTTCAAATATACTGTCGAGCTGATGAAATACAAAAATCTACATCTTGGATTATCTGTTAGAACATATTGTGAAGGAGATGTAGTTGCAACTTTATCAAATGAAATGACCTCACTTAGATTGTTGCTCACTTTGTAATGTGGAATTGCCTTCGGTGACCGAAGTGACTTAATCTTGGGAGCTTATGCACAAAATTCATACTAATTTGGTGCTGAGTACCATGCACCAGACACACAAATTTTTAGGTACATTTCAACAATTCTTTCGCCCAACAACATCAAATTTAACATGCAAGATTCTAACTTGAATAAATGGAAAATCTTTGGTAGCCTCTGTAATTTGATTTAACTCGAGGGTCGACTTAGAGATTGGGGGCTAAGTAGAGCCTTTACCACAGTTGAATAACGAAATCTGATAAAGTGATCATTAATCAACGTTATAAAAAATAAAATAGAAAGGAAAAGGAAACAAGACTCACCGAAACCATCATCTTTGATCTCAAAGATTGCAAAAAATGTTGCACTAAAATCAGACAATCCAAGCTTCTTTACAATAGCCTACAACGAAGATATTCAAACTGCAAATCATGAAAGAAGAGTCAGAACAAAATCTTGAGCAGTCAGCAAATTTTTCTGCTGCCAAACTTTAAATACTTGTTTGCGATTATGATTAAAATAACAGTCAAAAGGTTTTTAAATCAAATTTTTTGAAACATTTTGCGGCATACGCTTACCAAAAATTGTTGATCTTGCCAGTAATCCACAATGCTTGCCAAAACTACTGGGAAGAACCTCATTTTGCCGCTTTTAATCTGATGAACCATCCAAAATACAGGGCAGGAAGCTCCGTTTCATCCTTTTTTGCACCCCCTTATGACCCATTAACAATGTTGGTCCGAAAATATGATCATCAGATATAAAGATAAGCAATTTGGCAGCGCTTTCGACAGCACTGCACAACCACACAACAAACCAACATTGTAAGGGGAAAGGGGGAGAAGAGCAAAAATATGTGATTTTCTTGTCAAGAGTTTTGGCAATGATTGTATCTTTAAATCATATCTCAGTCTCTGACACTTCTAAAGCCAAAATTATGAATTCAATTTTCATCTTTGACATAAATCTTAGCCATGTTTCCACCGATAGAATCAAAGCAATCAGCTAAAAAATCCACAAATATCCGTTTGGTTTGTCCATCTATCTCAAAAGAAACAACATTATTCCGACTTCTTAAAAGTCTCTAATTTGTTCAAATTACATTTGAATTGCTCTACTTGCTATGTTTCATCGATCATAAAAAGACCAAAAAGAGGTTTCTTCATGACCTCGTCCCGCTTTACATTTTTACTCCAAACTTGATGAAAAAGTCTTTTCTATTCTTTTGAAAAGAGTGAAGAAGACTTTCTCATCAAGGTTAGGTCAAGTGCTTTCACAGTAATTTTCCATTGCGTTGCTACTTTATATTTAAGTAATTTTCTATAGATGTCCTATTTTACCACGTGATTTTCTATAGATGTGCTACTTTATCAAGTAATTTTCTATTGATGTGTTATTTTACCAAGTAATTTTCTATCGATTTGCTACTTAACAAAGTAATTTCTTATTGTGTTGCTACTTTACCAAGTAATTTTCTATCGATGTGCTCCTTAACCAAGTAATTTTCTGTACCATTTTCTTATACCTTTTTACTTATGTTGCTACTTTACCAAGTAATTTTCTATTGTTGTGTTATGTTACCTCGTAGACCTTCTGTGTTCTATAGCTTCTCTGGATGTTGACTAATACAATTGTTCGGTCTGGAAGATTTATTCGAAGTTCTGCATTGACATCTCCTGTTATTTGTTTTACCTTGGATAAAGTAAGAAATAGGACTGTAAGAAATAATCTAATTCAATTGAATATCAATTGAGACTTTGATAACTGAAAATTCAACAACTGAATGAATCAACTGAGCAGCAAAACGGATGCATAGTGCATGACCAACTCAGCTTTGTGTTTACAGGCCTACCTAGATAAATTTTAAGCAACCATCATTAAAGAAGTGTTGTTTTTGATACTTTGCCTCTCCTCTACAATAACTCAGTACAGTACCAAAAGTCAAACTGTGACTTGCAGACAACAGTGGTAAGCAACCATTAAGAAAGTAAGTAAGCAAAATTTTGCCACATAAAAAGGATTAAAAGGTCATAAAAATAGAGGACAAAAGAAATTTAATTACAAATGTACACTATAATAAAAATGTTAAACTTAAAATGTAGTTATAAACATCCCCAGTTAAAATAGTAGAGATCACATGAAAAGGTCGAACCTTGTTTCCATAATGGTCCCGCATAAAGCTTCACCTAAAATATGTACGAAAATGTCTGCCTCTGGGAAAGAGTTGTGTGAAAGATCACATTTGATGGAATTTCAAACATAATTAGAAAACTTGAGACAAAGACTTTCATGAAAGCAAACTTTAGTACAGTACCAGAGGTCATAAAAATTGACTGTTTAATGTTGTTTGGTTATATTTCCTTCATCAAAAACCAAATTCCTCACCTCTGCCTTCTCTGGTCTCAGGAAGTCTTGAATGAGGTCACAGTCAGATATCACCCTGACACAAACCACTGTAAATAAAAGAAGCCAATAACTGATGAAGTGATGTGGAGGAAATGTGCTGAGTGATCTTGAAAAACTTCAGGAGCTAATAGCACACATGAATACAGACAAGGTATCAGTATGAACTACTGAAGGGCTGGACCTATGATGATGAGTACCTTGCACTCCTGTGATAAACCTTGGTGAACAGGGACTCATAACGAAATAGAGAAAAAACTGACCCTATTTTCTGCATTTATCAGTTGAATTATGATTGAATCATGACCACAAATCTCGAATCATGGCCTCTAACCTCTAAAGTCTAGTTTATGTATTGTTAGTGTTGCAATCAAATTGAAAATTCTCTCATATTTGTCTTCAAGGATGTTGAGAGCTATGGCCTAATAGGGTCAGGAGCTTCAGGGTAATATTACGAGTCTCTCTTGACCAAAGTGCCATCATCAAGTCAAAGAGCAGAAGGAAACCTGGGACTCCAAGTCACAAGTCTACTGAAGAGCCCAGTTATCTTTTTTGATGTTGCTTGGTCAGTTCAAACCATGACTACTACAAAAACACCATTTTCAAAAATGTGGTGGCTCATTCACTTCTTGGACTTTCCTCTCCTTTCTGTGATGTTTTCAAGAGATGAATATAAGCAGAATTTTAAACCGACAAGGGAGCACAAAATTTGAATATACAGTAGAACATTAGTCAATCAATTTGCAAACAACAGTTATCCCTAATGACTTCATTTCTATTGGACAAATTTTACACAAATCTTTATTAATGAAACAAATGATATATACTTTTACTGCTTGAAAGAGTACTGAATGAAAATATAATATTTTCATACAATACTCTATCAAGCAGTAAAGTATCACTTGTTTCACCAATAAAAATTTGCACTTCCGGTCACCTTAAACAAAATCCACACAATCGCCAACAGTCTGACTCAAAACTCCCATAATTTGATCAGGCAACTTTTAACCAGATCTTTTAAACAGACAGCAAAAGGGAATGGCTGGGATCATCTTTAAGGTGGTTGATTCTTTGCAAAGTAAAAGTAGAAACTTACACTCTTCTAAGTAAGCCTCCAGGCCCCTTCTCCTTGTGTCAAGTTGCTGGTCAGATAACTGAAATGGCCACTTGCCAGGGAATTTTGGGAACTGAAACTCCTTGAATTTCTTTTTTAGCTGAAATCAAATAAATCGGCTGATAGCATTTCTTTCAGACAGTTCAGTAATTTTTAGATTCTCAGTCTTTGGATGGTGGAACAATTGGAGCTCTTTATCACCAGCTAGAATGTCAGTCACTACACAATTCACTTGTTTGTTGTTTGAAGCAACCCAGAAAACAAGTTGACTAATTTATAAACAAGGAAAAAGTTATGAATCATATACCTCAGCATGCAAGATAGCAAATTCCCTGTATCTCCTTGCACAAACATATTTTCCAGACACATAGATGTTGTAGACCTGCAAATTGACATAAAAATGACTTATGATTGCTGTCTTATGCATTTTAAGTGCCATTTCACCTTGAGTCCTTTGCTTGCATAATTACAAACTGTCTGAAAATCCACTTTGCCCTAAACGGAAATTAGTATATAGATCTACAATGCATTTTGTTAAACAATTCAGCTAAAGTAATGCAGCTATCATTTTGTTGCCCCAAACCCCCAACCTTGGGATAGGTGGGGCAAATGCATGGCGATTCGCCTCATGTACACAGAAAATCCTGCCCTAAAGAGTAAGAACACGTGGGGTGATTTGCTTCTCCCCAAAGCTTACAGCTGTTAAACCACCAAGTGCCTCTTCCAAGCAACTCTATCAGCAAAGTTCAATTAGTCTGTCAAGTACCCATTGCCAGGGCAAGGAATATGGAACAAATTGACACTTACGTAAATGCTTAGGGGCCGGGAATATTCTAAGTGCAATTACCTAAAGGTGTCCTCGGGGATTAACAGGGTAAGAACTGAATGAGACATAAATTTCAGAATCAGCTGGCCTTGACAAAAAACAAATGAGATCTTAATAAAACAATTAGGTGGACGTACCACATATTTTTGACCATGTGCTTCTTCTGTTCTTGTGTCTGGTATTGTCAGCGGAATTCCTCTTCTGTCTGTAAAGTCGTAAGTTTCAGAATTCCCAACAGCATCAACAGGTCCATCAAGCTTTCTTTGCTCACTGGGAGTCACAGATATTATCACCAGGTTCAATGTATCTTTTCCTTGACGAATAAGCTCAACAACCCTTTTGTGATCTGTACCTTCAACTGGCTCTCCATTCCTACAAATATAACTAAAACTATTATATACTGTAGCTGCCAACACAATACAGTTAACTGTTAGCCTTCACTGATGTGCTTAAAGATGCAGTGACACAAAGGTACAATCCCCTAAATTTGCAGCCAAAGTAGTTAGGAGGGTAGGGTTTAATCCAAGGTAGAGTTCTGTAAGACTGTAAATAACATTACCCCTGCCTATACCAGAGATCCTATTCAACATCTTCATGAACTTCCTTAATCTTTTTGAGTGAGAGCAGCGATAAGGAAACTCTATGCAAGAACTGACAAATAAAAATCAATGTTCTATCCTAACTGTCTGGTAGAATTGGCGAATATTGATCCAGAAACACGAAGCGCACCCTTATTAGACATTAGGTATCTTCAAGGCAAAATTAAATAAGATTATTCATCCCACTCCAAACGCAGTATTTGGCATTCATAATTCTAAAGGACAGGCCACTCTCAAACAATTTCAAGTTGGGTTAACTGTATTTATGCATGGTGTGCTGCAGAATAAAAAAGGTAAGATCTCCCCTGAAGCCTTATTCCACAAGCCACTCAACTGTATCTTGTACCATTCTTATTGCTGCTTCATAGAGCTGTCCAGACGAAAAGCAAATCAACAAGAATTGTGTTGAAGCCACTCCAATCTAGGCGTAGACCCATTATTCCACAAGAAGAATGGGCCTACAAAACAGAGAGAAAAAGATTGCTACAAGATTTCTTGATTTCTAGAAACTTACTTAAATGCAACCATTCTTTAGATGCATTTCAAAAATAATTTTAAAATCAGGATTGGAATATTTAATTGAGTGGCTGCAGAAGGCCTTTGCTCTTTGTTTCATAGATCCTTTCTTCTTTTGGAATAATGGGATGATGCGTAGGCTACTCCATTCTGGGCATAAGGATCACACACAAGGCTCTTTTTGAAAACTGTGTGGGTAATGCAACAAACTGGTGTGCAAATCTGTGCAGAAATTGGCCTCACAAAGAACTTTGCGCAGATGGAAAACAAACCAGAAATTTTTGGGTGCAGACCAAACTCTACAGTCTGGAGCTCAATAAAGATACAAGTAACTGATGTGCAAATATATGTTGTGCCTGCAAGCGGTGCTCATGTGCCCACATATGCATTTATGAGTGCACTTGGCTAAACTTTCAAATGTACAACCACCCTGTTGACCTTGTCCGTCCTTGGTTTACCAAGTTCCTTGAAAGTATTGTGGCACACAAGGGCTTGGATGGCAGAAAAAGAGTGGACCCAATTGAGTCAATGACCCCTTGTTATGACCCTCAAGTGATGGGGCCCTACCAACTGCCAGGTATTGAACCCTGTTTTTTGTTCGCTTGATGGTTCTGACTGCAAGGTCAGAGGATTACAATGGCGCTGAAAAACTGAATTTAACCCTCATCTACACCAAAGTGCAAGTGCCAGCTATTTTAAGACCTTTTATAAAACATGTAAGCCTACTTCTAATTCAAAATAACTTGCATTTTGAAACAACCCGGGCATGAAAACGACCATGAAAATTTTTTGGGCCTAAAATCAACGGTCAGAGCACCAGATCATTCAGGCGAGTAATATAAAACATAAGCATGACCTAGAAATCCTTCCTCGTTGCCAAATCAACTACATGTGGCTATTTGATCAGCAATTAGCTTCCCTGCTTCACCTTGCAAATACTTACACTTCAAGAATCCTATCTCCAACTATGATTCCGGCTTCTTCCGCGGGGCCACCTTCCAAGACAGCACTGATCATTTGAAGAGGTGGATACAAGACTCCATTGATTGATTTCAGTTGCCCACCCTCAGAAACTTGTCCTCTTACGTTGAAACCGAATCCTCTGTCTCCTTTACGAAGTATGACTCTTCTTGGTTCATATGGGTTGTCTTGAGATTGCATTATATCGCTTCCTTGGGACATTATTTCATCGTTGGAGTCAGGCTCGCTATCAGCCATCTTGTCTCCACCGATGCAGCAGTTGGCTGTGCTCTCTCCAAGAAGCTCGTGATTCTCCTTCGCAGCCAATTGATTTCAATGATTCGCAGTTGCGATTCGGATGATTTAGTGATTCCTGTGCTTCTTGCAACTTCTGGAGCTGATAAGAAATCTCGGAAAGTCTTGTGTTTACCGTAAAACCACTACTGAGCCCCCCCCCCCAGAAGGGAGGCATTCAATTTCGGAAACTTAGGAGAGGGTTTAGTCATGGAAGCCCGTCACTTCTTTTGTCAGTTGTTTATGGAGTCTTCCTTTGGAGTCAAATGCACAACTTCGACATAGGTTTTGGTCCCAAATCAGATCAAAATTAACAGGCAAGCCATTTAGCTAACTAAATGGAGCTTCTTTTATTTGGTAGGTCAGAGAGGCTTTAAAAGAGGGGGCTAAATGGAGCTTTTGTCGTAATTGCGTCAAAATACTTCACAATGATTTGCTCCTCGATGAGTATTTTTTTCAATTTTCATGACATTATAATTATCTCTGCATTAGGAAATGATTTAACGATTCACATCTTGTATTTTTGATTGCCAGGAAATGGAATCCGAACACTCACGACCAAGAGAGAGTTGCTCACAAAGTTGAAGGTATTTCACCTCCTTGCAGAACTGCTCGATGAAACGGAACTTTTCGAATCCTCCAACTTTCAGTGTTTCAGAAACTGCTACACTAAGTCTTATAGCATTGTTAGTTTCAAATCTTGAGTCAACAATGTTTTAGACTAAAACATTTAGTTGAGCAAAAAGCAAGTATTTGGTGTCAGCTTTCAGTTCTATGAATCAAAGTTGCTATGTAGCACTTCTCATAGCTCGCTTGTCACCTCTGAAAGGGAAAAGTTATGAATCCAACATCGGCTTCAAATCTAAGACGGACAAGTAACTAGTAACTGGTGTAAGATTGCTGACACTATTTGGTCGAATTGAATGGCTTGCAAGAATTTTAGGTATATGTGCCGTGAACCTTTCTAATTTTTGGTTATTTTCAAACTTACAGCCTTTCAACAGCGTCTGCAACCCAAGGGGTAACTACCATATATGCTGGTACGGGATGTGCTAGTTTTTGGGGTGCCTTCTCCGAGGAGAAAATAATTTTTGGGGTATCATTTTTAGTAGAATCACGAGTAGTTATAAATTTTGCGGTGTCATTTTAGAAAAATAACTCTTTGATTGCATTGATATTGATAAAATTTCACTCTTACTTGGTAGCTGGATAGTTATCACAATTTTAGGGTATGTATTTTCAATAGCCGGAAAATTTTGGGTTATCGTTTTCACAAACATTTGTAGATTTTAGGGTGTAATTTCAGACGTCAAATGGTACACCCCCGTCACCCACCACCCCCATGGGTCTGCAACTCGCACGAGGACGTGTGACATCATTATACCTCATTCACACTGACAAAGTTAAACCAGCTTTATCTAAACCAGGCTAAATTTCAGCCAATCAAATGCCTTCGATTTGTTGGATTGTCCAATCAAAAGGCTCCATTCGATAACCTGTTTCAGCTTAAACTGGGTTTATGGAGCATTAGATGTCTAAGATCATACACAAGGAAAGCGACCGACCATGGAGCATTGCGGACACCTTTATTTTGAACGAAATATCTACTTTAGTTTCCTTCCGAAGGACGACAAGGTGAATTGTGAGGTCAGGCCTCCGAAATCACCAATCCAATCCGGAGTTTGACCTCACTCGACCGAGCTTAGCTTCAGTCACTCGACGAAGACTGTATAAGCCACTCGGCCACTAGACCGGCAATATAGCATGCCTCGCTGACCAGTTATTTACTCAAAGCAAATAGTCAAAAATGAAACCATCCTTTCGCTTTCTCATAATAGATGAAACTAAAAAAATACAAAAGAATATTCAACAAGGAAATTCCGATTTGCAAACATTTGACAAATTTTCCAAACCACCACACTCGATGCAAGGAGAATGATCTTGCATGACTGACTGGAAATTTTGAGTACGTTCCATTTCGGGCAAAATGTTTCAAGAGATATACAGTAAAAACCTGCGTATAAGAACCTAGTGACTAAGAACCTACAGGCTGAAATTTTGAAATTAGACCCCCATTATATATGAACCCATTCAGCCTGAAACTTGAAATAGGTTCTTATTTGTAGAGATCATCAATTAGATCAAAACTCCAGTTGATTTGTCATTGAACCTATGCAGACTTATTTTTACATTCAAACTAAACAGTTACAATGCAGATTACTGAAACTGCCATATGTGCCGTGATATGTGCATATCGCAAAGAGTTCTAAAGATGCTTTGAAAGCTTTTCATCATATTCTGTAAGATTTCTGTTTCTTCCACAAACTGCTGTTGTGAATAAGAATAAGGCCTCATGAGCCCATTTGCCTCTGAACTGACAGTAAATACCGGGCTTGAAGATTCAGAAAAACTTCTTTTATGGGTTAATAATGGGTTGAAGCCCGAAACGTCGTGTACCACAAAGCTCTGTTCGTAGCGCAAGTGCTAATATTATATTCGTTTGTTTATCTTGAAGATTCAGCTCGAACATAAGAAATACCTGTAAGCCCTGAATGAAATAAGAACCAATTTAAGAACCTACACAGCTTAATTTCCCAGTAAATGTGCTCTTCGGAAGCCATCAGAAGTTAGCAAAAACCGATGCAATCAAGATCAATATGATCGGTCAAAAGATTGTCGAATCAGACAGATACGAATACCTTGGGATAACACTTGATAAAAACCTAAATCTGTTGGGCCAATTTGAAAAAATGTACAAAAAAGTATCTTCAAGAATCAAGTTGCTTGCAAGAGTCCGTATGAATATCAGCCCTGCAACTGCTGAAACCATATATAAAGTAATGATTTTGCCTATATTCTTATACTGCAGCAACATAAGCATTGGAATTTCAGACTCACACAAATCTAAGCTCGAAAAACTTCAAAATCGAGCAACGAGGATCATCAACGGACATAATGGCAAAATTAGCCTTCCATCCATCAATCATGTAAGAAATAAACGATGTGCTATTGAAGTTTTCAAGTGTTTAAATGGCCTTGCGCCAAGGATGTTAGAGGAACATTTTAAGAGACTGGACCATCAAAAGGACACCCGAGGCAACAAATCAAATCTCGTGGTGCCTCGCATAAGAACAGAAACCGCCCGGAAAGCATTTAGTTATCAAGGTGTAAAAATAAACAACAGATTGCCGCCTGAACTGAAAAATGAGAGCTCGTTTGTGAGATTCAAGAAGGGATGTAATGATTTTGATTTTAACTTTTAAGAAACCTTTAAATTGTAAATAATAGCTTTTACTACTTTTCGTTGGACACAGGTCCTTGATTTATAGCAGCTGTTCTCAGCTGACCAAGCAAACCTGTATAAATATTGATATATTATTATTATTATTATTATTATTATTATTATTATTATTATTATTATTATTATTATTATTATTATTATTATTATTATTATTATTATTATTATTATTATTTATTATTATTATTAAATACTCAATATATAAGAACCTAATCAGGCTGACTTGCCAAATTGTAGGTTCTTGTATGCGGGTCTTTACTATGTGTGGAATAAAAATGATGACATTTAAACATGGTCAACTGGGTGTCTTAGGAATAGGTATAAAGATGTAGATGTTTTTGAATCGATCAAGCGATTAGAAATTGGCTTTAGTCAATGGCGAATCACTCTCAAAATATTCCTCAATAGGTAACTTGAAAATCAGTACCTCGCAGCTATGTGTTGCTGTTACTTGTTGGGCAATTTGAAGCATATGATTATAGAAAGTGGACAAACAAGAGGGGTTTTGAAGCTTATCTCTCCCATTTTCCAAATGACATACCCACTGCTGGACTCTAATGAACTGAACAGATGACAGCTGTGGGGTATAACAAAGCATTGTCTTTGATGATAGTGATAAACAAGGCTCCAAAATGAAACAGTAGGTTCGCCCACAATAACTCCTAAACTGTCCTTCATCAGAAACACCCAATACAAATCGTTTCGCTTCATCCCCCTTGGTTAATGCTACCTGCCTATGGCGCGGTACCTTGACACATTCTCTCTTATGATAGGTGAAAAGCTATATCCCCTAAAAGTGATTTATTTAGTTCATCTAAATCAAAAATATAAATACAATCCATTTGTGAGTGAGCGTTTCTGCAATTAAAAGAACAATTTTAATCGGAATCTTCATCCACGCCATAGTCATTCGCTGATGAAACTGAAAAGAAAACAAGAATTTCAAATTTAATGACAAATTGCCGCATGGGCCTAAAACTACGTTCACACGATGGCGGAACAAGCTGAAAACGGTAGGAAAGTGACGTCAGCACACTCGTCGCAATGTCCACAAGAATTTGATGCCAAAGAAATGTACCTGCACCTTTACGAATCGATCAGCCTTATTTTGAAAGAGTCCTGTTCCCAACCTGGTTCCGAGGGCCAGTTTCCTACGTCAGTACTGTCAGGTTGGCGTAGACTCCTTTTGCGGCATGGGGACGAGGTTGTCCTGTCCTATCTTTATCATTCTTTGGTGTTCACACCATGCTGTTTTTAAAATGCGCCAGCTAGAGTCCTGATTACAAATCTACCGCTTTCAAACACTGCTGGCAAAAAGTGCTGTTTTTGCGTGAACGTGAGGGAGGTCTAGACTTATGACGATGAGTCCCTTGTATCCCTGCGGCAAGCCTTGCTCAAGAGGGACTCATAATGAAACAGTGAAAAACCCGGCCCTATCTCATGCATTCGGTCATGATTCGATCGATCGAATCAGGATCGAACGACTGCCGTAGCTCTGTTCAACGGTCATTCCTTGGAAAGAAAATGCGATAAAAACCACGTTAAGCAGGCGTTTCATCAAAGAAACTTGGCATAAATCTGAAGAAGGAAGTTCACTTTACCTGGTAAGTCCAAAATGAGTCTTTCAACAACATTTTCCATGTTGTTAAGACCAAAACAAACGAGAGAAAACTTCAGCCACCTGCCGTAGCAACTTTGTTCAAAATCTAGTCAACTGCATCATTCGAATCGAGAATTCGACATCATTGTTCTCTGCCAAATCTCGCAATCAGACTGGTACGTTAGGAATTGCGAAGTTTGGGCCTAAATAGGGCCAAGTTTTTCATAGTAATACTATGAGTCTCTATTGCCTGGAGGGACATCATCAACTCAAAGAGCACAGGGCAACAAGAGACTCATCGTCATCAGTCTAGAGGGAGGTCTATCTGTCACATTTTTTACTGTTTTCAAATTGTCCCGGTATCGTGTCATCGCGGTCTTAGTGAGCAATGACAAGCTCACCTTGAAATCCTGATATCATAATAACTATCATGTAGTCAACATACGTCGTCAATGTTCCTGTTCCTGTTCCTGTTGCTAATTACATAATGAAAACTGAGAGTACAGACGATTTTTCACTCGTAAAAGTCAAAGACGTAATTATAGAAGAGCAAAAGTGAAAAAGGAGAGCTCATGTATTGTTAAAACATCTTCTTACCGCTTTTTGACTTTAAAAATCTGGCTGCATCAGCGTTCCTTGCCAGATCATATGGTAATCTGCCCTCATTGTTCTTTATATTTTTGTCTGCACCTGAAATATTGAATAGTTGTGTACTGAACGGTAGATCACAATTTAATGAATTTCAGTCACTAGCTATACAGACACTGGTTATTCAGGGTGATTCACAGTTGTCTCATTCGGTTTAAAAACATCTTTCGGAATCAAAAAACGAAGAGATCACACAACAGGGATAAACAGTAAGGGACCAAGACATGATCCCTGTGTCAGTTTCCGTTCAACACAATCTAAAGGCCCTACGAATAAGTGAAATATAAAACAATTGCGAGCTTTTGAAAAGAATCATAAACATCGTTCTTACCTCTGAAATACAAAATTACAAAATGTGTTTTCAGAAACAAAATAAACATGGTCAATTTCGAACAAAGATTAATCAGCTGATTCTAACAAACAAATTGATTATGGCAGCTCTGAAATATGAAATAATGGCGACACTTTACAACTAAATATCAAATAATGTACTATGGGCCCCAGAATCTCTAAAAAAATTTCCACAGGGTTATGGATAAAGGAAACATTACCTCTTTGCATTAAGAGCTCCACAACGTCTGCATGTCCTTTCCAAGATGCATTATGTAAAGCTGTGTCACCGAGTTTATTCTATAAGAAAGGTGTGACATCACCATCAGAATTATTACTACTGAGGTAGAAGAAGTTTTATTTTCCCTCGTATGTAGTATATATCTCTTAAGAAACTTGTTGGACATGTCAAAAGTTAACTAGGCACATAATCAAAATTGATGTTATATGATAACAGAGAGACAAAGAAGTTGTGAAACTGAAAACTGACCTGTACATTGATGTGAACATTTGGTAAGTTGAGGAGCTCAAGAGCACACTCTGAAACATGAAATCAAAGCACATTCTTCAAAAGCAAACATCATACTGAAATTATTAAAAAACTGAATATAAAAACTTGTTGCTTTTCTTGAATACATAGTCTGAAGCTAAAAATTTTTAATCTAATCAGTTGCTTTCTGATGGAAGTAAAGTAATTTCGAAGGCCGAAAAATCAAGAGTCTGTCCAGAGTTGCTGCATTTAATTTTACATGAAGAGAAAGTTTGCATGGCTGGCATAAACAGTGGATAAGATAACCTTGACTTGTGAGTCAGAACAATTAAGCAAGTATAAATTTGCCACAAATAAAAGAAAATTACACCGTTAAAAGAAAAGGAAAAAGCAAAATAAATGAATAAATAAATAAAATATTTACAATATATTTTATATAGCAAGTTTAAATACAAGTTAAAAACACCCCTAATTAAAGTGGCAGGGATAGCATTAAAAGGTTGAGTTGACCTTATTTCCATAATGGTCCCCTGATAGGTGTGCAAAGGAAAAAAATATATATATATATATAAACATTATATTTGAAGGCGCTTTTGGATACAGCATAATTATGGTAAAGCCGAGACATGAATGTGAGAGAGGATGCACAGTTTTAGTAGAACACATAAATGTCTTTTTCCTCTCTCCGCATATTTTGGAAGACATTGTCCTTGATTTTGTGCTTAAACGAATTGACATTATTTGCAGACTTTAAACCAGAAGATAGGCTATTCCATATCTTTGGTCCAATATACTGTAGGACAGGCACTAATTAATGGCTAAAAATGTTGCAGAAAATTCATACTGTATCTATTGAATATCTAAAGACTAGTAGAATATGTTTGAATTCTTCATCTTTTGAGAAAGGTGAATAAAGGAGAAAACAGTCATCCCTTACCAATATGGCCTCCTGCACAAGCCCAATGAAGTGCTGTTGATCCAGATTTATCAAGACCATTTGGTGACACCTTAAAAATATGTAACAAGTAATCATCACATTAGATGCTTTGAAGGTCATTTAAACCATGAAGCAAAAGGTAAATCAATTTTGTTGAAAACTATTGGCTTGGAAACAGCCTAAACTGATAAAAAATACGGAATGAATTCCTTGAAAAAACAGACAGAAAAATTTCCAAAAATGGCCTTTTTAAAAGATGAAATTAAACCTACGATTGTGCAAGTGTTGAATGACACTTTGCCCAACTGATCCTAAATAATCTATTCAAATTTTCAAGTGGTCTCCAAGAATTACTTCATTCATTTGTTGAGCTAAGTCCTCAGAAAATTTTGTCCAGCCTTTTCTATCAAGTTAAGGCTGTCACAAGGCTAACAAATTTTAGGAACTAGTTATAACTTGACAAGAGGATGGCAAGAAAAAAATACTAAGCATTCTTTAGATTTGAATAAGGAATGGACATCCATGACAGACAATTCATCATGGTCTACAAAAACCAGATAGGTTTCTGGCACATACTGCAAAGCAGATTGCTCTTTGGAGCCAATCAAAATACCTTGTTGATGATGCACTCTTTTAAAAATCCCATGTTTCCTGAAGAAGAAATAAACAAAAGGTAAGGGTCCCATAAATCTAGCAACTGCAGCAAAATTTATACAGTTGAGATATTACATGAATGAACTAAGGAAACCTTCATTTTGAAGTTTGCAATAAGAAACTGTTTTTCATAATCTTGCAAAATAACAGTAGTGAAGAGACACAACTTAAAACTGTCTGGTCACCAGACAGAGCAGAAACAGCACATGCCATCAAGCAATCTGATATGATGATATTTTGGAAATATTCATACGTTAGGAGGCCTCAAATTACCGTATGTCTGCTCAGTACAAAAATATACTGAATATACAGAAAGAAACAGTGCTGGAAAATACTCCTTGTTTCTAAAAACCATCAACGTTTAAAATTTCTTGTGTCACCAGTGTTGCAGCAACAATTGTTTCACCTGACTCACCATCATACTCTGTTGCAAACTTGGTTCTTTCCCTTCATTTTGTCCTTCTTTTTCTGATTTTCTTGAGTAATATTTGATATCTTTGATTCTTTCAAAACTCCAAACTTTCCAGCAAAATTTCTTATCAACTTTGCCTGTATTTTGGAGCATTAAACAGGAAAGCTGTGGATCATTTACCAAGGTATGATTTGATAGCACAATAGACCCTTTCACGGTAGATCGAACGGGGGATTCGAATGGAGTTTTCCAGACCATACGGCGTGAAATTTTGGATTTTAGAATTTTTTGGTTATCGTCACATATTGCAAGATTTCTCTGGGTTAACTTATTGGAACCTGATGAAAACTTAACTGGACCTACCTGAGTGACCAAGGAACGTATCTTTTGTTTTCGTTCTTTCTAAACTTTCTCAGAAATGATGAAGAAACTTCGCAAACACCAACGACTCTTTGCTCCTTTCACAAAACCGCTGCCAAGGCCCAGCGACCGCCCTAAACCCTTTCAGCAATAAATTCTGTGCCGAGGCAGCCATCAACTTGATTTCCAAAATGAAGAGTCTTTATACATTTATGATGAACCTCTGAAATTTCCACCCTTCGATCTCTCGTCATTTTTGCGAAATTTCCCGTTGATTTCACTCTTGCTGTGTTTCCAAGAAGGTTCGCCGTCACAAGCCGATGACAGAAAAGTTAGCTTGTCGTAAAAGGGATCGGGGAAACCCTTTCACCTGGGACGGGGGAAACCTACCCTTTCCTTTCATTTAAATTTTGAGATTCTGGTATCCAGGGTAGGGGAAACCAAACAGGGGTGAATATGTAACTTGATGAATCAGCTGACAACTTCCCGCCAAATTTAGACTCGGTCTCCAAATCATCATCTGTATATTTGCAGTGGGTTTCGTCCCTTTCATCAAGTTTAATACAAATTGTGCAAATATGCTGATGTTGTGGCAAGAAAAGAAAAGAACAAGTTTGTGTAGCAGGGGCAACATGGTGAACTTTCTTATAAGAGAATTTGAGCCACCACAGAAGGTTTCTTTCAGGATTTGAGTGCTCAGTGTTTCTTACAACTATCTTACGAGTTTCATGACAATCTTCATGTTCACTAGTTGTGAGCTCGCGAATATTTAAAACTATGGTTTAGCAGCCTTTAGCAACGTTTAGACATTGCCACAATTACCTTCCTAGTAATATGATACAGGAAACAAGTGAAAATATAGTAAAACTATGCTAAGGACTACCTAATTACGATTTGTTAGCTAGATATTTGCTCATACATGTTTTTTAAGAAACTGGTTTTTAAGAAACTACTTCTAAGATAGCTAGATCTTAAGAAACTTTAGTAATATATCGGAGGAGGATTGAGAAACTCTTAAAAGCTAAATGCAAGAAAATTATAGCGATTACCGTAAAAGCTCTGGATAGCCCCCTCGATCCCCCTCCATAATAAGACCCTCTTCTCAGAGCCAAAATTTTTAATGAACCCTCTCTGTTAACCCCCCCCCATGCTTATATAAAACTCGAGTGTTTATCAAAGATTTTGAACATTCATTTGGCTTAAAACGTTTGCATGTTAATTTTGATGTGGTTTGGAATAAAACTTTGTCGAATTTTTGTACTTGACTTGTGAAAATGCACGTCGAATACGTAAGATATGGTGCAAAAAGAACAGAAAAGCCATCGCCCTTTGGTTTTGACAATAAACCCCACTCTCCAATAAGCCCCCTCTCTTTTAAGTCTCTTCTTGAGTGTCTAAAATTAGATAAGCTCCTGGGAGATTAAAAGAGCTTTCCGGGTATACCTATCGTTGAACTTTTATCATTGAGCAACAATAACTTATTGTTTATGTTTTGAACAGCAGAACACTATTATTCCTACACGTTTTTTATTTCCTAAGAAACTTTAATCAGGCCATAGTACTGAAAGTTTCTTAATTTCACATAAAATTTTCTCCATTTTAGTACTAAAAGTTTCTTAATTGGCTTCAATGCAGAATTATTCATGTGGTCGCTAACACTGCGGCAGATATGTCTCTTAACATTTAAAACATTATATTGGAATAAACAGTGTTCCGTTATGTTGAAAACACAAATGGTTAGTGACTATTGCTCAAGGATGAAGGTTCAACGATCTATTTGCCATAATATCAATGCCTTTAACTTTTAAAGGTTTCTTATTACTTCTCAGACATAGTACTAGAGCTTCCTAAAATTTTGTCCATCTTAGTACTAGTTTCTTATAAACCAGTTTCTTGTAAAAAACGTGTATATGGTGTTTAATAACTGTCAAGAAACATATCTGGAGCAGTGTTAGAGATCATACTGATAATCATGCATTCAAAACATAAGAAACCCATTACGAAACATTTAGAATCACAATGGACAAATTTTCATCCTGAAATGAGAAATTTTTAGTACTACAGTGACCTAATACATGTTTCGTATAGAAAACATATGCTGGAGTTTCTTAATTTTTAGCGATCTGAGAGTTGATATTCACGTATATTTTTATAACAAACTACCTCATAAAAATCTCAACTCTTCGATCGCCACAAAATTAAGAAACCCCAATCCTGGGAAAATAAACCTATGGTTAGAAACCAATAATTTTGTTTCTTCTCATGGTTGGGACCCGGTGACCTCGTGTCTTTCTTCGCCATAAACGTCACAGTTTAATGTAATTGTAGTTTTGTAGTCTTAAATATATTATTGTTGCTTTTAATTGATGAAAAAATGTGGTTAGAGGAAATCCTTAACATAGTTTTACTTTATTTTCATGTGTTTCATGTATCATTTTACTCAGAAGGTAGACATTGGAAAGGCTTCAAAAAGATACTTTTGAAATGTTCGCGAGCGTACAGGTAGGTAAAGATATTTATGAAACCTTTCAGAGACTCGCAAGAAATCCAAAGTACTAAAAATATTTCGTCAATTTAAATATTTATCCCTGTTTGGCTCCCCCGTCCCAGGTGAAAGGGTTTCCCCGATCCTTTTTACAACAAGCTAACTTTTCTGTCATCGGCTTGTGACGGCGAGCCTACTTGGAAACACAGCAAGAGTGAAATCAACGGGAAATTTCGCAAAAATGACGAGAGATCGAAGGGTGGAAATTTCAGAGGTTCATCATAAATGTATAAAGACTCTTCATTTTGGAAATCAAGTTGATGGCTGCCTCGGCACAGAATTTATTGCTGAAAGGGTTTAGGGCGGTCGCTGGGCCTTGGCAGCGGTTTTGTGCAAGGAGCAAAGAGTCGTCGGTGTTTGTGAAGTTTCTTCATCATTTCTGAAAAAGTTTAGAAAGAACGAAACAAAAGATACGTTCCTTGGTCACTCAGGTAGGTCCAGTTAAGTTTTCATCAGGATCCAATTCGTTGATGTAGAGAAATCTTGCAATATGTGACGATAACCAAAAAGTTCTAAAATCCAAAATTTCACGCCGCATGGTCTCGAAAACTCCATTCGAATCCCCCGTTCGATCTACCGTGAAAGGGTCTATTATCTCAATGCAATCTTGAAAATAGTAGGATTTTTGATGAAAATTATAAAATAGTTTAGGTTACCTCTTTTTGCAGCCTCATGCATCGGATGTTCTACTGATTCAGTACTTTCCTCAACTGTCAAAAGAAAATGATAGAAGTTTGGGAATAGTCTTAAAAGGTAACTTGCAACTTGTGTCTTGGCCATCTTACAATAACTCCATAAATACATCACATATTCTCATTTATGACTCTATCTTCTCTAAAACAAGCAAACATAATAAAAAATCAAAATCTGACAAGAACTTGGCAAAGTTAATCATAACTTACCATAATTGGATGGGATAACACCTTCCTTATTTCCAACTTTTGCTGTCCACCATCCTGATGCATTACTCTGTACATGAATTGATAAAATTTTTAGTTTTTCCTTTCATACTGTAGATATTTCTAGCATATTTTATTTCCAAGATATTGTGCCAATCAAGCAGAGTTTAAAAATAATTTAAATGCACAAAGTTATCAACCACAAACTGTAAGGCTTAACTTCACCAAACTCTTTCTATAAAGCATATTTCATCAATTGATTATTATTGATACTTGAAATTCTGCAATGCATATCATACCTCTTTTTACAAACATTTTATCAATAATTCTTTTACATCAGTAAAACAAGCCTACTGTAGAGCTTCTTTCAGACCACAACTGCCAAATATTGATTTTGAAAGGATCTATGAATTTACAAAAGCAGATATGAATTGGCTCACCTTATCAAGTATATATAATATATCTCCTTCTTGAAAACTCAATTCATCATCCTAGATCATGGAAAGAGAATAGCAAAATCAAAGATGCAAAAGTAATTGCAGATAGATGTGACAGAAAATTCATAAAAAAGAAATATCTAGTACTTTACACTCTTAATTCCAAAAATAAGGCATTCACATGAAAGCATCACATAAAAAGTACAGTAGAAAGATATATAGTTATCTTACCTGCTGTGCTGCGTAATTGTATAGTGCTCTCACAACTTGGACATGACCTATCGAAAGAATACTTAGCAATCACATATAGTACTATGTCCATGAAATCTATGAAATTTTGATGATGATGATGAGACATATGTGATCAGGCAAACAAGGGCAGATTTTGTAATACAATAGCATCAGTCGCTTTGGTTCACACCTCAATTCAAAGCGATTAGCAATTGCAGACAAAAGAAATTCTCTCAAGCAGAAATTCAAAACAAAATGAAGCCACAAAGATGCCATGAAACCAGTATGACAAACTCTCATTTGGTGCGGGCAAAGGGAGGTTTTTAATAGAAAATATGTGCTTATAACAAAAGAACAAGGGTAAATCTTCAGGAGCTGAGGAGTGACTGCGTACATCTGAGTAATAAATATGCAAAAATTTGAATGCCCATTGCTCGGTTTCTGAATCAAATAAACAAAATCCGTGAGACAGAACTTTAGATTACCCTTCTTTTTTCGTTATAAACACATACCTTCTCTTAAAAGCCTCCCTTCGCCCGCACCAAACGAGAGTTTGCTGCCTGGTTTCAGGGCAACTTTTTGGCTTCATTTATTTTGAATTTCTACCTCAGAGAATTTCTTTTGCATTTGCTAATCACTTTGAATTGAGGTGTGAACCAAAGAACTGATGCTATTGTATTGCAAAATCTGCCCTTGTTGATCAGGCATCATAGTAGTTTTAAACATTCTACTAACTGGCAATTTTCCTTAATCTTTTTTAAATTATAATTCTTGTTTGCTCTTATATGTAAATATGAATTTTATGTTGTATATACTGTAAATAGGGTTTTAAAATTGTGGGTTTTAAAGGAACTTTCATTGTAAATTATTTCTTTAGCTAGGCCAGGACCCCTTGTAAATCAACCTTGTTGAAGACCAGCCCTATAAATGAAATGAAATGAAAAAAATAAAAAAATAAAATCAAATTTCAACAATCAGAGTTGTGTAAGCCAATGCACCATTGTACCTTCCCTTGGATTTTAAAACCTTTCATTTTCAGCATTTATTCTATTTGATGGACCATTCTTGAGGCAGTATTGTGAACTGTGAAGTCAATCTTTGCAACATAGAGAAGGGTAACTTAAACAATAGACCACTGCAATAAAAATGGTGGCTGGCAAGAAAGTGTTTACCAAGGTGAGCCACGTTCTTCAATCAAATTCCTACAAAATGTTTAAAGATTTGTAATTCAAAAAAGGCATCTTGTAAACTGTTCCTCGCCATCATCTTTAGTGCAATCATCGATGATTAAGCAAAGAGAGAGGTGAAATTTGTGAGGTGAAAGAATGTCAAATAATTGAGCTTTAACAAAGTACTTTTAAAACAGGACTTGAGGGCTTAAGAAGCTTTTTCTGATATGCACCTTTTGGCTCATAACTTTGTATGGTCCTGCTGCAGATACAGTAAGTTTTTCATGACAGTAATTATAATTATTTGAGAATGAAATGAATTGTATTCTAAATTTGTTTTGCTTGAGAAACTCTCCATCATCCGATAGGATGTTAAAGACGTTTTTTTGCACTTCTATCTTGCTGCGCCCTGCTGCGTCCATATTTTAGCAGAGCCTACAATATAATTCTAGATCTTCACTACTTTATGAAACTAAGTAGTAAAATCGTTGAGTTTCGTAATTTTAACCTTCAAAACTTGTTGATCCTTTCGTAGTCTTCTGACCACGAAAAATCGCAAAACCGAAATGGCAATATTCCCCGTTAAAATGAAAATAGGCCAGGCCTACCTACCTGGTCTTGAAGGAGGCGGTGGGGCAGGGCGTGATGGCTTTGACATGTTTCCCGATGATCTTTGGCACTCTCCGGCGTTGAAGATATGCTTGAAGGCTTCTTCTTCCAATTATGAGTACTTAAAATGATATTTGATGCCTACCATTCAGAAAGTTGGTCTTTTCTGCACGCCTTTTTAAGTGCGGATGAATTCGGAAATGGATGATGCTGCCAGTTTCTCAACCCGGAAGAACAACAACACACTATGCCTCGTATTCGAGTTCGATAACATCAAAGTGAGACATCGATCGGGCAATTTGATTGACGTGAAGAATGCAGAACAAAAGAAATAGCAAAAACAAAGGAGGATTTTGTACCGGGCTGCCGGGTGAATAGAAAAAAAGTGCGGTTTTTGGAAACTTTTATTGATGAATCTTCTAAGCAAATCGAATCCTTCATATATACCTAAGTTCTCGAATAGCCACCATCCTCGAATAGCCCCCCCCCCGATAAGCCCCATCCCAAAATATTTCTTGCCAAAGTGTGTATCCCTTGCGGACGTATCATTTGATTTTCATTTTCGATAGGAGTAAAGTTCTGCTAAAGTAACCATAACAAATACAAAGAGATTCAACTTTCTCGAGAATACATTTCACACCTATAAACAAAGTAAATAAAACACTATAGTTGGCTGAGTTGAAGGTTTCAAATCTATTCTTGAGGCTACCAAGTTGCTTTGTCTTAATCAGGAAAGATAAAACTGATTCTTTCCTTCACAAAAACTTCCCTTGCTTATTGAATGTAAGGGCTGATCTCCACTCAGTAGAATTTTCCGCTTGGACATGGAATCCGTGACTAAGACTTTAATTGTCAAAAATTCAGCCCACTCGGAAAATTCTACTGAGTGGAAATCAGCCTTAACTGAAGCCATGCTGAAGCACACCGCAAAAGTTACAAAGCTGATTGGAAATCCTTTGCTTACGTGTGAAAATGTTGCTTTGAATTTGAATTGGATGATATGCATGACTAACATTTTATTTATGCAAAATTCCGTCCGCTCAGAAATTCAACGGGGTGGAAATCTCGTGGAAATTAACCTTCAGCCTAAGCGTAATAGGTAGCCAAATCACTTATTCTGCATGCATGAATGAGCTATTGGGCAATGAAAAGAAACAAGTTTATCTCTCCCCTTCAGAAGCTGAACAGTGTCCATTGGAATTACGCTCAAATACGCGAAATTGCCAGACTGCTTCTCAGAGTGAGTTCAATAAAATCAAGCTGTTTACAAAGTTGGTGTCAATCCTATTATCTCCATTAAAATCCTCCCTGCTCACAAAATCCTCCTGACCTGGACATCTGCCACCATAAAGCAGCAATGTTTTCTTTTCATGTCGATCATTCGCCATAGCAAGGCTCTTTGCCGAGAAACATCCTTACAAAATCTGTTATTATTTTGATAACAGGCGTTGGTTTTGACGCCAAGCCGATGCCAAGCTCTTGCCATCAAAATTCTTCAGCGGACAGTTTGTCAACCGTGAGATAAAAGAAGTGTATGTGGGGATCTCGCAAAATCGCAGCATGCATGGCGGAATGAAAGATTTCACAAGTTACCTTGAAACAGTTTCAACAAAAAAAGCGTTGGAATCAAAGTCTTGAAAAACATGGCATGATTTGGTTGATGCACCTTTCTTCATGCGCAAAAGAAAAGAAGAATTTGTTCTCACCAAAAGTGTCTTGCGTAGTGTGTTATTTCACTGCCTGCTTAACTGACTGCATATTTCGCTTCCCAAAGCTGTTTTAAGACAGATGAACAAGGGAGAAACTACTCAAAATAACTAAATGGGTAAGAAACCAATTAATGTTTTTTGCTAATTTTTCTCCAGCCTTTGAAAGGCCTTGAAATATTTGACTTTCCTTTTATGGGAGAATTCCGCCAGATACGTCACAGCCAGGAAATTTCATCAAGGAGGTCTAGCAGATTAAGGTAGCTTACCAACAAAAGAGCAAACTTTTGTATGGTAACTTTTGGGTTGAATATCATCAAATCAAGTGAACAAGCATCAAAAATCAAGAAATTTTTGCATATCCAATTTGCATAAATTTGCATAATTATGACGTCATCAATATTTTGCCTACTGAAAACATACTATCAGTCTAAGAAAGATTTCTCCAAAAGTAAAAGCCCAATTCAAGTCATACGCTGTATGCACACAGTTTATTAGGTTAGGGAGGGCATGGGCTAAAAAAAGTTCACAGAGATATCACACTGACAGTGAATTTTAATTGGCATTTCAAAATGGCGGATTTTGCCAGTGGTACAGCTCCTCATATCTTTTGTTTTCAGCATCACAACCTTGTATATTCTGGAATTTTTTTAGCCCTTGCCCTTCTCTGATATCTCAACTAAAATCATGCAAAGTTTCATCATCATACTCAGAGTATTCTTGGTGAAATCTTTCTTTAAAATCAGCAATTACGTTCAAAATCAATAGTCGCAGAAATTTGATTCAAAGTTAGGAACATGTCAGTCACTGCGAATGACCTCCAGAAATGTATGATGGACCCCCTCTTGTTCCTTTTCTCTATCCATGTACCCTTTTTTGATACTTCTGAGCTACTTTCTCCTCCTCTTCCCTGTTTCTGATTCTTTTGAATCAATATTCCTCATTCGATTGATTGCTCGCTTATTTGAGCTTCTGGTCATAACGCATCCCGGTTATATCGAAAAATATTTCAATACATCATGGACTCCACATGGACCCTCATTGAATTGAATTACTGCAGAATTAACACCACATTGAAGGGTGTCTTTTGAACAAAATTGTTCTTTGGACATTTTTGCCAAATGATGTTATTTATTGACTCATTTGCATTTTGAGTCTTACCATGAAGACACTTAGAGAGTAGTTCGTCACTGCTTAAGTCCTCAAAGATCGGTTTTATCAAATCATGAATCCACTTAGGCATGTTCACCTTGATTTTATATGTTTTCTTTCCACTAATCTGATCCTTTTGCCACTTACACCAAGAGTTCTCATCTCTGGGCCAAAATCGATGTCTAAACGCCTCATCTGTAAAGTTGGTGGAGTACCATAAAATGGCTGCAATAGCTTTCTTCATCTGATATAACTGTCCTACATTCTGACGAATAGCCATTCCAAAATAGTTTTGCATAGTGTTGACAACTTTGTCTGTAAGCTTGCCTTTACCTGTAAGAGGGGTTTTTGTGTTTCTATAGGCTTTTCGCAGTTCACGCAGTTGTGTTCCAAGTCTTTTCTGAATGTGCCTAACACACTCGAGCTTTACAGGTACAACATCAAAATTATTGTATGGCTGTGCATCTACCACCTCTTTGAACGCAGATGTGTCACCATCTCCAATATAATGACTATATATCAAGTTGTATTTCTCTACAGAGCTGCAAAATATGCTAAGTGCACCTGCTCCCTCCATAGCACCAGATGATTTCTTATGATTGACAGGACAATCATGATCAAGGAGCCAGTCATCATACTCTTTTGACCCTGTTTTTGCTTCCCACATCTTGCAGCCCTTACAGTATTTTGTCATTACATGTCTATCAATGCATCTTCCATCACATATAGCAGTTACAAGCCCATTTAGAGATGAATGGCCTCACTTTTGCCATGATCCATCTAAGGAGACCGGACAGAGTGCTATTGAAGGATCTGAATCAAGCTTTACATCACTCTTTTCTCTTATTTCAGCTGCTTTCCTTGCCATGCTAGCTTCTGCAACTTTTTCATACGCTTGAAACATCTCTTCCTGAATGTTCGCAAAAGCATTTGATGCCATACCATGCATGTTCATTATCCTAGAAAAATTCTCCAGACCTTGATGCCCTTTCCCTATTTCTCTGAAGGCAATCCCAGCTCTCAGGTTGATTTCATGAAAACGTCTTCCCTTGCCCTTTTTGAACGTTACTGGCTTTGAAGTGTAATGAAAGCTTTGCCAGGAGCATTCTATGCAATGCAGTTTCAAGGTATGGGCATAACCCTTTCTCTTCTCCAACATGTTTTCGATTTTGACTTTTTGTTGACATTCTGGACAACTACCAACCTGACTGACAATCTCTTCGAGTGCAGTGAAGTTTGTAAAGATATAATAATTTGTTGACCCTTCTGGCTGCCCTTCTCCTTCTTGCATTGCTTCTAGCCTAAGCTGCTTCGAACATCGAGGTGTTTCTTCCTCTTGCATACTTCTCTCACAAGTAGCTGGCCTAGCCAGCCGGCCTGATGGGGTATCTGCTCTCTCCATTTGAACATTTGCAGCGTTTTCATGACTCTCTTGTTCCGCTGTAAGCTTGGTGTAACGATTACTATAAAATTTCGGTTGCTTTCTATATTTTCTATTCTTTTTGGAACCCATGTCATGCAACTTTTAACCTCAAACAAACTTGGAAGATTCAGCTAGTTGACTGCAATGCTATGAAGGTAGTCATGCATATCTAACACGTCAAAGTAAAGACTATAAAATTTTTCGAGTAAACAAAACATGGGGTGATAAAATGATGCGAAATAAAGGTGCACGCCTGTGGAATGAACTTCCCTCTCAAATTAAAGATATCTCCAACCCTCATACCTTCGCTAAGAAATTAAAGAAAATCTTCATTGACAAATATTAACTAAAAGAGTGCAAATCTATTACTAATAATCATATAATCCATTTCCTTACTCGTAATTCTAGATGGCCTCATATTCTCATCATATGATAGTATACGACTGTACTTATTTTAATTTTTATTCTTATCATCTTATTTGTTATCCTCATTTTCTTTTCTTTTGCGAAGTTTATTTAGCGGCCCAAGCTAGATAAGCAATGCTTTACTTGGGTCGCGTAGAATGCAAGTACCTTTTTTCACAGATTTATCGTACATTGTAACAACTTGTATTTTACGAATAAAATTGAATTGAATTGAATTGAATTGAATATGATATGGCAGCAGGTCAAGAGCTGGAAGTGAAACTGCTGATAAAAGTCCCGTATGAACCACAGGGCATTCATACACAGATCTGGAAGATCACAGGTGGCTCAAAATTCCTTACTTGGGGAGGCAAACCACAAAATTCGTAAAATAGGCTTCCCAGCAAATCGGGGAAGGAAATGACAACGGTTGCTATGACGTTGCTATGGTAAATATTACAGAATACTCCTCAAATTTTTGGAAATAACTTCAGTTTCTGCGACTGATAGGTAAAAACCGACCCAATGATCAAAATCTTCAATAAATTTACCCCTGGAAATGGTAATAACAAAAAATTGAAATTTTTGCAGAAAATTTGATTCATTTGTTGGTAAGCTACCTTAAGCAGTGGATGGAATAAAGAGATTCTCTTCGAAACCGAGGACTGAAGAAAGCGTGGCAACTTTTGAGTTTTTCCATCAAAGGTTCTTGAATATCTTCCTTCTCGCTCTCCTTCACTTTCCCTCTGCGAGGCAACATGAGCAGTCAGTTAAGGAGGCAGTCAAAACATACCACATTGCACAAAACACACTGTTGGTGGCAACATAGACACAAGAAAGAGATAGACTGGAAGCGAACAATGCGCTATTGTTCTCGGAGATTGTTCACGCATTTGATGTTGAACGAGCAACATCAACAATCAGGGAGTGCAAACTTCTGATCATCATGGATGCCAAATTCACACAGTTCAACGTTTTGATAATAGGTTACTGCTAATTGAGCTTCGTATCATAGGCACCATGATGGCAACAAATTTTTCATTTCTCTTTGCGCATGTTTTTATTTGCTTCAATAGCTTGAAAGAAACTTCAAGTACTTTAGGGAGCGGGCGGTCATTTTTAAAGCTGGGTACAGGGGTGGAAGAATTTTTGGAGGGGTTCCAAATTATTTTGCCTCGTCTAATTGGGATATCAAAAATTTTGGCAAAAATTACAAAATATATGATGGGTTGTGAAATTTTAGGAATATATTTCTAACTGAAATGACAAAGCATATCTCTTATAAAAATTCCATATGTTACTGTTGTGTTCATCAGGTAAGGAAGAAGATACTTGAAATAGTTGGCGATGGTGCTTTGTTTATGACTTGTTTACTTTAAGTTTTGGTTTATTTTATGTTCAGATTACGCTACTTAGTGGTTCAAGTTTTCCATGTAGATTTAAGATAAATCACTCAATAATGGGGTATGAAATGTTTGGCGTCCTTGAAATGGGGTGGCAAATGTTATTACATTTAGCAAATGGGGAGAGAAAAAGTTCCTATTTGTCTTAAAAATTCTTCCACCCCTGTCACCAGCATTTAAAATGACAGCTCCCTTACTGAAGGTGTTTATCAGCAACCTTTGACATGTTAATCGTTTTCAGAATTCCAGCATCTTCTTGTTTTCAAAGCAGTTTTTCCGGTGTGAAGTTATATTGCTAAATTGTGAACCACAAATGCTAAAGATTTCAACGGAGATCTCATTACTCTAACTATAATACTAGATTTTGTGAGAACATTGAAATCCCAAAGTACAATCTGGAATATTCTAAAAAGAGATTTTCTTACACAGCTCTAAAGATTCCTATGAATATTAGGGAGCTCCCTACCTTGTATCAATATAAAAAACAGTTAAAAAGTCATTTGATGAGCTGAAAACCAATACAAACACGGCCCCCTGGAAGATCAGCAGTAGTTTGTTTTCTGTTTTAAAAATGATTGTAATTAGATTTATGTTTTTTTTTAGCTAAAGTTATTTGTTGCTGAAGGGTCTCGGTGTATAAAGAATTAGAAATAGAAATAGAAATAGAAATAGAAATAGAATTTCTGCTGAGCGACTACTTCTAGACCTCCATAAACTACGATTTTCTTGAACGTGATGCTGATTTTCTTCCTTTAAATTCAACATTCAATACAATTCTAAGTTTTTTTCAAAGCTTTCTTAAATTCTTTCAATAAAAGGGAAACCCCTAATAATAATAATTTTGAACAAAATCAAGTAAGGTATAAAGATGGCCTATGAACACTTACAAACAAAGTACCTGAAATTCCTTACAAATTATCATTTTGCTCATTTGTACAGATTTAAATAGCAGTTTCGCAGAGAAAAGAAAGAGTAAGTTGGAAAAAGTACTGCACACCATTCACAACAGTTAAGCTGTTACTTAAGATTGCAGCATCTGATGCTGACTGAGGTTCGTTCTATTGTTTCATTGGTTTCCACAACAACGGTTCACCACACCCAAATTTGACTCAAAATTTGAGATCCGGGCGTGAATATTGACATAAAGGCATGGCATTAACTGGATACGTGGTCTACTTGCAAACTTAGAATTTCGATCAGTGAACTACCTTGAATAATTATTATTAGGTTGTTCAGTTTGTGAGAACCTGCCAAGTGGTCTGAGAGCCACACGCTTTTTAAACGTGTGCAAATAACAATACATACTGCTGGGATTCTAAAGTTTCAGCCTTTGAAAAATTATCAACATTGGAAAATGCAATCAAAGTTAGACTTTTCTTTGCAAGGTGTTCAATTACTAAAAATTAGATTTATCATCCTATCAATTCCTTTTAATTAGTGAAATTCTGTATTCTCGATAGCAGCTTGTTTTTGAAGTAAGACAGGGCACTGAAGATGATTTCAAGAACAACTACCTATTGTTCTTTTTCAATTCGTTACGATGGTAGAAACTAGAAATTAATCTACTCATCATGTACAAATGGAGGCTGATTTGAAATCATAAACTTAGAAATCCTGCATAGGGCAAGGATTTATTGTGGGATTTTGTTCGGGGTACTATCAATGAAAGTCTTTCGGATTTTCTCCAAAAGAGCAAGACGCCCGTCCAAGCACATTGGATTCTGAACCACTGCACAGCATCAATCTTAAGGTCATCTCCCTTCATCCTTCCTTTGTGAATTTGCGCATGCCCCAAAACGCTTTATTCGTTCCATTGATCAGCGAGCCAATCAGAGTTACCTTAACGTGTTTTCCTATGTGATTTTCAAAAGGAGGAATTCACAATATTCTGAACAAGATTTACAAGGTCTTCTTAAACCTGTGGCTATTCATAAGTTGTCGTTCCAAGTTCCTCTCATAACATCACGCCTTTGGAGATATAACATGTGGTAAGGTAGAGTTTATTCAGTTGTTTAGAGGGACAACATAAATACGGCAGAGGAATGACATCGGATTATTGTTGGAGAGCTAACAAGCAGTAAGGTAGCTAGAGGTTATCCAGTTATTCGGAAGGATTAAGTAAGTAAAGCGCACAGATAACATTGTATCATTGGAAGGATAACATCCAGTGGGGTGGGGGCAATTCAGTTATCCAGGAAGATAACAAAAACTGCTACGGAAGGATAACCTTCTGAATACTGCGCAGTCGTTATACAGTGGGATCTTTCTGATTCACCCAGATACAGTAGTATGTGGCTATCAATTATTAATGTACATCTTCAAATTTCGACAGATCTCACATACGAAATCTCACATAACTGAAACCGTACTTTCTCTTCTACTTCCACTCTTCCTGAAAACCATTTCCTTCAGCTTACTTCTAAAATCTTTCCTTTTAAGCAGATATAGACAAGAATTCAATATAGGATGTAATGTTGCGACAGTCATACAGATACGTCGAAGCCATGGTATAGCTCTGTCTCTACCCACAAGAGCGCTCATGTAGTAAGCCGTCAATGGAAACCATGTAATGATGTAAACAACAACAACCAAAATGCACATGTTCCCTCTTTTTAATTTCGTCTTGTTGTGCATATTCTTGGACATGATTCTAGCTTGTTCAGTGGCGACAGCTTGGCTTGGGGGCAAATTCTCAAGGGTCTGAAGACTGATGTTCATCAGGGGTAAAAGTCTTTTTCTTTGTTCCTGGATAGCCCTGTAAAGTTTGTAGTTGCCAATCACGAGCATTATTGTCCCAAGTAAGAAGACAATAGCCACTATGATTGTCCTGACTTCTAGCTCTACATCTGATCCGTATAAATTATAGATTATGATTTGGTTGCCGGCATATACCGCAGCAAGAACAAATGCAAATATAGTAGCAATATTCATGCGCCGATCAGTCATTAACGAGGCATGCCGCAAAGGGTATAGAGTTGTAATTAGTTGATTAAATGTTAAAAGACATAGCATTAAAATGGACGCAAGAATACTTGCAAACATAGGTATTATTCCAACCAATCGATAAATGTTTCTTTCTTGACCAGCTGCTAATAAACACCAGTTTACGACACCAGTAAGTCCGATGCTTAATCCAGCTACCAGCATTGTCATAAGGATTTTGTTGTTCACCAGACATAAAAGTCGTCTGCGATTTGATATAAACATTGCCAAGAGTAGTGAATTTAGGCATGTTGAGATGAGACTCAGTACTGCCAAGACAATAAAATACACTAATGATGATGTCTCCATCTTGTGATCGATCGCAGTTGAAAGATAATGATTTGATCTTGGTTTAATCACTTTAGACTGATTCCATTTGATTGCCAGTGATTATGGCGATAGCGAGACCACTTGTCAACCTTCTCTTTATAGACAGCAGCTAATCATCACCCTTTGATTGATCCTGTGCGATTGGCAATTTTTATTCAGAGTAACTAATCACCTTTTGACAGATTCAATTGATCAGCAAGGGTAACTTTTCTATATTTTCAAGCTAATCTGTGTATAGAAGTGATTTTATTCGACTGGCATTGATCTGTGTCAACTTTCAACTTAGTCTGCGTGAAAAGCTACCTTTAGATCACGAGATTTCTACTTTTAACATGTCCAACGAAACATCTGAATATCATTAAATCCAACGAAATCGCTTCCAAATGCATAAAACGATTGAAAGTACTCCTTTTAGATTCAGTCTCCGTCAATAGCAATATAATTTTCTTCTTGATGCATTTTGAGCTGATGCTTCATTCTATGTTCAGTTCGAGTTGATCTTCTAAATTTGATGTATTCTGTGCTTGGAAAATCTTTCTTTGTTCACATGGTCCATAGCAATCCAAGAACTTCATCCAGATCTCTTCGATGCTGGAATTTCATCCGTCCCGCCGTCTATTGAACACCACTTGATTTACGAAGAATAGTTCATCACCCTACAGAAGAAATATCTTTCAGTAATCTTGAATCTAGATTTCATCAACAAAGAAGATTATTAAAAAACTTTCTTCATCAGAATATCATCATTATCGATTGCTTTTTTTGTTTGCATTGCCTAAGTGGAGCCCTGTGAAGATTATTGACTGTGGCTCGTTAGACATCGCAGAAACTGCGTATATCTTAATGACGTCATTGCGATGCAAATGTTTGAATCTTGCAGGTGACCCACAAAATGGTTCGTTAGATCATGCCTGGCTCCCCGAAAGCAAATAATATGAATATACAGTTGATAGCAGCATGCTTTTGGAGGATATACTTACCTAAAATTTGGTAAAGCTTAGCTGAACACTCGAACGGTGGAGGATAACTTCGCACAAAATTAGAGAAAATTTCATACTCCACCTTGAACATAGAAAAAGTTGTCGTGCCCCATAATCTTTCAGCAAAATGGTTTAGTATACTATCCAGAAGTCTTTGTGCATAAAACATAGATATATGGACAGATACCAAGCTGTCCCAGGCGATTTTCATCGAGGTCAAGGGATTCATCATTTCCAGATGTCTATTAATTCTCCAAAATTTTTTCAAGAAAATAGCTTTGTACCCTATAAGAATTGATGGCTCAAAGCATTTTTAACTATGCTCAAAGTTGAAACTCTTTGTGCATACACCTTTCCCACTCTATCTGCACAATAAAGAACCCATTAACTTTAAACAGCAAATCCTAGCTTCCCTCTACAGTACATTGTTGCGAAAATAGATTAAACTGTCAAATGGAAGTTAATTATTTACTTCAATTATCTGCCTAATGCAAAGAGGAGATAACGAAAGCAAAGCAATAGGTGAATGATGAATTCCTAAACAATTATCTACGCTGGTAGACAGCAAAACATCCTATTGACTAAGTAGTAGGCACTCTTCTTTATTCTCTCTGTAGTTGCCGTGCCGAATCAAGTTCAGACCTAATTAACTCATTTTCAGTTCAAATTTAAGGGGACGTGGGATAGTGGATTCCAAACCCAGCAAGTTATGAAAAGAGCAAACTTTGCAGAGAAACAGAGTTATTTCCCAGTCAAAAACTAAGGATCTTTAAAAGCAGCAGTTTTCACTTTCAACATAGCAAAAATGGTATTTGCCGATGAAAACGAGAGTCTCTCCTAAGTCTGCCATATCTTCTGCTCTTATATGAAGTTTAGGATTCACAAGGGCAGCCAGAATGTACCGTTTTTGAGAATTGCGAAGTCAATGAAAAACATATTCCGAGTCTGCAAATTTATCAATTTTGCAGAGAGCAACCAAACACACCCTTAAGGTCTCCTGATGTATTTTCACTTCTTCAAATTGCATGTGCTCGCCATGTGGGAGGCACCACATCTTATAGACACCGCTGTGATGCTTCATTGCCACTTTACTCTTTTGAGGAGAATGAAACTATTTGCTACTACGGAGGAGCTACCGCAACAACTGAGAAGAAGGGAATACGAATGGGAAGGCAAACTCCAGTGTCTTGGATGCAAGCTCCATTTGTTTCTTCCTTTTCAAACACTTCAAACCTCCTCCGCAGAAACCTATGGATTTTCCTCCGCAACAGCACATACTCTAAAACATAACTGTTGTGTCAAACTGCCAACGTTCTCACAAATAGAGACTTGGGAAAGCATCAGCTCTCTACATAAACTAGGAATGTAGCATTTCGAGCGAAGCGAGTGCTTTACTTGCATCTGATAGGAGAGTAAATATATAATTTGCCGAAGCAGAGTTGTGGCCGAACATTCAAACTTGTCCAACTTTGCAAAGGCCAATCAATCAATGTTTTCCTGTTCGGCCTTTGCAAAATGTCGCTCAACAGCCATGATAACGATCTGCCACAAGCAGCCTTTGAATAGTTTAAAACATTTCTGCTTGTCATGATCCTATCATCCACAGCAGAGAGCCTTTTTTACGATTTGTCTCTCCCGTGGGAGGAGGGGGGTGATTACCAAAACTTGCCCTCATACCCAGCTTTGAGTTTTATGATAAATTTTGGCAAACAAACCAATTCTTGACTGATTTTTGCCAATTCCTACAAACACACCCATGCTCAAAGAAAATCTGCCGAAAAAGATGACCCTTGTGTAGAGAAATTTGGGCCAAAAACCCACCTATATGGGCAGCACATACCCGTACCCTCAACATGTTATGTACCCCCCTGGGCGTTTTTTCTCTTTGATACAAGCGAAACAAAGCAAGACCATCAAACATATAATAACTAAAATGACAGTTCATTTATGCAACGGCAGTAGTTCATTACTTTTGTTCACACAGCTTATCTTTGTTGGTATTATTTATTACTTTTTCGATGAAATATTTACTCAATTTGTTTACAACTCAAACAAAACAAAATTCATTTCAAGCAGAAAAAATTTAAACCCTCCAACTTCTCAGCACTTCTGCTGCCTTGTCTAAATGGTACACCGCTGATATTTCTGAATGCCACTACCAATACCCTTGTTACAAAGTATGAATACTTGTAGTGGGCATTGATATTTCCTGGGAGGCCACATCATTTCATGTCAAAATGTATTTTTAGCATATGATTATCGACTTGCAGTGAGTTTTGAAGGAAGCTTCAAGATTATTTCTAGCTTTCAAATCTTCATTATTGCAGGAGTTATCAAATAGTTAAAAGCTATTAACTCCTGCGGCAATGGCGGAACACCATAAATCAGAGAAAACCTATTTCAAGCTACTTGCAAAGCTCACAGCAAGCCAGAATGTATATCCTAAAAATAGATTAAGACTGCATGGGATTATCATTGCAGATGTTCAATTAAAACGTTGAGTAGTTTCAATAAGTATACAGGGTGACTCAAAAAAGTACCCCCTTTTGATTGAAAAAGAGAACGAAAGATGAAATATTGGGACTTTGTGAATTCGTAGGCATATTTTTGATCTTCAACTTAAATGCACGTATCTTGCATTTTAAAATCGTCCTTCGAGCACCGGAGATATGAGTTCACAAAGTCGAATTTTGGACGGCATTTGAAACCAGTGGCTTTGTAAAAGAGCCTGCCGTGATTTGATACCACTAGCATATTACGAAAGAATTTCAACTTTGACGTTCAGAAAAGAATCATACCTTGAAATGTTTCAATTGCTCTACAGACAATGATTCCTTTGAGGCATCAATCCGTGCATTGTACTCCATCCCAAGTGTCAAAGACGAGGGAAAGGAGCATATGCACGCTCATTTTGGAGATGTTGCACGACTTTATCATTCTTACAACATTTTATTATATTTGCTTACACAGGGAGATGTACCCGAGTCTTTAATTCTTTTCAAAAGCGAAAAACTGAGAGCATAAGTTTAAAACAGGTGCTTTGGAAAATGTCCATGATACAAATCATGGCAAGGCCCTTTTTCAAACCCTCTGGTTTCGGGTGCACTGCAAATTTTAACTTCGCAAGCTTGTATCTCCGGTGTTTAGTGACCAATTTATAAATACAAGGTATGTGAATCTAAGTTGAAGATTTATAGATTTAGCTGTCTTTTATTAATATAGAAATTTTATAACAAATCTTACATCCTACTGTACGTTACTACTATACAATACTACAGGGACGAGACCATTGGGAGCGAAAGACCATGACTTCCCCATGGCCAATTTGAAAGGACAAATGATTTTAAACTAAATGCAACGACACAACGAACGATTGAAATATCTAATGAATACTATAACTAGATTCCGTCCCACATCAGATGTAGGTCAGGGTTGCAGACTCTTGACCATGCCACTTCATTCCATGTAATGAGATGTGAGTAAATCAAATGGCTGACATGTGATGTGAGACAGAATTTACAAAGCAAACAAAGCATTTACGTTAACGGACATGGTGGTTGCTTTGTGACATAACTGAAGCTTGAAAGTTCTTAGTCAAAGCAACCAGTTTTGTGAATGAACAGTAGAGAAAGACAATTCGAGTATATTTTTGTTCAAATCATAAGAAAGGTATTGATCACCATATGATAAAAGCTGTGTCAAAGCATCATTTGAAAGATTGGTGATTTGCAAAAATGCGAACATGGTCGTAATAATTCAACAATTCCAGCGAGAAGATTTAACTGTGCACTGGGCGAATGATGATACCTCATCATTTCGTTCGTATCTCCAGTCAAAAGGGTGTACTTTTTTGAGGCACCCAGTACTGACTTACACGGGAGGGAGGCCTCTTCCATGGTAAGCAGGGAGCTGATGGTAAGAGTATCTGGAGATATACCACCCGCAAGGGTAATACTTCTCGAACTTCTATTCTGGCCAAGGGTATACTTTTCGGCAATTTCATTCTAGGCAAGGGAATGCTTTTTGGCAATTTTTGTCAAATGAAAATAAAATTTTTGTAATTGCTGTAAAGAAACCCATTCGTGATTTTGGTCTAGAGAAGGCGAAAACTTGACAATTGATGTCTGGTAAACGCCAACTCATGCCACTTTTGATGCAGAATTTAGTCTCTAGCGAAGGGTATCACCTTCACAAAAATTGGTCTAGCCGACGGCACAATTGTGAAACTGTTGGTGGCACATTCCTACCCAATATTTAGCCGAGCATCCTCCCGCGATCTGACTTACCTTTGCAAGCAAGACGATTTCCTTCAGAACACAATTTGCCAGCTCTGTGAGAGTGTGATCTTCAAACTTATTCAAGTCAAATATTATTGAGCGTTATCGAATGACTTTGTCAGAGAGCGACTTCACACTCCACCATCAACTTTTCGATTGTCTCCGTGAAGTGAAGCAACTTATGCAAAGAAGATATGCTTCGCTTTTAATTTTTCGCAGACAAGACGGGATAATTACGCAAGGCGCAACTGGTTACACTGGAAGAAGATAATGCATTATATGATTGCTTTATGCTTCTAACGGTTTAAATAAATAGTCAGTGGGAACAGATTCAAAATGCATTCATTTTGTTTAAATGAAACCTGCTGGATACCGAAAGAGAGTTCTATTCATGATCAGGGGGTTATTCATGTGTATAATGGAATAACATAAACTGACTTGTTTATCTTATATGAACTATTGTAAATTGCGTCTGGCAGTAGTTTCCGCAAATAAGTATAACATTTCTGTTGATAAAATCTCTTCAGAAATAATTGGCATATACCGGGAAGCCAGAAAAAATTTCCCAATTTTGAAAATTCATAGTAGCATCAACAGTACAACACAGATTTGAATGATTCAAATTTCAGTTAAAAGCCGAAAGATTGAACCGTTTTTGTGATTTTTCTTGCTGTCATATCAGCACTAGAAGTATAGGTAAATTCAACTTTATAAAGATTTCATGGTTGCAAAGTGACTGAAAAATGGCCTAAAACATCGATAAAATCGATGGCTCTCCTCAAACAGAACACTTGGGAATTGGGCCTTTTCCATCTCTCTCAAGAGCACTTAGATTTTTAAATAAATACTATAAGGATTCTCAATCCCATGGTAATGAATGTACAGAGGATAGCTCTCACTCATAAGAAATTGCTTTTTCTTTATTGTTCTGTGCGAGGGGTCCTTTATCCATTGAGAACTGTTTTAGGCCCATTGTCAGTCATTGCAACCATATTTCTAGTGCTCGTCGTAAGACAGCCAGAGAGATGAAAAGAAAACTCTTCGATCCGTTGGCTTTTAAATAGAATTTGAATCTTTCAGGTCTGTGAAGTACTCTTGAAGCTATGAATTTTTTAAAAATTCGCCCTTGTTCCTTACCAGAACAAATAGTGGCTTGCACAAACAGCCTCGCATCACACGAGCATCATGAAAAGGAGGCTTGATTAATTTTGAACCAAATGTGCAAGTCTAACACTTTTGGCTCTAAAGTTGCAAATCCATGCTAACTCACCTTCAACTGTTCTCAGTAGCAACTCTTTTCTGTCAGCTACAAATTCTTCAATGACATATCAAACTGACGACGCGACATAGCAGCACGTTTTCACCTTGTCACCAACTTCTCCACAAAAATCGATTTGTACACTGACCTAGAAAAGAGAATGAATTTGGTTAACTTCAATCAACAGTCCTCAAAATTCTTGCCGAAAGACTCAATATTTGGAGCCTCAATTTCTACAGGCCTATTTTTGCATTGTGTTATAGAATGCTTTTAAGATCGAAAACGGATTTATTTTCCAAAAAAGATTTAGGATTTCTCTGCAAATTCTTGCCGCAACTCTTCTCCTTTCGGACGAAGATTAATGTGAAATAATCAAATTTGAAAAGAGATCGCATGATTAATCTTTTCGAAAAATGTTTTGCCGAATTGGCAAACTCGATTTTGTAATTAGCTAGAGAACTCTGGGAGTAGTTAATTGCATCCAAACTAATGGAGGATAAATGATGGAATTTTCAAGAAAACCGTGAATGTAATATTGCAGGAATTGAAGCCTGGCACACTTCTGGTTTGCAAGTTTATGGAGAAAAAGCCACGATGGCAGGCTATGCATCGGATCTTGCTTGAAAGAAGATGAACCCGTAGGAAGTGGAGGGGAGGGGGGGGGGCGGGTAGGGCTCAAGCCTCTCAAATAATCTTGAAACTATTGCTTCAAGAACAATTGCCCCCCCCCCAATCAGCAGCTGCTTTCTGCGGCCCTGAACAAGAATATTTGCAGTGAAGAACAGTTTTGAATATTTGAAGGAAGGAATATCGCAAATCAACGCAAAAGAAAAGATGGCTATTCTTTAGATCAAACATTGTTTATACACAGTAAAGTCCCGCCATAAAGAAGTAAACTTTTTTACCTTAGCCTATAGTACTCTCTAAACTACTCTATTGTCTCTCCATAGGCAAAAAATTTAGAATCTTGGTTTCTTAGAGGCGAGACTCCACAGCATAAGAGCTGATTTTCATCCTCGGCATGCAACGCTTGGAACTACAAAAGTACAGTGAGTTGAATAAAGGTGAACTGTAACGTGGTTGGCTGAGGTGCGCTAAGTTCGGATATGTTGCTATTTTGAAAATAATCAAAATACCAAAAGGTTCAAGGTAGACTCACAGCAAAGGATTCAAGGTTTCATTCAAGTCGATTCAAAGATTTTGACGCTATGCTATCGAGTCAGCCCACGGGGGGAAGGGGTCTTCCATAGTAAAGGTACCTGGGGATGTGCCGCCCACAAGGGTATACTTTTCCGGACTTCTAGTCTGACCAAGGGTATACTTGTTGGCTATTTTTAATCGAGTTTAGTCTAGGCAAGGGTGTGCTTTGTGGTAATTTTGGTCAAAAGCACTGTAAAATTCGATAATTTCTGCTAAAAAATCTGAAAACAAATTTTTGTCCTGAGAATGAGGAAACTTGGCAAGTTGTGTCTAGAAAACGCCAATTCAGGGCACTTTGATTGAGAAATAAGTCCAACCAAGGGCATCATTTTCACAAGAATTGGTCTAACCAACGGTTCCATTTTGAAACTGTGGGCGGCACACCTCTACCCGAAATTTAGCCGAGACCCCCCCCCGTGAGTCGGCCACACGTCTCTGGTTTCTACGAACAGTTGGCACATCCATCTTTCAGCTTTCAGCATCTCCATTTCATAAAGCATCTCTAACAAGATCATGACAACTTTGGGCAACGTTAGGTAACTGTAGAAACGTCCAAAGAGCAATAGAGGAGAAAGCATGTGCCAACGAACTAAAAATACATCAATGCTCTTAAAGAGCCAACACCACCCAGAGTCCTTTGTTGGCATTCTGACATTCGAGATTGTCTCAAAATCGGATTTTGGCCTGAGACAGGGCCAATACCAGCCATGACTGCGTAGGGGGGGGCGAAAAACCAAAGTTTTCGGACGAAAAATCCATCAACAACAACAGCAACAACAGTTGTAGGAGCATACGATAATTTTATGCATTATATGACCGATCTAAGTCCTCGGTAACTGAAATTTGGCCACATTTCGCAATCCAACCTTAAAATCAACGCCATTAGTGAATATCAATCAGAATTTCTGTTGGAATTTATGTTTCAACACTAATGAATTCACGTTTTTAATCATTATGACTCCTCAAAATCATCCAAAACTAGAAATCAGAAAGATTCCGACAAGAGAGCAAAATTTTCCTACAATGGCCTCCTGGGGGGCGTTCCTCCCCCTAGCCCCCCATTGGCTTCGACCCTGGTGACAATGGCTCTGCATGGTGACAATGGCTCTTGGTAGGTAGGTGTGACTTCCTCTGCGATCTGGATTTTTGCTTTGTTGAAACAAAGCTCATTTCTGGGTGTTTTAATATGTCAGTTCAGCCATATTACAGGAAGGATCTTGCTTTGAGCAAATAAATGCTATTCGTCTTTCAAGAAGATATTTCTACAGGAGAGTCTCTTTTTTATCAAAGAATTTATTAGCACATCAGTCACAACGAGTGATCTTTATTTGCTGCAAGCAAAGAATGTTTCCTCTGTGTATAATCCTTGTTTGAAGAACTTAATGAAAAAAGATGATATGAAAATCTAACCTGATGAAAATTTTCTAGTTTTCAGTTTTTCTTGTTTCGATTTGAATTTTGATCTTAGCTTGAAATTTGATCGGTAATACGGAGAGCTACTTATAGTTATCAGTTTTGAGTAAGGTAAACGCTCTATTAAGCCTCAGGGGGCGTATCTCATTTTGGGAGCTCCAGAGAGGGGCTTGTTCACGAAGTCAAATGGCAAATACAAATATGATAGCTTTTCAGTCCTTTTACCCCATATTTTGCGGATTCAGCATACAATCTTAAGAGTCAAAAGCATAAGTTCAACACATTCTCCATTCCAAACACTAAATGAATTCATCTTTCTTTTTGAAGGAATTTGTCTAACTTTTTCTATAGCTGTATTCCCCTGTGAGTTAAAATGATATTTTCAGCACGCTTTGCGTTCCACATAATAATGTGCGCACTTTCGGATATAATAGGAATGAACACAAACAAATTTCCATTTTGGCCTAACTTCATAATATTCAAACTGGCCTAACACAGTCAGGCAACTTTTCACTATTAATCTGCTGAGAATTTGTTATTGATATCAGAGTTAGTCAAAGCTACCAGGTTAGAAGAATGAGAAGCTATCGCAATTTTCCATGATTGATTATTCATTGTATATAGTGTTAACTAGAATGAGATTTTGGCTGTGTATGATGGCCTTCGCCACCACTCCTAATACGTGCCTTTTCTTGTGTCATTTCACAGGAAGCCCAGGCAGTTAGGTAACTGAACAATGGTAAGTTTACAATCTTAAAATCGTTAGTTGTATAGTTACTACCTTTGTGTGTTATTCGCTGCACTGCTCCGCAGCTGTGTTGTATCTCATTGACTGCTGCACTGCACTGCATAATTGTTCGAATGCGAGAGTTCGATACAAAATAACTTGCTGGTTTCCTATTAGGTATCTACCTAGACTTGCTCCAAGTCTATTCCGAGATATATCAGCACTAAGGAACATAGTTACTTCTACGGGGGCGTAAACCACGAAAGTAACTATGTTCCTTAGTGCTGATATATCTCGGAATAGACTTGGAGCAAGTCTAGTATCTACCTTTTAGGAAACCAGCAAGTTATTTTGTATCGAACTCTCGCATTCGAACAATTATGCAGTGCAGTGCAGCAGTCAATGAGAGACAACACAGCCGTGGAGCAGTGCAGCGAATAACACACAAAGGTAGTATACAACTAACGATTTTAAGATTGTAAACTTACCATTGGGGGTGGCGTCATTCAGTCTGTGCTCAAACAAATTAAGGTCAGGATCAAAAGTCGTTTTTTACATGTATTGTGAACAAATGAAGGATCAAGTACATGTGAATTTACCCTGGGTACCAGAGAATCGAAAAATAAAACTAAAATTTTCATTTCACTGTTTTTCACTTAATTTTTGTTGGTTCTGGTACTTAGGGTAATGTGAAATGCAACGTTTGACAACTAGAATTGTACGCATGTGCAAAAAATGTTATGGACCCAAACTCATCTATGCGAATGGGTTAGGCCCCGTTCACACGGGAATGCAATTGTTCCGTTCCATATCGTTCCGCTCCGAAAAATGGAACGCTTAACCTAGGCTAGTCGAGTATTTGACTGTGCAAAATTCTACGTTTGATCCTGGTTTCAATGACTTAGAATAAACTTAAATAAACTAAACTACACCAGACCAAGTAAGCTAAACATACAGCAGATGCGCTAAAAAAACTTCAGGCCAACGTAGATCAGAAGGCAGCAAAGATGCTTACATCAAGGCGATTAGGCATTGACAATCTTTTCATAATTTTACAGATTGCTCGTCAAGGGTCAAGGCATGTCTTCTGCATATCTTCATCCTTTACACTTTTTGTGCTTATGCAGAAATTGAACCAATTAGAGGACGAAAAAAGTTTTTTCGATTTGCAAACACAAGTATACCGAAATTCGAGCTGAAATTTACTGAACTTTACTGAACCGTAATCTGCCTCATTCTACTTTACTCTACCTTTCTTTACAAAATCTTAAATCTTTAGCAGCTTACAAAGAACGTCCTGCTGGATAACATGTCAACAAGCAACAGTTATCGAACTGTTTAAAGAAAATTTAGCATTTCAGGAAGACAGAAATAAAGCTTACCTTTCGTCCTGCTTAGATTTCTGTTTACAGGCACTCAAAGTGAGAATTTCCAGATGTTGGCTGTCCTTACTAATTATATTGAGATTGGTATGCAGATGTTGACTTGTGCTTACCCCCGTCTTAATGGTATAACATACCACCCTGTGCTATTTGATGCGGACACAAGCAATGTTTGCCCGGTTCGCTACAAATATACGATTCATTTGCAACTGAATAATAATCAAACCGATAAGCCATATTTGGAACCGGACCGGTATTTGTAAACATATTTTCATTCACTTTGCTATCTAAACTTGCATAATTAAAGGTGACTCCGGCAGAATCATATGCTCGCAGCAATGGCAAATTCTGTAAAATATAAGTTTCAAGTATCCGATAAGACAAAGCGATTTGAAAAGATATTACAACTCTTAGTAAATTCCCCGGGATAAATTCGGTAAAATCAAATTAATCAGATAAGGGGAAGAATTATGGTTGGCTGCACAGAAGGTGTAAGATCTATTCTTGAGACTGTCAAATCTCTATCTTACTTCTTAATCAGACCTGAATCCTTTGTCTAACACAACTAGCCCTTGCTTATATTATGCTCATTGCAAATTTAAACGGTATGGCAATTTCGTTTATTTTCTCATCGACATAAAACGATGTTCTGCGGCGCTGTTAGATAATATATCATTACACTCAAAAGATTTCGACTTCTGCAAAATGAAAACAACTTTATTGCAACGAACAAATGAATTGTTGATCTTGGTGCAAAGATTTCCCGCAAAACACTGGGATTGCAAATCAATAATTCATGTAAAAATTGTTAACAAGCAAAGCATTTGACTTGTGCATGTTTGGTGGGCAAGTTTGTTGATAGGCGATTTTTGCTCAGCTGCATTTGAGTCGTTGCTTTCTTTTGAAAGGGCATGAGCATTGATGTAGCATTGCTAGGCATAAGCATTAGTGCATGCTTCGTTGTCACGTATCTTCTATGAGGCAAGTAACAGAACATTTCTTTTTCAGTTGTATTTGAGTCATTGCTTCCTTTTGAAAGAGAATAGGCCTTGCTTGAAGTAGCATTTTAAGGGTGTGTTTGATTGGTAGTTCCAAACCTACCAAATTCTGAAAACAGTAGACTTTGCAGAGACAAAGACGCATTTCCCAATCAAACAAAAAGTTCTTCAAAGCAGCAGCTTTCAGATTTATCCTGGGGAAGACGAGGTTTCCAGTTAAAAAACACGGATACAAGTCTGGTGCTTAGCAACAAAGAGTAAAGTTACCGATTACGGTAGCAACGCAAGCAAAGTTGCCTCGTTTTCAGAGTTTGCACATGAAATCGAGAATCTCTCAAAAGTCTGCCAATCCTCCTGCCTTTTGGAGCAGAAGCTTCTAGCAGGGCTGCCAAACCTACCAAGCCTACCGTTTTCGGAACTGGGGAGTCAAACATCTGGCTAGGTAGCTTTAAAGTTTAGAAGCTAAGCATCAAACAATCGAATCCACACTTGTCAGTAAGCAATAAGTAAAAAGTCAATTCAATGAAGCCAAACATAGACTGTTGTCAAACATCACAATTGATACATAGATCCAATGTCTGCAGATCATTTCATCTGCGGCAGTAGTGGCACCAGGGATGGGCTAGAGGGGCTACAGCCCCCCAGTTGGAGGCATCTGCCCACCCTATGACATGAAATTTGTGGTTTATTTCGGAGGAAATATTGCAAAATGATGTACGAAAACTGCATTTTTTGCCATTTAAGCCCCCCCTGTCAGAAGTTCCAGCTCCTCTGTCGGAAGATCTCTGGCACCACGCCTGATCTGCGGAAATTTAAGCACAATATCAACAAACTAAATTAATATAGCATGAAATGCTGAGATACATCAAGCTTATCCCAAGGCTCATGGCCATCTACATTTTGAATGTGGTAACACTACCATGGGATACAAAATTTGTTCATGGATGCATCCAACATCTTTCCTCGCATCAGTTGAGCCCCATGGGATCATATCTCCCAACTCTTCATTTGTTTGTTTGTAAAGGTAACAATCATAAGACAAATCCGGACCACAATTAAAGCTAAATGATTTACAATGTGGGGCAGAGTACACGCAACGATCTCTGCAGATTTCAATTATATGAGCCTTAAACTTCTGAAAAGGAGGGTATTTTGTGGCATTCCAGTTTTCAGCTTGGTAACCTCTATCTATGAATGGTGAGTTACAAGCTCCTTCTGATTTTCCGATGATATTCATTGCTGAAAGCAATAAGAAAGCTGTGAATAGCTTCATAATAGCGACTTGATGAATGCTGTTTCCTCAGATCTCCAGCTTAAAATCAAAGCGAATGCCGAAAATCTTTAAAATGCAACTGAATGCTCTCCTCTTCAGGGTTTGAAAAGTTTTCAAAAAATACGAATATTTTTCAGGGCTGAGTTTCAAACTTGAGAAACTTTTTGGAGTTTCATTAAAATACTCAAGATCTTCAGAAAATACTTCAGGGATTCGAAGATTTCCAGAAACTGTAGGTCTCTTTCAAGACTGACTTTCAACGTCTAGAAACGAAAATACTCCAGAACTTCAGAGGATGAATCAGGGCTGCAATGACTTCCGGCAAATGCAGGTTTTCTCAAGATGCGTTGTTACATTTTTTGTCTTTCTGATTTCTTCTTTCTGCACTATAACGAAACATCCCGTTTTCATGCCCAGTTTTGTTTCTAATGTATATATAATTTTCAACGTCTGGATGCATTTATCAGAGCAAATAGACTGTCAAACACTCCTTTTATGCAACTTTCATTTTAAGCAATGGAAACAATCTTTACGCTTGGTTTGAGAAAATTCTTAGCCATGAAGGCACTCTCAACTTTTTGTTATCTGGTATAGCTCTTTCCAATCTCCTTTAAAACTTTTATCATTCATGTCTCCAACTACGATATCTGTATGATTTTTCACTTTTTCATTTCAAAATCTGGCATAAAAGACATATCCCTTTGCAACTTGATTTTTCACTTAAACGCTATTAAAGCTTCCTCGATCTGTTGGGTATTCAATCTTTTGCTGTCTTTCATGATATACTCCTGCGAAGGGTTGATTGCTTATCAGAAATATTCCGTAGTATCACTTCAGGTAATTCTTGTTAACTCTTCGATAACACTCCATTCTTCATTTCTCTTCGTCAACAATTCCGAATCAAAAGTAGTTGCACAGAATGATACCTAAAAGCACCCCTTTCCCACTTCATAAAACGGTGTATGTTTGACAAAATATCAATACCCTTGCTTCCGTGCTCTGAAAGACAGCAGGAATCTACTTTGGAAAAGTCAATGCACTCACCAAAAAATTCTGATAAAACAGGATAAAAAAGCTTGCAACTACAAGTTCAAGAACGCAAAACCTCCACCCAGACTATAACTTGCAATGAATAACTTTTTAGAAGGAATAACACCCTTTTATTCAGCAGTTTAACTGAAATTCTAAATATGAGAAGTAAAGAATAATGTACACAGAAAGCAATTTTGACTGTAATTTTGACGTAAAATTTTCCGTAAGTTTGCTGAAGTGATTACCCAAAACAGTTTTTCCCTGTAAAAATCAAAACCACCGCAAACCAATTTCCTCTACATTCGAATTATGCTTGGCAAGGTTTGCTAATAAAGCTAAAATGTAAACTAAAAACCAGCTGTAGTGTCTTCATTTCGGAAAATACTTTCTAAACTTCTTTGAAGTAAAAATAAGTGATGTTTACGGTCAATGACTTTGCATATTTCACTGTTAATAATTTCACGAGTCACAGCTGATGATGTCAACATTATTGGCGAAGCATAAAGCTGCTGTCTGAAACCAAATCAAATTACAGTTCCTATGCAATGGAAGAGAACATTTTAAATTGACGACTCTAGCAATCGATTCAAAATTGGTGGGCAAATTGTCACCGAAAATTCACCAATTACATTAGATTTAGGACTGATGTAAACTTCAACTGAATTCATTTGGAGTAAAGGCAAAAAAAAGGAACGAAAGACGGAAGACACTGACTATTGCAATCTTCCACTTCAACGAAAAGAGGATGGTTGATTAGACAGTCATTACGTATTACGCACGCAGTTGTTTTAGTTTAGATATAACTTTAATTGTTCAAAAGGCGACACCACCTGAAAGAGGTGTGTGTCAAAACAAGCAAAAATTTTACTCACTCAAAGCTATAGTTTATCTTTCACTTTAATCTCCTTCGTTGGCTCATGAGATAAGCCAAGCAAGTGTCTTTCAAAGGTACCTCAATAATAGAAATTGAACCTTTACTCCAAGAAGAAAAGCCCAAGTCTGATAGGCGAATATGGAACGTAACGATTCAGTGCAATGCATAGTTTGTTGCTACCAAAAGAACAGACTTAACATCTTCTGTCGAAATGAAACAATCCCTTCTGTATGTGTCTGTTCTTAGTAGCTTTGTTTGCTTGTGACAATGTGATGTCGTAGGAAAGCTTGCAGCCACATGATAGAATTTACACTGCCTTTCTTGCTTCTAAACCTTTAATTAAAATCTTCACTCGCAATTATTTGGTTGCAAGATGCCCTTATCTGCAGCTCTGTTTGTCATTTTATTCATACCCTCTTTCCTTTGGGTATCGTCTCCGTAGAAGGGCAGCGTTAGTTGTAGGTATAGCTAGTAATTAGACATTTTTTTTGTAAATTTTTAATTAGTGTTCCGGAAACACCACTAATCCAAAAAAGTGAATTCAGTGCTTGGATCCATTCTTTCAAACAATGCCTGATCTCTAAATCGTTGGAGAACGAGGGAAGTGCTGTTTTCTGGCAACCAATTAATTTGCCTTTCTTGTGCTATAAATCAGCAAATGGTTGTCAGATTCAATCAAATAAGGTCTCAAATTCACAGTTGCAGCCTTTCCAATGCGGCAGTGTAATAAACAGGATTACTGAAGCTTTGTATCTTAAACAGGACTACAGAAGCTTTTGATCATGAAAACAAAATTGGCCGCAAAAGTTGCTCCGACAAATGTAGGGCAAACTCTGGCCTTTGTAAGCAAAAGGTGGTGCTTAAGAGAAGTTATGTGCTTGCAAAGAAAGAAGGGTAAATCTAAAGTTGTGTTTTACAGATTTTGTTTATTTTATTCAGAATCCGAGCAGAAGGCACCGTAATTCTCGCGAATGTAGGGCTTAAATGAAACAACCACAACATAGCTTCTGAATCAAATGAACAAAATCCGCGAGACAGAACTATATATTTACTCTTCTTCTTTCGTTATAAGCACATAACTTCTCTTAAAAAGCAAGCCAATTTTGTTTGCACAAGGCGAGAGTTTGCCCAACTGGTTTGGGACAGCTTTTGCGGCAGTGTTGATCTGATTCACTGGTTGAGAGAATTCCCCTTGTTTGCAATCGCTTGCCACTTTGAACTGAATTGACAATTAAAGCAATCGTTGTTATTTTATTACAAAATCTGTCCTTGCTGTATCCGACACATTGCTATGCCTTGCTTGCTATTTGGCAAGTTAATGCATATGCAACGACAAGCATAGAGCTCGAATCTTTTCAAAACTTTAAAATCAAATGTGTAAAATTCATTGCCTGGTTCTTGCAACTGATAAGATCGAAGAGACCTTTAGGTCGTTCGTTACAATTCCAGAAAGAGCATCTTTGATATCAAAACTTATGTTCAGGATTTCAACTAATTCCATGAAGGATTGGCGAGAGGAGTTATCTCAGAAGATTTGAAACAGATCAACAGCATCATAAATTGTAAAATGATTGCGGAAATTAAAAAAATTACCATACAAAAATTATTCAGCTTTTGGTGATCTACAAGATGGTAGCAAGCAGACGCCTGTAGCTTTTGTGGTTTACGACTTAGTAATTTGATGATGTCACAACTTCAAAACTAGCTAAATTTTAAAACATTGACGACACTCAAAATGCTCTTTCTGGAACAATGGCAAATGACCTAAAGTTGGCTTTGACCAATTCACTTGAAAGAATTGGGCAATAACATTTTTACAAATTTATTCTCAAAGTTTGCGACGATTCGAGCACTATGCTGCAACGACATGAATAAAACTTTGTTGAAATGCAGAATTTTTTCATATCAGCTAGAAAATGGTAGATTTTACAAGCTGTAATTATACTGCGTGGTAAAATACAATAAAAATATACAAAATTATTCACTAAAATGTCAATCTACAAAACATTTATGAAAAATACAGAAAAATGTTAAGAATAAGAATTTCAACACGAATTTAGGAGCGATGTACAAGCAAAGCAAGTTTCAATAAGGCTTGATTCCAGGAGAACCTGTTTGGCCCTAAAATAATCATGCAAAAGGGCCTTTATTTCGCTGAATACGCTAACTACTGTAAATCCCCGCATATAAGAAGCTACTTTTCGAAAGGCAAACTGAAATAGGTTCTTATTCTAAAGGTACCAAGACTAATTTCAAGGTATAAAGGTTCTTTTTAGAAGGGTGCCTTTTTGAGTCTACAACAGACGTTCAGTCCTACTACTTGTTTTCTCACGCTTCTTGTGGACTCAATCACTAATTGGGGAGGAGATTCAAACGTTAACAGTCACCTGGGTTGAAAATGATCTAAATGACGACAATGAGAAATCAATCTTGCTACCCCTGCAATGAGAACCTATGTTCCATCAAACTGAAGCAGGTTCTTAATTACAAGGTCCATAATTTAGGAAAGGAAAAACAGCCCTTGGTTCTTATTTTGGTAGGTTCCTATTTGTGGGGATTTAATGTACCTGTTACAGCGTCGATTTGCAGGCATAAAATTACTGCAATGACTGACTGACATAAGCATTGGTAACTTCACACAGGCCAATGTTCTACCTCCTATTTAAAGAGCATGGAGAGAGCCAAGAACTACATACAATGCTTGCTACAAATTCTTTGGAAACTTAGGACACTTTATGAAATACGCTTTCTGTTTTCAGTGCCTTGATCGACAAAAGTTAGCTAAAAACAGTCCATTCCCAACAACAAATTTGTAAAATGCAATACCTAAACTTATACCCCATCTACAGTTGCAAGTTAAAAAGCTTAAACAAAACCAGATTATTAAATATTGCATTCTAATTGGCAAGTCCAACAAATCGGATTCACTTGATTGGCTGAAGATGAGCCTGGTGCAGATAACCCTAGTTTAACTATGTCAATGTATTAGCCTCACTCCATAAGGACCCTCAAGTTACGTTCATCTCATTGAATTGAATTGTTGTTGTTGGTATCGCTCCACTGAGAGCCTTATTTCCCTAGAGCTGTAAAAACAGCAAAAAATATCTATCGGCGACGAGTTTCAGTCGCCCCGTCATCTGTTAGTCAGAATGTTACTTAGAGGAAAGTTTTGTTTACGATTATGGCAAGAATGAGCCTTAACCGAAGTACTGATACCTAGAGTTTTATGGCAGAGCAGTTCTAGAAAACTGATTTTTAAGGTATTTTAGACCCTGTGGTTGTGAGAGAAAAACAGCTGGTTAATTAGGACGAAATGACCTTTCAGATATATTCTAAAAAGGAATACAAATTAAACGATAGATTGTTACATTTTGTTGAATAGTCGAATGTACATAATAATGACAGAAGCTCCAATACAAGTTAATCGAGTCTTCTGTAGAGCAGTTGAAAGTTTTCATATAGAATCATTACAGAGCTTTACCGTTTCTACAAGCGTAGGGAGACGAGTCGTAGTTGTAGCGATATCAGTTCAGGCAAAAAGCGAGACCACGACAAGTAATCAGTGAGTGTACTGGGGAATTTATCTGGTTCACATAAAGCTGGTTTAATTGTGTCAGGTTGACTGGAGTATCAGATTGTTACCCTTGCTGTTTTCGAAGTCAAATTGCTAAAGCGCGATTCTCATTACAACGTCGAAGAACAACATCATTTGGAACAGAAGAAGCAAATAGAAAACGCAGCAAAACTAGGCCGAATTTGCGAAAGGTTCCAAGACTTCTTACATGCATTGTAGTCATCAAATCAAACTAACTCATTACTGCCCTGAAGTATTGTTTCTTCAATAACTGCTATGCTGTTGGATGATATTTTCAGATCATTTTCTCGTCTTTCAGAATGAGTATCATTGGACGCAAGCAGTATCTTTGATGGTCTAAGCTGCTCCAGGGATTCCTTTTATACCACCGCTGAGACCACTCAATCCACCTAATTTAGCAAAGGCATCTTTCTCTGATTTCTTAAATTTTGCAATTTCTGCCACGGTTGATGAGTAGCATTCGGCGGGGATGGCATCTGGAAAGAAAGTAAATAATAATCATCATTTTATCATTCTTATGAAATAAAACATCTAAAGTGCAGTAACAGGCATTTGGCTCCAATCATTGCAAAACTTTAAAAATTACACGTGTAAAAAGTTATTTCCAAATTCCTTCAACTGTACAGATCGAGGGGCCTTTAGCTCGTTCGCCATAATTCCACAAAGAGCATTTTTCATATCATCATTAACGTAAATCAACGGGGTTAAAAGCAAACTTAGCTAGGGGGACTGGTACTCTAAATATAACTTATTGTATTTGATGTTTTCGATCTATGAAACAAAAGGAAGATAAGTGGCGCCTGCGGTTCTTTTGTTCTATGTTTAGATTATGTTGCTATATCTCCGTTTATTTACTTTAACTTTGGAATTACAGAGTTTTAAAAATATCTGCTTGTTTCTAAGCTGTATTGTCAGTTTGAAGCCGCAACCATCATTCAACTAAATATGGAAAACTGAGACTCATGCAATCAATCTAATTACCCAGATACAAATACAGAGCAGAAACTGCGTAAAATGACGTCATCAAGCAATCTGAGATAAGGAAGTGTTTGGATAGATAAGCTTTTTGAAAGGATTAATCAAGAGTCTAAGGCCTAAGGAACAAAATATCAAGTGTTGCCGAATTTTGAGATCTGTTGCTGGGAGCTAGTGGGGCTCAAAGTTACGAGTTTTCGCGCATGCGTGCGCAGTTTCTGCTCTGTCAGATAGAAATAGAAAGTACCTTCACATTTGACTTTAACGTCCGACCAAATGACAGCCTTTTGCGAGAATACAAATAATCCTACTCTGCCTCCTTTAATTGATCGATCATATAAACATCCAGTGTCAAAAAATTTGTCTTTTCCTTCATAAACATGTAGTCTACAAAAATAAATGGAAGTCAAAATGACAGTGAGGTATTTTCACAGAAAACTTAAAAAGCTACGAATAAGAATCGCATAAATTATTTTCAGGAAACCTTGAAAGCCGGCGATAAATCTGAAGTATCGGAAAAGAACGGCGGAATCTAGCAACGTTGAAAGGAATTATAGTTAAATATAAAATGGCAATATACCGAATGTCCCCAAAATAAGTCCTCCCGTTTTAAAACTATCAAAATTCGATTATGAAAACCTTCGTAAAATTTAATTTTTGATCTCTACTGTCAACGACCGAAAAATATCTAAAGACGCTAACATGTTTATTTTCAATGCGTAGAGGTTACAAAATAACGGATCGAAAAACCTAATTCTGAGACATACTCTTTGAGGAACATCATTGATCTTGCGTCTAAGAGCCATGATATTGAAATTTTTTATTATCCTTCCACTCTACAATGGTAGTTTGTTGTTTCATTTTGACATTTATGACAAAAACGAGGAGTCCAATAGACCATAAGAAATTGCTCGGGTAAGTATCAGTGCTTTTTGCGGTATACTCCAAAACCAGGCAGCAATAAAAAGAGCTAAATGCCTCAATTCAAATACAAATCAAAAGATCAGCTATGTCTGAAAAAATAATTTTGTCTTCAATTTACTTGCCAAAATAAGAAATCTGGAGATTGGCCTCATGACAGAATTCTAGTAAATTTTCAAACAGGACGACTGTTTTCTTGGACACCCAGTACTTAGTATTGAAAATTCATTAAACTTATAAAAATAACTTTGCAGCAACGAAACAACCGACTGCGATTATAACAAGTCATTTGCTTTCACTCAGAACATGAAAGTGCCTATTTTGTAGAAAATCTTTTGGTGAACGGCTACATTGAATAGGTAAACAATACCTTGATTGATGGACTTCATAGATACAGCAAGAACTCTCACAAAAGAAAATACAAGACGCCACAATCTGAGCTTTCAAAAAATTTGCCAGATTGAAGCCTATGAAGACTTGTGATGTCTTTCTGAACTTTACAAATTGGCTTTTCAGCTAGTCCTAAAGTTCGAGCTGATCAACATTTTTATACATTTTGTAAAAAAACTATTTGAATGTTCTGTGAAACTGTGGCTCTATGCGAATGTTTCACTGTACACTAAATTGTACAAAAGGGGATGTGTTTACCTGATAAGTCCAACACGTGGTCTGTGTGACAAATGGAATCTGTAAGCAGTTCTGTCCTTCCAGCCACGAAGAAGTGGATCTTGCCATAACAATCGACTCTGTTGTTGATAAATCAAAATTACGCATCAGGTTATTTTTTCTAGCAGCAGTGTAGAAAAGGATTACATTATAGGCGAAAAAAGTACGCTCAGGTGCCGAATAGCGGGCGTCGTAATAACTGGGGTTGGGAGAAAGTTAAAAACTTAGTAAGCGAGGTCCTTCACTGGCAGTGGACAAATGTCAAAGATTAAAATGTTATTTTCATCCACTTCTAATCCATGTAACCTAAGATGATGCACAAATTTTGCTTACACTGCCTGTAAAATTGATTAGCTGGTGGGGAATTTTCAAAATTTGATAAATAAGAACGACCTCTTTCGGCACTGGAGAGCATTATTGATATCTGAGTGTCAATAAAGCTGTCAAACTGGCAGAAGGGAGCCTGGCAAGGCTGCATCCTGAGAATTTTACATAACCTGGCACATCCAGGCAAACCTTGGCTTGAATTAGCGAAAAAATTGGTGGCCCCCATTCCTATCCCCTCGTTGCACGTTTATGCTTCTGCAGCTTAGATGACTGGGAAGAGAGCCTTCAATCATATTGATTTAACCTGAAATACTGTGTTAAGAATTGTTGATAAGGTCAAAGCAAGTATGTGAAAGCCTTTGCTGGGACTTTTTAAAGTCATAATGCAGAAAAATTGTCGTTGGAATTATGGATAAAACAAAATATGATCTACATGGATGAATGCGAGCAATACCTGATCTTTTGTGTCTCCAGCATGCCATAAAGCATTCCTCAAAGCAACACCAATGCCTGATTTTGATTTAACAGCCTACATGCAAACAAAACATATGATCAAGCTTGAAAATATGAGATAAACGAGAGAAAAGCAATAGTACTTATTTGCAAACTTGTACTGTACAAGTCCTCCATGCATCATTACAGATGAAACGTAGCCAATGAATAGCATGAAGTCAAATCAAGGATTCGAAAAGTCTATCAGTAACTACTGTATTTGTCACAATTTTCTTCTTTGAATCCTGACCCCAAAGAATATCTCCGTCGACGTTTCGGTAACCAAATAGCTTGAATAGCAGAAATAAACAAACAGCGCAAACAGCTGCTCGTTTCAAGACGGCATTAATGACAAGATGTGGCATAAATTTGGTAAGTTTCCGAATTTAAACACAGCTGTCATTAATGAGTGGGAGAGACGCTCGCAGGCACAAATTAGCATTGCACATTAATCTCAGTTAACGTAATTGAGAGTCCTATGATTGCAGGAAAAGAACATTTTCAATGAAACCTATTCAAACATGGGACATTTATGACATTCAGAGTACCCAAATTATACCTAGTACTCCCCCCATCCGGATCCTTGTTCAAGGATAGTATGAATAACAAATTGTGCCATACATTTGGCTCGAATACACATGTAAACACGAGACATAAGTGCCATCATCTTTACCTTGATCTGCATGCCAGTTGTTCCCTCGGCAACAGTTGGATTCCTATGCCAATAAGTTTGATTCTTTTGTTTCCATTGTACGGTATAGAAAGTCGATGAATCTTGATAACCAAAAATGAATCCAATGTAGTCATCATCAGCATGTGTGTTTACGAAAATTGTTCCACTAAATTCGATAGCACTGAGAGGGATTGGAGCTGCAAGGAGGAGATGGTTATCGTACTTTTTAACAAGTCATGGATTAATGACCCCCAGGGGGCAACTACCATTCAAGCCAGTACGGAATGTACCACTTTTCTGGGTGCCTTGTATCAGCAGAAAATAAATCTTAGGCCGTCATTTTTGGTAAGATCACACATAGATGGAAGTTTTGGGTGTCATTTATAGAAAAGCGTAACTCTTGGGGATATTAAGTTTGATCTTATTTGATATACTTGGTTAAAAATTTTGGATTCTTGCTACAATTTCAGGGACATGTATTTTGAATTAGGGTTCTTATTTAGGGCGTTTAAAAGATTAGATTTTAGCCTCAAGGTTCTTATAGAAACAGGTTCTTTTATGCAGGTCTCTGCCGTAATAGAACACGCAGATTCCTTCGGTGTGGGGCTGTCACCTCCTGCCTTAATTCATCATTTCAATTGTGTTATTTATCAGGATACATACCATGCTAATGATGTGAGTGACTGGCAAAAGAAATATGGTGAAGCTTATGCATCCATTAAATATTATGGACCACACAGTTTCTTGAAGGAACTGTTTGAAACTTATTTATTTATTTATTTATTTATTTACTTATTTACTGAAGGAACTTATTTAGTTTATAGCATTTTGGGGTATGGTTTTCATAAGTTTTCCGGTCTCATTTCACAAGCTAAAATGGCACACCCCATTAGTATACACCGTTCCCGTTACTGTGTGAGTTTGAGTGCCACCCAAAACGTGATTTGCTTAGGTCAAAGGAAAAGGTGCTTCCCCCACAGTAATGGGAACGATGTATACACATTTGGTATACACCATTCCTGTTACTGCATGAGAAAGATTTCGACCCGAAAAGTGAAAATTTACAACGTTTTTGAGGTCACAATTTTCATGAATATGTGGCATGAGGATCATATGGCATGGCACAGCCAATCTAAGCAAAAAGGAAGTATGGCAACATAAAAGACTTTTGGAAAGATTTGTCGAAAGTCAAAGGATAAATAAAGTTTCAGAAATAAAACGAGAAATAAGAAAAAAATTCGTTCTTACCGACAGCAATTCCTGGATCTGAATTGAGCAATTGTTCAATTTCTTTACCCTAAATTGAGATAAGAGCTGTTAGTCAAAAGAATCTTAAAGCCATGGAAATATTCATTACATGGAAAAGTCTTCCAGCTATCTTTTAAGGCCTTTCAGGTGTTTCCTTAGGTACAAAGAAGAAAAACTGGAAATTTGCAAATCAAAAGGAAACATCTGACAAACCTTCCTTATTTCATCAAGTCAGAATAGCCTGAGTTTCCAAACTCCTCGTGTTGTTTGACATGCACGAAGCAGTTACTGCCGTTAACATAACCCAAAACTTTCCTTGGTGTCTTGAAAGAATTTCTGAACATTCCTGGAATCTGCTTTGAATGTAACAAGAAGATATTCCTCCGGCTCACAGCCGTGAAGCCGTGCCTTTTCAGGACTCTGCCAATATGCATACCTTGAATACGAGATTTACGAATAGAATTAACATATTTATGACATAAATGATGAAACATACCTTATTCCTGATAGTCCATTTAGGATCTTTTTGAGATGAACCAATTGGATCCAGAGGAATCAAGATTAATGATCTGAAATCGAGGACTGTTACATTTCTGTTAGCTGGGCAATCATCCAAGTAATCCTTGATCATGTCACCATCGAAGTCATCTTCGCAAAGATCACCTCTTCCGTCACCTATGATTTGCAAAAAAGGCATTAAAAGAAAAGTTTGGAGTTCGCATGATTGATGATAAATACAAGATTATGTTGCTTTGGATATTGCATCGTACTTTTCTCCACTTTTTTGCTTTTTAGGTTTTACCAGTTTTCGAGCTTACAGTTGGCACTAATATAAATGCTCACAGGTGCACCAAAAAAAATTGTATCAATTTTTGACAGGCCACAATAAATTGTACAATTAACCGATTTGGGTGAATTATGCTAAATCTCTCGCTAAAATGCTAAATTAGATTATAGGATATCCTTTTCACTTTCCTAATCTTCTGACTTTTGCGTTTTGTACCAAAAATCGCGATAATTGAAGGCACGAAATAGTAACTCACCATTCGTATCTAACTGTCCAGGATTGAAAATCAACGGACAGTTGTCATATGCGTCATCAATACCATCATTGTCACTGTCTTTGTCACAAGCATCACCTAAAAATAAGCAAAATGTCGTTATAGCAAATCTAACCTGACATAGACTGTGATCACGGGTAGTTAGACACCCCCGTTGTGCTTAATTGCTGCAGCTGTATGCTTCTGCGGAGTAGAAGTCATATGGTTCTATGGAGGAGGTAAAGCCTCCTCCCAGAACGATTATAAATTTTCCTCTGCAGAAGCATTCAAGCTAAGGCATAGCTGTGGTGTCTAATTAACCATACTGTGATACAGACATAAGACTGCATGTGTGTTCATTATTTTCCTAACTCATAAGATCACATCACACAGCAAATTAATTGGAACCAACTAAAATATCGGGTGTCTCAAAAAAGTACCCCCTTTTGACTAAATATGGGAGCGAAACGATAAAATCACAGGGGCCCCAGGAAGTTGTATAACCCCATCCCCCCAATGATAAAAAGCCTTCCTCTGAGCCTCCTTTGTGATTGCGAAGCTATGACGTAATGCGGTAAGAGAGAGATCGAAAGCGAGGCGCGCGAACGAATAGTGAGATAGAGAAGAAAGGACTTTTCTTCTCTTCTCTCTTTCTTCGTCCTCGCCTCCTTTTGATTTGTTCGCGCGCCTCGCTTTCGATCTCTCTCTTACAGCATTACGTCATAGCTTCGCAATCACAATGGAGGCTCAGAGGAAGGCTTCTTTATCATTGGGGGGATGGGGTTATACAACTTCCTGAGCCCCTGTGACGAAATATTGCGAGTTTTTGACTTCATAGGCATATTTGTTGATCTTCAACTTAAATGCACATACCTTGCATTTTAAAATCGTCATCCGAACACCGAAGATATGAGTTCACAAAGTTGAATTTTGGAGTGCACTTGAAACCAGAGGTTTCGTAAAAGAGCCTAGCCATGATATGATCCCACAGGTATATTGTGAAAGAATTTCAACTTTGACCTTTAGCTTTCTCTTTTGAAAAGAATTGTACCTTGAAATGCTGCAATTGTTCTACAAATAATTATTCCTTTGAGGAATCAGTCCGTGCATTGCATTCCATCCCAAGTGTAAAAGAAGAGGAAAAGGAGCACATGGATGCTTATTTTGGAGATATGACGTGACTTTATCATTCTTACCATATTCTTATTATATTTGTTTAATGAAGGCGATGTTCATGAGTCTTTTATTCTCTTCGAAAATGAAAACTGATAGTTTAAGTTTAAATAGGTACTTTGGAAAATTAACATGATACAAATCATGGCTAGGCCCTTTTCAAAACCAAAGTTTTTGGGTGCACCGAGAATTTTGACTTTGCAAGCATATATCTCTGGTGTTTGGTGCACGATTTTTAAATGCAAGGTATGTGAAGCTAACTTTAAGATTGATAAATTTAGCTGTCCATTCAAAGAGCAATAATCTCCTATCGCTTCGTTCCTATATGCAGTCAAAAGGAGGCACTTTTGTGAGACACCCGGTAGTCAGTTGCAACTTTGCGTCAAGTCGTGAGGAGTTAAATTAAAAAATCTAGCAGTAACTGAAGGAGCAAGAGCCAGAGGAGCCATACTTTCATCTGAAGTCTCAGATGCTGGAAGAAGGTATGCAAGATTGAAATAATGAGCTCAGAAAAAGACAGAGAATTATGGAGATCCATGGCCGCCGACGTTTTAGTAGAATACGGGTGAGTGGCCGATCGGCTTGCAGAGTTGCCGTCAAGTAACTTAAAGAAGCTCGGTCGTGTCAGATCAAAATTCGAATGGGTGACATTCCAGACGCCTGACCATGCAACTCTCTCTCCATCCTTCGGAAGGGACATTAAACTAGCGGTTCGATGCTTGGATGTAAGACCAAATTAGCTAGAAATAGCAAGGAATCGTTCCACCTTACTTAAACTAAAGTAGTAGATGAATGAATAATTTAATGAGTGAATGAATGAATGAATGAATGAATGATTGAATGAATGAATGAATGAATGCCAAAACGAAGGGATACATAAACAAATAAATAAATAAATTAATCAATCAATGAAAGAAGGCATTTAGACAGAGAGACTACTCATGAACACCTGAAGAAAAACGAGCCCATATTGTTCAGGTGACGAACAAGAAAGAAGATAATATGTTAATATCATACCAGCAGCATCTCCATCGGTATCAAGCTGATCTGAATTATCAATGTACTTGCAGTTATCTTCAATGTCTGGCACACCATCCTTATCCCTATAAAGTGAAAAAAGATGATTAGGTCATAACAAGGCGATGCAATTTATGAATTTTCACCGTGGTCCAGATCTCCTCAATAATAACATCTTTAAAAAAGCTTAATTCTATAACTGTGGTTAGATTCGACTGGGGGTTAGCCCGTGCACAGACCGATCGTCCAAAGGAGGAAAGGGTCTGTGCTACTAAGAGCCAAAGCTTGCCGAACCTTCTCGTAATTTATTCTGGCGGCCTCGTAATGAGTCATTGAATAGTACTGACTCATTCTTCCCGACTGGCATCCTTTTCTATGGTTTTTGTATCCTTGTTTTTGAACTTTTCTTGCACATTGTTTTTCCAGGGTCAAACGATAGTTTCATAGACAGAGGACAGATTAATGAAAATAAGGGCATATTTTGACAAGCTCTTTTGAATTCGTCTGCAGGGATTAATCACCCTTCCCTTGATTACCCTTGTGTGCTATTTTGATTTCCCTGTTAGTGACAACCGTGTGTTTCCTGCAGTTGCATAATTACGTGACCTTTTGCGATACTGCATAAATTAGATTCCAGAAATCTAGAACGATCGGCAAGCTTTGGCTCGTAGTTGCACAGACCCTTTCCTCCTTTGGACGATTGCTCTGTGCACAGGCTAACTGGGGGTAAAATGGGTAACTTTGGGGTCAACTAGATAGGGCAAAAACATTGGATAAACTGAGCTAAAATATCTATTCACAGTCTACATCTAGCTACAACAATTCGAACTACCCTCTTTGGCATAGTGAATGTTGATTCATCAGGTCAGGGTCTACCAATTTCAAGTAATAAAAACTACCAATTTTGCCACTAGCCTACGCGTTGTACTCAGTGTGCCAGAAATTTGACCCATTCTTTGCGTCCGCCTCCTTCATAGTAAATGATTTCTTTCTAAAACGCTTCGAATTAAGCTTCAAACAGGATTACTTCAAATAATGAAAAGAAGTGTGCCAGTAGAAATTGCTTGAGGAGTAACTTGCAATATAAAGTACAAGTTTGAATTGAATACATACGTATCAATGCTGCTATCACAAGCATCACCACGCCCATCGGAATCTTCGTCTTTCTGTGGAAAAAAGAACAAAACAAATTCATGTCAAATGCATCACAATCTTTTAGTTAATCGCTTCTAAAATATGAAATGGCAAGCGACTAAAATTCTGACAGATGTCTCAATATACCGGTTCTATCAGTAATTGTTTGCAGATTGTCCGTTTTCACTTTTAGTTTAACTTGGTGGGGGCAAACTTGGATTTTCAAGATAATATATCAGCTGTCAAGACATCAATGTAACCAAATGAGATATACGTTCAAGTTAACCACAGAGGAATATCTTTTAAAACAGATTAGCCATTGATTGAAGCAAAGTATTTTTGCTTGACCCAGCCAAATCTATACATTTCTTTCTGGGAGACCCAGTTGTGATACGCAATACATTCGTTTTTAGATTGATAAGTTTTAACATTCCAAATATTGTTTTAATTCACAATTAATGATAGCTTTTAGCCCTTTTATCGTATTGCTGTGTACAGGGTGAGCCTGAGAAAGTTTTGACTTTGAAAAATGCGCAAGACATTTGGTTTTGCAATTAATCTTTAAATCCTCTTCCTGTAATCATTGACAGAATGAACGTGGATGCCACTATGTCGTTCACTAAGACAACCAAACGCATTAAATGAATTTTGAACGTAAGTTGCAGCAGCCCCCCTTCGTTTCTTTTGTTTTGCTTTGTGCTCATCGCATTGTTTAGCTTATTGCAAGTGTTTCTAGAAGAGGGAAAAACGATGGCCTTTCATCTCCTCACGTTGTGAGAGGCACAGTTGGCTTGGGATAATAGCTAGTAAGCCTTAATGTTGAAAAAAAGATGCATAACAGTCTTAGCAATCGAGGCATTGAATTCTTGTATAATCAGCCATGTTAAATGGTTGGGCAAAAGGGTCGATCCAATGAAATTTCTACACAATTTCACAGTAGGCTGCAAAATCAGGTTGCTATGAAACTTAGGAATTTTTCTAATTTAATTTCTAATTTTGAGGAATTTTGAAAGCCGTTGATACGAAAATTTAACCTAAATTTGATTTAATGTTTGATGCAACACCTCCAACCAAAAATTAAGGTCAATTTAATTTTCGATTTTTTGGCGATTTTTCATCCTGTAAATTTTTGACACCAGTTTGACTTTCCGTATGATTTCAGTTTCCATATCAAAAAGGCCAATGAAATCATCCAAATATCAAGCAATGATGAAAGATACTTACCGAATGACTTAAAAAACGTCACGAGCTAGATCGCAAAATAGCTTCCTGAAAGCAAATGTTATGAACACAAACAAGGTATCAGCATGCAGCTGAAGAGCTTAGCTATCGTTTGAGATAATGCATGGTCAATTCAACTTAACTACCTTTCAAAACAGTTTCAATCAATTAATTTCCCAGGCTTCCCCTCCTTTACCAGTCCATGTTCCAGAAGATGTGAAAACCTGACATTCTTAATGTGCACGGAAGTACGAAATATGAATAAAGAACATAGATGTACTAAATCCATAACTAGCGTTTAATTTTTACAAAAAATAGACTTGAAAAGAAAGGCAATTATTTCATTCTAAATGAGAATATGGGGTTCGAACTTTTCTTTGAATCTGGTTTTCCGACGGTGATCCCGAGGGGATACTTAATTGTCACCGTCACTCGACGTGAATGTGGACTTTGACGAAAGGGCCTATTTGTATGACACAAGCTGTCAAGGATTTCGAACCCTTTAGCATGAATTTCACAAAGTTTCGTGACCATGTCTATGAAATTTGTCGACTTCAAGATGCAAGGTCTATCCAAATTTCTCCAGTTGTGATAAAAATTCTGAAAAGGATACCCATCTACCAGAATTAAGGTTAAAAACAGCCCCTTTGTAGGGAATTTCAGGCCCCCCGTGGGCGATCAAAGCCTAAAGTAAGCATAGAGCATCTCAAATGATAACCAAGCCTTTCAACTAAACAGTGACACAAGGCTTTGTCAATAACATTCAATTTCAGAGAGCTAGTAATGATCTAACTTATCAAGTTGTTTTCGGTCGATCAGTAGATAAGGAGCAGAAAGTGTACCTGGTCATCATTTGGTGTTGTGAGACAATTGTCACAAGCATCTCCATAACCATCTTTGTCTGTGTCTTTCTGATCAACATTTGGTACCAAGGGACAATTATCGAGAATGTTCTCAATACCTAACGATTTGAAGCAATAATAATAACCTAACGATTTGAAGCAATAATAATAAATAATAAAATATACTTTGACATCTTGCAGTCTAATAGACTCTTTGTCTGATCTCTGATTGCCCTCTTTGAAAAGTCAACATAGGCTTTTGAGTTTAATTGCGTTTACCAGTTTGGATCCGATTCCATCCGTTTGCACGAGACCTTTTTGCGCTTGGATCCAAAGGGATCACTTTCGAAAGTGGTCCCGTTTGGGTACGAATAGCAGATCCAAGTGGGTTCGGATCCGTCTAGTTCCGTGTAAACGGAAGGCTTATCCGTTACAGTTTGGGTACGGATCCATTTGAGTCCGATCTCGTACAAACGGGGCCTAAATATACGAGTGAAAAAGATTTCTTGATATTTTGAGCTTGCAAACTGTACTTTTGCGCTCACACACTAATGAGGCCTGATACTGACCATCATAAGACGACGATTAAACACGTTGTTTATATGCCTGTGAGATTTTTAATGGATGGGTAAGGGAGCAGTCACTTTTAACCTGGGTACCGAAGCTTTGCTATTGAATTTCTTCCTTGCAAGCAAAATCTATCAATTATTCCCATTAAATAATGCAATCAACCATTCCACACAATCAAGCAATCAGTAGAGTCAATCGGTAAAACAGGCAATAATAATACATAACAAATCAATGAGTCAATGGATCAATGAATAAATCATCAATTTAATCAATCAATCAATCAATCAATCAATCAGCCCATCAATTAATCAGCCCATTAATCAATCCAGCAATAGATCAATCAATCAGTCCATTAATCAATCAAGCAATCGATTGATCGATCGATCGATCGATCAATCAATCTATCTATTAATAGAGCCTTACCATCATTATCAGCATCAGGATCACAAAGATCACCAATACCATCTAGATCGGCATCAAGCTGATGTTTATTATAAATTGATGGACAATTATCACAAGCATCACCATATGAATCACCATCAAGATCCGTTTGCCTTGCATTTCGCGTTAATGGACAGTTGTCCTAAGGAGATGAAACACAGAAGTGAAACATTCTGCCTTTTAAATTTACTTCCAACTTGATCAGGTTATTTCTGCGTTGTAAGGAGAGGAGAGTCGCCAAAAACCATGTCACAAAGTGTGATCACATCGCGGCGAAGCATCGGGACGTTGCTTATATAAATTTAGCTGCTCATGATATAGAAAAATTATGTAGTCGTCTGCAGTATGACAAGATATAACCCTAACGCAGACGAATATTGGGGTGGGTATGGGGTGAGGCAGGGATGAAGGGAGAATCTTAAACTTGGGGCAACGACACTTGAAAGGGTAGTTTTTCAATGCAAGGGGATACTTCCTGAAAGAAAGAGGACACTCTTTCTTAAAACTCTTGGGAGCACGGACCCAGTGACCCCTAGTTCCTATCTCTCCAGGGTGAAAAAGAAAATGAACTTACAGAAGCGTCATAAATTCCATCTCCATCAGCATCAACATCACACAAGTCGCCGGTTCCATCACCATCATAATCTTTTTGGTCACCGTTTGGAACGTATGGGCAATTATCCTGCAAGGTTAATCAAGACAACATCACTTCAAAGACAACATCACTTCAAAGTTTCATTTCATCCTTTATTGATAAGTGGATGGCGTAATACAGCACACAGCAGGGTAGAGGAAGCATTCTTTAGGAAAAGTTATCAATGCAATTGTAATGTTTTTTATCATCATTTTGCACATATACAGTAGTGTCCTGAATAGAAAAACCTTTGTCAATCTTATGTCTGACGCATTCTTTATAAAATGAGGTAAACAATTTTGTTATTACCGAAGGTATTGCACTATCGATCAACAACCTAGACACGAGCTCTGTGTTTGTGATACAAAACATACTGTCCTGACTTGTATTTGTAAATTTTAACTGCCAGGAAATGCTACATTCCAGGAAGGTTCTTTTTGCTTAGTTTGCATAAATATTCCTTTTTTCATGATTTTCAAAGGTTCTCAAAGATTTGAAAAGGTCTTAATGCATAGTTTTTGAATAAGAAACAAGCTTTTTTAGACTAGAAACAGTTTCTTATAAAATGAGGCATTACTTTGAAAATCAGAGCCTGTGTTTCTTAAATTTCTGAATTTTATTTGTTGAATATTACTACATAACTGTCCTACAAAAAGTGACAAAATATCATATGTTAACATGTGGAGAATTAAATGGAAGTTTAATCAATATTTGGAATGCATTGACAGTATAATCTTTTCAGAGTAATTCAAACAGTCGTCCTTGTATAATGTGACAGATCAAGATTGGTATTGAAAACTTCGAAAGGCAATTTCAAAACTGGAATTAAACTAATGAATTCGATAAACACCAAAGAAATTACTATCTATTTGGATTCCTAATCTAAATCTGATCAATCAAGGTGATCTAGATTATACAAAGTTTAGCCATTTGGAATCCCAATGTAAATTTGATAGATCATCGTGATCCAGATTGCGATAAGTTTAAAACTTACGGCTTGACATGCAATGCCACCACAAGGCAAAGCGCGGTCTGGAATACCATCAGAATCAGAATCATCGCCACAATGAAATCCATTTCCTGCATATCCTGGTTTACACTGTAAAGCAAAGAAGCAGATTACTGAGAGACTCACGATATAGTCCAAGATATCGCAACAATAACAACAACAACAGTAACGGTGACAACAATGGCAAAATTTTTCATTTTTGGTTCATACCTGGACTTGTGGACTTTCATATAAGAATTTGAGACGGAAATAAACACGTTTAGGTGTACGCTCTGGAACGGGGCTCTGGTGTGACTAAGAAGCGAGGCAAGCAACCCTCGACAGTTGGAAATCTTCATTGCTGCGGTGAAGTCCATGGAAGCTACTTGGCCGTAAAAATGAAGAACTCCTGGTTCATAGTGAAAGGTTTGTTAATTCTAGAATTGAGGAAACACTCATATGGATACTTGCGGCTTTTCTTCATGGCTAATACCACTGTAAACTTGAAATTTGAGGTTTTTTGGCACTAATTGGTTCAAGCTGGCACCTTAGGCCAATCCGCCACTGCCTGGAGTTTGCACAGTGTTGCTATGGTTTCCGTTAAGTGGTTTTAAATCGATGGGGGAAATAGTTTGTAAACGATGGATGGAACTAAATTGAAATGGATTGTCTAATGTTGTGAATTCGGATAATTTCAGCATTTCACACCTGCAAACAAGTCAGTGGATACCTACGTGCAGACTTTACAGAAATGCTGCATGGGAGGCTCACGTTTATCTAAACTATCTACTCACACAGAACAATAGGAAGTTGCCTGTTGTTAGCCCCGGTTTTTCTTGCATCAAATAAATCCTATACTAAATAAATAATGTAAGTTCTGGTCCCATCTATATCGGTAACAAACATGCTGTCACCTACAGTAGTTCCCACTGCAGATGGAAAGCCCCAATTTTCAAGTGACAGAGCATTTTTAGCATAGTTAGTAGTTTTCTTGTCAGGGAAAATCACATACCTTGCAATCATAGTTCTTGTCTTTGCTTCTTGAAATACATTCAGCATTTGGTCCACACAGAATTAGACCCTTTTGCTTCTTTTCTTCACAAACACCAATAAATTTGCATTTACCAACTTCTGGTCCTCTGTATCCGAAAGGACATGTGCATTTGTATGAACCCTATGTAAGAGGAAGCGAACAAAGTGATTATGATGCAACAAGTTAGAGTCAAGGTGCACTGCAAAAACAGTTTGAACTTCAAGCAAGCTAGCGAGCAGGCAAGCAAGCATGCAAGCAAGCAAGCATGCAAGCCAGCAAGCTAGCTAGCAGGCAAGCAAGCAAGCAAGCAAGCAAGCAAGCAAGCAAGCTAGCTAGCAGGCAAGCAAGCAAGTAAGCAAGCTAGCTGGCAGCCAAGCAAGCAAGCAAGCAAGCAAGAAAGCAAGCAAGCAACATTTATTTGTTAACACAGGCTCGGTTTCTGGTAGCTATATGCATCTGATGTGGGCCTGTGGCACTACGGCTCGTGCCCTCAGAGCTGTCTCTGAGTACTCATTTACTGACATCGGAAGAACGGACGGTTGAACTGGCTGTGGCTTGTTGTGTGAAGTGCTAGCGATGGGATTCGAGCCCATGCAGGTAGAGGTCACAAGATTCGAATCGCTGCGAAATAATCACTTGGCCATGGCACCGTTTGAATAATGACAGCATTCAGTCCTTGTTGCGACGAAAGCAGAACGTAGGAAAAGCATCATTATCAAGCTCTACTCGCAATTAAGTGGAACAGAAACAACCTAGTGGGTTCGAATACAATTTTGATAATAATATAGGCCACACTGATAGTGAATTGTCGCCCGTTGTTTTAACATACATAATACTCTCGACTTTGGTAGATAAGGTACTTAACGAGAAATGGTAAAGAGATTCTAATACTCTCAAGAGGATTTTGACAGCTGTTTGCTCAGATCTAAAGCGCATTATGTACCTATCTCTCTAAATTTTATAAAAAGCTGCCACTCTGTTATGGAGTTTACATCTCAGTAGGCCATTTCAGTCTGACAAAATATATCGTTATGTCTTTTTAACTGAATTCAGATAAACTCGTATCTTATCCTGAGAACTAGTGAAAAGGAAGAATTGAATATGAAATATATATAAGTAATATCTCACCAAAGTATTGAAGCAATCTGTTCCAGGTGGGCATTTGAAATTTCCAGTTTTACATTCATCAATGTCACTGCAGCTGATGTAGTCTGCTCCTGCGTAGCCCTCAGGACAGGCGCATTTGTAACTTCCCTGAAAAGATATTGACAAAATGAAACAAATTTTATTGAAGCAAGCTCCATAATTTTGAGCCATAATCCTCTGCGCGGCGGATGAAAAGCAAGACAATGAGAACCAAAATCAGAAGCGACATTCAGATCATACGAAATCGACTTTGGCGCGATCATTGTTTATTTGTTTGTCATGATTAGCAATGAATCTTTAATGCAACTGCTTCATTTAAAGAAAGATGCAAAGATTCCCCAAGACACCCAGTTTTAGCCTCGAAAAGGAACTGAAAGTAGTACTTACCTGACTATTTTGGCAAACACTTTCAGGGGGACAAATTGTTAGATTAGATTTGCATTCGTCGATGTCTTTACATCTACCAAATGTATCCTCAGCGAAGCCTGCTGGGCATGAGCATTCGAATCCTCCCTAAGGGTAAAATATATTGACAGAGTGAAACATCAGAATTTCATGGCTCGATGCTGGAAATAGACAAAAAGAATAGCGAGAGAGCAAAAATATGCATTCTTGCAAATGAATAAAAAAGACGAAAGACATTTCATCGTTTAACAGAATCTGTTACAGCTTTAATTCGATTCCGAGTGTTAAGTCCTGAAATAGAATTCTTAAATGTATAATGCTACCAGAAAAAGAGAGAAGAATAAAATAAGGTATTAGAAGCAAGAAAAAGAGAATAATTTGAAATAAGCATTGCAAAACGAAATAATAACTTTCTCAACGAGATCACCTGAAATATTAAATGATTGGGAGCCAAAGTTTTTCAAAGGCGAGAGATCTTTGCTTTATAAAGAGAATCAAAGGCATTAAACACTGAAGATTATAATAACGTACCACAGTATTGATACATTTAGTTCCCTCGGGACATGTCGATTTTCCGGTTTCACATTCGTTCAAATCGACACATTCACCCTTTTCGTTGTTTACAAAACCACTTGCACATTCACACTTGAAGCCTCCCTAAAAGATAACAAATTTGAAATAACTTTCCGCTGAAAGATCAAAATCACATGATGGTAAAAATAATCTACCTAGAATTGAAGTAAATCAACGGAGTTAAAAGCAGCTTAGCTAAGGAGACTGGAAAATTTAAAAATAACCTGTGGTGTTTGATGATTCGATCATTCATTCATTATCAATTTGTTTTAAGTTGGCAACTTATCTAGCTATAACAAGTAAAAAAGCTAATTCAAGTCAACAAATTAAATACAATGTTACATAAATATATACAAGCAAAACAAGTCAATGAAAGGTGTTGTGGCGCAGTGGTGTAATCCTCTGACTTTGTAGCCAGAACAGTTAGGCGGAGTGGGCTCGAATCCCATAAGGGCCTCACCATTTGAGTGTCATGACAGACAACGGGTCGCTGACTCGATTAGCGCTTAGCTATTTCTGCGATCCCAGCGCTTGGTGCTTCATTTCATCTCATTTTATCAATGTTTAAACACGAAAAACCTTTCAGCTCAGCCAGAAAACCTAATAAAAATATTTGTCTAGTAGTAAGAAAAGAATAATGACAACATGAAATTTTTTGGGTCCCCTGTGTTTAAAGGTTCAAGAGATACTCTCTAACCTCTCCTTTAAAACGGGCAATTGACTCTGTCTCTCGAATGGTGTCAGAGATATCGTTCCAGTTAATGACATCGGAGAAGTAGAAACTTCGCTTTGCATATTCTAACTCTGGGAATTGGTAGATCTCTACGATTTCTGGTTCTATAATTTGAAATCTGGGATATTTCAGTGAACTAAAAAACCGCCCTTCACCTTCATCTTCACGTTCACCAAACAGTTGAAAGATAGCGGCTTATGTTGTTCTTTTGCAATATGTTTAGGCTGTGTCCCTATATCTTCGTTCATTTAATTCAACGGTGACCTTAAGCGAAAACTTTTATTGATGTAAACTCGCGTGCTCGTCACTGCGGGGGCAGTTCATTTGGGTTAATTTGGGAGGCAGATTGTAGCTGCTGCTGCCATTTAGAATTTGATCTTTGGGCCTAAAACCCACATTCTTGCAAGGACATAGCAAAGAAACAAATAAACAAAGAATATTTGGCTTGACTTGCCTTGGCAACTGGTTAGTTTATCACCTCATTACTTTGCTTTCCATGGGCAGTTCGGGAATCACAACAACATATTCCGAACTGCCTATGACTTAATTTCAAAGTTTGGCAAAAATATGGAGCCTCTGCCTCAATGCAGATAAAGAACGAACTTACCGGAATATTAACACACGTGCCTCCAAATGGGCAATCGTACGTCTGTGCATCACACTCATTTATGTCTGTGCAATTTCCTAATCCAGGGCCTTCATATCCTTCAGGGCATGAGCATGTGTAGTTGGCCTGAAAAACGAACATGGCGCATCAAAATGTTACTGGTAGTGATAAAAGCCGAAGAAAATGGTCCTTCGCACAACATTTCTTACTGCAAAAAAAGTCATGAGGGAAAAGCTTCATCATGGTTTGCCTTTCGAAGAAATCACGACAATAATTAGGGCTTGCTTATATGAGGTAAAACATCTTACCTACCAGATCCGGGGCTGCCAGACGAGATTCAACCCCCCCCCCTAGATCCGCTTGCTTTTTGGTTTTCTATTCGAGCTAAAGCGAGCTTAGCAGTGTTGTTAGATCTCACCTCAACAGAGGTGAAATCGTACATCGGTAAGGTGAAATCTTTGAACATAAAGGACACACCACCAGTATAGTGAGGTAAATTTATTTATTCTGAGCTTCTTACTAGTTGATTTGTTCGCATTTCACGGAACTTAGATAAACTTAAACCCAACTCGCCTCTTAGCACCGGGGCAAACAGGTGAGGTGAAAATCTCATATAAACGATGGCTAAAATTCACCTCACTTGTGAAATCGAAGTCTGGAGAACGAGGGGCTTGTCCTGTCCTTGCATCAACAGTCCCTTGAAATATAAATTAGCTTACCACAGTATTAATACACTTAGATCCAGGTGGACAGTTGTGTTTCCCAGCAGCACACTCATCCATATCCAGACAGTGTCCAGTTTCATTCTTGACGAATCCTACCAGGCAAGTACAGTTGTAACTTCCCTAAAAACAAAGCAAATTTCATTCTAATCATCGAAAAAGACTTTGAAATGATCTGACCTGACCATCAACACTACTGGCCCTTTTAAAATGTTGACAAAATTCAAAGACAACGCTGGAGCACTGTTTTTCAAGAGATTTACTTGACTTTGGCATTATTGGAGAAAAAAGAAAATGCTGTTTTTGAAGCAGTAACTTATCTTACTACTCTTGTACCACATATCAACAGCCACTTGTCAGACAACGTTCTCACGATGCCGGTACATTTTGAAAACGGTGAAAAATGCGACGGTAGCACAACTGGAGCTAGCGTTCACACGATACCGGCAAAATTTTGATAAAGGTAGGAAATTTGACGGTGATAAACTCACTGCAATCTTTTGATGCCAAAGAAATGTACCTACACCCTAAGAATTGACCAGTCTCATTCCTAAAGCGTCGAAAAATGTTCTGTTTACATCATTTGCGAGTTTTCACACGATGCTGTTTTAAAAATGTGCCGGTTAGAGCTCCGCTTCCAAAATCTATTATTTTCAAAATCTGCCAGCAAAAAAGGTGCCGCTTTCGTGTGAGCGGATGGCCTATCCGTCACATTTTTCATCGTTTTCAAAATGTGTCGGCGTCGTGTGAACACAGTCACAAACGAGGTCTCAAGCTCTATGCAGAAGTCAATCTGTGCAACTGTGTAAAATACTACACAACTAGAAATTGCAGCTCTTCCACAGCAGTCATATAAATGGGACCAGGGCTGTAGGAAGCATCTTAAACTCCGTCCACACATATCCGGTTATTTTGGAAAACGCATCTTTTTCTATCCGTTTTGGGTTAGCGTCCACCCGGAGACGATGTTTTCAGCCACCCAAAACGAATCTTTTCGAAAACGGTCTCCAGAGTGGATCTTTTTGAAAGCACCGCTTTCATGTTTTTGTGTGGACGGGTGAAAACGGAGCTTTTGGAAAATGCTGACGTCACAGCGTCGATTTATAACCCATCGGAGCATGCGCTCGGATCTTTGGGGATCACGTATGGGGCATTTTGTTGATCTGTTTTCGCATTTTGAATTTTATGGCGTTTTCGTGTGGACGGAGCTAAATTCGAGAACGCTCCTCGTGAGGACGGATATCTTTTCTTACACAGATAAAAAAGGATGCGTTTTCGAAAAAAAAATATCCGGATACGTGTGGACGGGGCCTTATGCTTGGAGGAGTACGAACCTTCGAAAGGAACTTTTCACGAGAAGCGCACATCATTTTGCGTTGGATTTAGATGTGAAGAACGAGATACATAGCAGAAAATAGTGTGAATCAGTTATGAAATGTCTACTTTCTTTGCACTTCACAACAAAGTAAAACGAGAAGTTCATATCCTAACTAGTCAACATGCCATCCACATGTGCCTTGAATGTGGGCACTTTTTGTCTTCTTGCAAAATCTTGGAGCCACGTGCCTCCACTGGGGATGCACTGTCCCCGGTTCTAGCGTCTTTGTACGGGGCTGAAAATGTTTGGCCACCCTTCACGAGTAAGTTTGATAAATGATAGCATACTTACGACTGTATTGATACAGAATGTTGTTGGATGACATATATCAGTTGTTTCGACACATTCATCGATATCAACACAACCTTTAACGGGATCTTCCTTGAATCCAACATTACAGACACAAGAGAACCCACCCTAAAATATTCAAAACAGTACTGTTATCAGTTTGGAACGTCACTGGAAAATATTTTTTCAAAAGATAAAGTCTCGTGAGCTGTTAAAGAGCCATGGTCACCCCAGGGTCCTCTGCATGCAGACTGAAATCTCCAATGGTCTAAAAATCAATTAGGCCGATGTAGAAGCCATAAGGCAGTAGTTGAAATTGCTCCATCATTTAAGATGCGGTAATTTCCCGCATATAAAACCCTACCAAAAAGAACGCAGAGGCTGCTTTTCCTAAATTATGCACCTTGCAATCAAGAACGTCTTTCAGTTTGATGAAACATAGGTTCTTATTGCAGGGGTTGCAAAGTTGATCATTGATTGCTGTTATTAAAGTCATTGTGGTCCCAGTTGGCTTTGAAAGTTTTATTCTCCTCCGCAATTACTTACTAGGCCCATAAGAACGCTTCCAAAACAAAAATAGTACTGAAAATCTTCGTGAGACTCTCAAGGGGACTACATGAGGCACCCTTCAAATAAAAACCTCTATACCTTGAACTTAGTCTTAGTAACTTTGAAATAAGAACCAATTTCAGCCTGGCTCTCGAAAAAGTAGGTTCTTATACTGTACTGATTTACTGTAACAAATTTCGGCAAACACCGATACATCACTTTGAGGCATCAGGTAAGCCAAACTTGATAGTTAGATAGTCTGACAGTGTAGTGTCCGGGAATACCGTCTATTCTAACTATTTGCCATCGACAAAATTCACACATAAAAAGACGTTTTCATAACAGTAGGAAATAATCTAAAGTCTGTAACAATACATACGTCATTGTTTACGCAGACTGAATTTTTAGGACATTTTGCAACACCATTTTCACACTCGTTCACATCGACACAACCTTTAACTGGGTCAGTAAGGAATCCTTCACGACATGCGCACTTGAAACCTCCCTAAAAATGATCAGAACAGTTTCGTAGAAAATATTTTAGATGTGGTAAAAATCTAACGAATTAGCCTGCGTGCATACAATGGAAAAGGTATAGTCTGTGCAACGGTATAGACCAGGGAGCGCCGAAGGTATAGACTCTGTGCAACGCCGCTCAATATTGCGTATTGTATGATGAGTCAGCATTTCATTTCAATAACAGTTTCAATGGCCCGTTCTACTTAGCGTCTATGCATTGTCTATCGTATAGGGTAATTAAAATTCCAGAGCATTTCGTTGTGAACGTAATTTGCTTAGAGAACAAAGTGAAACCTGCGATTTAATCACATGATAGCCGTATTCAAATCTGATTGCTTCCTCGTTTCGCAGAAAAGCAATGTTATTGGTTGTTACAACAATACTTTCTCTTTGTTATCAAATAAATGCTGAAGCACGCACTACACAAAAGTGAGCGGCGTTACGCAGACTATACGTTTTTCTCGGGTATAGTCGACACGCAGGCCACAAACGAATAGGCTTCATTCCCAAAATGCAGGTCTAATAATTTTGGGATCATATTTAAAGAGACATCGTTGTGCAGCGTCCGTAGCGGACACACTGCAGTTTCAACCTGTCTCAAATAAAATGTGGCCCAAATGGAAAATATCAATTCACAATGCAGTAGTAATACTGATAAAAATGTTTGACGTCACTTCCACTAGGCCACAGGTGGCTTCAACGAGATCTGGGTCAAACTTATCCACATTGCTAAACTTTCAAATCGGGTTAGAGGGAATGCAACGCACAAATCGCTAACATTTTATTCGTTTCTCTTTCAACCCGCGTATATAGCAAAGCAGCCTAATTCTTACCTCTACATTCATGCAAACTGCATTTTTAGGACATTTTGCGACACCATTGCCACATTCATCCACATCAACACAACCTTTAACAGGGTCAGAAATGAATCCTTCACGACATCCGCATTTGAATCCTCCCTGCAAATATCAGATAATATCAAAAATCAGAGGCGTTAGGTACAAAGTGGGCTAGTTATGGATAAAGTCTAGCAACCTGGCTGCGGATGAGTCATATTCATCAGTCAAGTTAGAAACAAATTCTGAGAGACGAAGCCGTTTATACGACACTTTCCAGTCAATTCCAGTTTGACAAATACCAGCAAAAACAAGTTAAAACTTCCAAAAGTACCTGAATAATTTCAAACATTAGCATTCGCACAAACAAAGCTGCACCTACAGATAGGCCGCAGTCATGATTCTTGGTTAGCTACTTCAAAACGCATGTTGAGGAAAGCGGCATTTTGTACATGAAAATTCTCAGTCTAAAATTATTTGATAAAGCACAGCGCATCGTTATTAAACTTCTTCACTGCAGTCGTAACTACTTAACCACAAACGTCCATTGTATTCAACTTGTGTTGTATCTATCGCATAGTGATTAATTTCCAAGCGTTCCTTGCCTTTTCTTTGTTGTGTTGTCCTCCTAGTGTTTATCGCTTTTGTCACATGAAATGGCAATAGAATAGTCGTGCTATTGTGTTCCACAAGGTATTGTCCCTGTAATGCTGTGTAGTTTCATAGTTGTATGATTCCAATATGGAGAGTAGTAGTAATGTACCACATGAGCCAGAAAACATTTCCCACATTTGAAAATTTATGGCATCGAGAGTACTACACAGATTTTAATGATTCACATTGATTAACAGCCGAAAGATCGAAGAATGTTTGAGACTTTTCTCGTTTTCTCAAGAGCATTAAAAATATGGATAAATTGAGCTTTATAAAAATTTCATGGTTGCAAAATGACTGCAAAAAAGGCCTAAAACATTGATCTAATCATAAAGGACTCCTCGCACAGATCAACAAAGAAAATGCGATTGTCCATAGGTGAGAGCTATCCACTGCACGCCTATAGCCATGGGACTGAAAATCTTTAGTATTTGTTTGAAAATTGATGTCGTATAACTCTTGAGAGAGGTGAAACGCCCATGGAAAATAAAATTGCTCTGTCCTCGGATAGTCCTTACAATTTGATAATTGTTTTAGGCTCTCTTTCAGTCATTTTGCAAGCATGAAATTTTTATGCTTAAAAGTTAAGTTTACCGATACTTCTAGGGTTGGAAGGACAGCGAGAAAAGTCACAAATATACTTCAACCTTTCAGCTTTTAACTGGAATTTGAATCATTCAAATCTGTGAAGTACTCTCGGTGCTACGAATGTTAAATAGTGGGAACTTTTTCTGGCTCACCAGGTATACTGTAAAACTTTTATCTAAAGATCAATTGAAGAAATTAGACACCTATTGTTGTCTATAAAACGATACCCATTATAGAGCCCACTTAAACAAGTACCCTAGCTCCCCAGAAAATAACCGTTTATAAATGCGTAAAATATTTAAGAGATCCTCACCTCAGCATTGATGCAAACTGAATTCTTTGGACATTTGGCTTCACCGGTGATGCATTCATCGATGTCTTTGCATTTCCCTTCGTCGTCTTTCTTGTATCCCTTTTTACAAGGGCATGAGAATGTACCCTGCAACACAAAAGAGCCAATGTCTTTTTTCTGCTTGAGGTGGAGGAGAGGGGGGGGGGTTATTTTAGGCTTAGTTAAAAATGTTATCTTTGCCCTGTCGAGCCGACCTGTGATAAAAACAGCAGAATCAATCCTCAAATAATGGACTCATCATACCAAAGCCATCGAAGCAACAAAAACACCGTAATCTGCAGCAAGAAGACTGTTAGTTCCTGTAAAGCCTGGTTTCCATATGATCGTAACAGTAGGCAACGCTTCGCCGAGACAGGCTCGGGGACACATCGAGGACGGTTGCGTTAAATGGAAACATTTTCTGAACGACGTCGCCGATGTCGCCGATCAGACGGGGACAGTACGGGGACGCATCAAAAGAGTTGAGATAAGCTTAAAGCCTGGTTTCCATATGATCGTAACAGTAGGCAACGCGTCGCCGAGACAGGCTCGGGGACACATCGAGGACGGTTGCGTTAAATGGAAACATTTTCTGAACGACGTCGCCGACGTCGCCGATCAGACGGGGACAGTACGGGGACGCATCAAAAGAGTTGAGATAAGCTTAAAGCCTGGTTTCCATATGATCATAACAGTGATCGTTTCCATTTGTCGCCGACTGATCGGAGACACGTCGCCGATGTGTCGCAGTAGGTCGCCGACTGTTACGATCATATGGAAACCAGGCTTAAGAGAACAACAATCAAAATAAGCCTATAGGGTAATTCTACATCAAACAGGGACAAAAAAGAAAAAGATTTAACCATGTACTCTCAGATTTTGCTGATTTTTAGTTTGTGACTTGAGCATGATGATAGTGGCAATGTATCCAAATTTCAGCTTTCTACCATTTCTCGTTCTGGAAATATCGTAATTCAAAGTTTTGACATTTTTGGGCCTAAATCTTAAGTGGCAGCCATTTTGAACTTACTCTTGTCATAAATTAGCTGTCTTCTGATCAACTCCTCAGAATTGTGTCATCCAAGTGTGGTTTCCATACAAATGTGAGGTGGCGAGATCAAAAATAGCCTGGAAATGATGTTAAAACAAATAGACATGGCTATAAATGCAAAAATATATTTTGATTGCACAATTTGTTTTTGTTCATATTTCACTAATTTCTTTCATGTTGCTTGACTTTGACCAAATTGATCTTTTGCAAGCTCAAAGTAGACACACACACCTACTTTCGTGAAAAATATCTTCTTGGACAAACCTGTCATTAAGGATTTATCCATGTTTAAACATTTTTGCATATATTTGTATTGTCCACAACAACAGCAACTTTGTTTGTATTGCAGCATTTAGTTGTGATGTAGTTTCGTTGTTGTTGCGCGCAATACAAATATATGCAAAAATGTTTAAACATGGATAAATCCTTAATGACAGGTTTGTCCAAGAAGATATTTTTCACGAAAGTAGGTGTGTGTGTCTACTTTGAGCTTGCAAAAGATCAATTTGGTCAAAGTCAAGCAACATGAAAAAAAATAGTGAAATATGAACAAAAACAAATTGTGCAATCAAAATATATTTTTGCATTTATAGCCATGTCTATTTGTTTTAGCATCATTTTCAGGCTATTTTTGTTCTCGCCACCTCACATTTGTATGGAAACCACACTTGGATGACACAATTTTGAGGAGGTGATCAAAAGATAGCTAATTATAGAAAAGAGTAGATTCAAAATGGCTGCCAATTAAGATTTAGGCCCAAAATGTCAAAACTTCAAATTACGATATTTGCAGAACGAGAAATGGTAGCAAGCTGAAATTTGGATATGTTGCTAATATCATCACGCTTAAATGACAAACAAAAAATCAGCAAAATCTAAGAGTACATGGTTAACACGCTGTCCCTCATTGACATGGAATTACCCTATAACAAGAAAATTGTTGAATTCAACAGAAGAACAACGAATTAATCATAAACCTGAAAGGAAAGACATAAGCTAATAACTCACCAGTTACTGCAATAACTAGCAACGTCGAATAACGAATGGAAATGACGAGTGTGCGACAAAACTCGTTTTTGGCAATTCAATGCTGCTTTTTATTGCAGTTACTGGTCAGTCACTAACTTAGTTCTTTCTTTAAGGTTTTAAAGATCAATTCGTCCTTCTCTTGCAGGATTCAGCAGTTTTCTCTCTAGCTACAGGCTTATTTCGGTTGTCTTTCTTTTACAGAAATAAACAGTCTTATTTCTACAGATTACGGTGTATTTGTTGTGTTTAAAGGTTTCGTATAATGACTCCGATGATGACTCTGTTTTCAAATTTTGTACCACAAATCATTTGTTAACAACAGATTCATTAAAAAATCTGTTTAAAAAATCGTCATCTGCTTTGCTAGATTGAAAATAAGATGGTTATAATGACCATTTTTCAAAATGCGCAAGCACAGTGGCTGATCACACGTAAAACCTGTAGACTATGGCTGTGGAATTCATTAATTGAACGCCCCAGTAACACGACATTTAAATCAGGTCGCGTTCCTGCCGTTTAACACGACAGAGCTGGTGAACTCCTGCAACATTAACATATTACAACGGATGGTGATTTAAATATCATTTTAATGTCGAATTTAATTGACCCTTGGAAATTTTTAACAACATCTATTAATATCGACACAGCAAAAACTGCGATGTTTATACTAGACTTAGAATGCTTTATCGCAAATCTAGCGTCACATCTTGTTGGAGACAGTCTTTCGCAAGTGAGTGAAAACAGAGAGCGATGAACGCTTACCTTCTCGTTAATGCATTCAGAACCAGGGGGACATTTACCAGCACCAGTTTTACATTCATCAACGTCTCTACATTCTCCTTTGATCTTCTCAAAACCTTTCTTACATTCACATATATATCCACCCTGAAATGAAAAAAAAACGGAGGAAATGAGCCATTAGTTTTCGTAATATAAGCAGATTTTCCTCTTACGATGATCAAAAACTAAATGTTAACTTTAAAAATAAGTTGAAAAATTGCATTGAGTAAGAGTTTACTAAACGCTGTCGTCATCACGGAGTGGAGAATGGTTTATCTTAGCAAACTTATTCAAAAAGCAAGAAGAATGATGAAGGCCAGCCAATTGTGACGACAGCACCTGTGTGCACTACGGTCGCGAGACTATGACTTGATGATGATGATGATGATGATGATGATGATGATGATGATGATGATGATGATGATGATGATGATGATGATGATGATGATGATGATGATGATGATGATGATGATGATGATGATGATGATGATGATGATGATGATGATGATGATGATGATGATGATGATGACGATGATGACGATGATGATGATGATGATGATGACGATGATGACGATAGTGATGACCATGATGATGATTATGATGATGATGATGATGATGATTGATGATGATGATGATGATGATGATGAAGATGATGATGATGATGACGATAGTGCTGACCATGATGATGATGATGATGATGATGATGATGATGATGATGATGATGATGATGATGATGATGATGATGATGATGATGATGATGATGATGACGATGATGACGATAGTGATGACCATGATGATGATTATGATGTTGATAATGATGATGGTGATGGTGAAGAATATGATGATTATGATGATACCTTACCTTGCTGTTGACACAGACAGTATCTGGCGGGCAGGAACTTTCAGCACTTGCACATTCATCATAGTCTTTGCATTCCTGTTGAAATGGATTATAATTTTAAACGGAAGTTGCTCAGCAATGGCGACCCGTAAATATTTACAGGTTTCCTACCAGGCTCGAAGAAGAGCACAAAGAAAAGACCACTCTGCTTTCGTCTGGGCGTCTTAGGTGACCCATATTCTAAACTGCATCCATTGTAACCTGACTTTTCTCTTGGAAGAAGCGATCAAAAACAAAGCACTAGCCTAAGTTCGCAGACTTCTATTCTAAAATAATATATTCTAAGATATTCTAAAATCCTTCCATGCTGCATTGTGGGTCAGCAAAATCGCGCAAGGCCTCCTGGTTAGTAGAGAGTCTTTAAGCCAGGGCGCACAGGGAAATACCTCATTTCATTTGCTTGTCTTCATTTCTAAAGAAAGTGAAAAAAAGAGATGTATTAGTTGGCATACCTGTCGATGCGTGGCAGCATGCACAATGCCAATACCACGGAGTTTATTGCCTTTGTAACCTTCAGGACAAGGCCCACATTCGTAACCAGGTTGCAGATTAATACATTTGGTGAGTGGTGAGCAAGGGTTCATTTCACACTAGAAAAAGTAATTATAGGTTAACGAAATGAATGAGTTATCATATCAATGCATTTTTCTTTGCTGACGATTCGGAGTTTTTGGAGGAAGATCCTGATTTGTAACGTTTAATTAAGTGCACTGTATTTCTGGATTCTTGAGGGAAAAAATTGTAAATTAATTAATCAAAGTCTCAAGATGAATCAAAGATGAATCAATGAATCAAAGTTTCGATAATATTTATGATGTAAGGTAATCAAAAAACTGGCAATCATCAAAAACTATTTCAAGAAGGAAAGGGAAAATAAACAGATGCGCTGGCAAAATATTGTCTCGCTTTTCTGAATTAAAGCGACAGTCTTTTCAGCCATTATGAATTCGGAATGACTTGTCTCCAGGGTTACAATTCAATTCAATATTGTTTCTATACCTCATTTATATCCTCACAGTGTTGTCCATCTCCCTTGAACCCAGGTGGGCAGTTTCCGCATTCAAATCCTTTTTCGTTTTCAAGTGCAGGAGTACACGTCACATTTGGTGCACAAGGATTTGATAGACAGGGATCTGGGAAAGCGGCCTGGCCTACAAATGAACGAATAGATATGGTAGAAGTGACATAAGACAAGGAGTGAAGCGTTTTGGGGATTGAAAACAAACGGAACCAACATATGAAAAAGAGTTTAAAGGACAAGCCCGAGGTTGTTATAATTGTTGATTATTCAACAGATTTCACTGTTGTGAATGGTGTGTAGTACTTTTATCAATTTTTTTCTCTTTTACTCTGCGAAACTACATGTTTCAATCTGCTAAGAAGTGCAAAATGACGTCATTTTGTATGACGTCACTTCACCTTGAACTGAACAAGACTGCCAAACGTGTTGATGTTATACCACCCACATTACTAGCCTCCTTATCGTGCCTTCGCACACTCGTACAAAATATAAAGTGGCAACAATATTTTGGCTAATTCATGAAGATTCATTATGAAATAGGTCTACTCACAAACAGGACATGTTTCAAATATTTTTCTTATCGCTCGGATGTCATTTTTCTGCAAGAAAAGTAAAAAACGTTTACAGAAGGCAGTAAAATTGCAATTAAACTAAACTTCAGGTGTTTCTCGATTTTGTGAACATTATCTGGGATTAAACCTGGACAGGAGAGATGGTTTCGTTTCTTTAAAAATGGTCAAGACCACAACATATGACAGAGAACTGAACCCAAGAACAGCAACTATGACTGAGTGTCAGTGCCACGGAAGAGATTTTATGGTAATTCAAGGAAGGCAAAGAATTTCATTTATTCTAATTGGAGCCAATTTTGTACTTTTATTCATGCATGTTCAGTCACTGTTCTTTTTTGTCTCTTTGCACCAAACAAACTCAATATTTAAGAGATAAATCCCAGAGATAAAAGCTTCAATATACCACTTTCATCTTGGTTTCGTCTGTGGTTCAAATGTTCAAATCAAAGAACGCTCATTATTCAACACTAAGTTGTTATTATTAACATACTGGAAAATAAGTTCGTTGTTGAAGAAATGGTCAAGACTGACTTTCAAGGGCATCGACATGGCTTCAAGCTGGCCTTTTTAAAGATATACCCTATCAATATACATGGTAACTTTGACTGGTCGTTCACTCGATATATGTTGCTACGTCTGTTCCCTTTAAACTAAATCAATGGAGTTAGAAGGAGCTACTGCGAGAAAATCTAAATATAGCCTACTGTATTTGATGACCCTGGTAGATGAAAACATTAAGTAGCACGTGCTGTGTTTTAGTTCGCCGTTCATTTACTTTAAAATTTAACTACAGTCGGATTGGGAAAATCAAAATTTATTGAGATTCATAAAAGGTTAAACTAAAGACAAACTTCAGTACTGAGAGATGAAAGGCGCAAAAGAACACAATGAAGACTGATTTTCACAAAGATTTGGTTCACTCTTCAACTTGTGAACTATTTTTGAATAGAATACCTGATATTTGAGTTCATCCTTGATGTCTTGAATAATACTGATGATCGCCTTCAACGTTTGGTCGTCCATATGAAACGCAGCTGAGATAGGAATCGGGATTTTAAACTGAGAAAATTCTGATTGGAAATAAACTAAGTGAATAGAAGAAATTCAGTACCGTTCTACTTTCAGAGCTGTTAGAAGCATCTCAAGCTGCTGGAGGCACAACAGTTCCAGGGCACATTTCCCCTTAAGTTTAGGACATTTTCTGAAAACAAAAAGGACACTCTTCTGTTTATTACAATGTTTGGGGGAACACGTACCTCCAGTTACCCCCCCCCCCGCCGGTTCCTATGGCTTGGATATGTCTACTTTTATTTGAGTATGAAGAATTTAGAAGAAAATTCTCATCGGAGTTATACAAACGACAGTTTAGGTTACTGGCCAAAGCTGCCTAAAACGTTTTTACTGATTGATCAAAGAGCAATATCGGAACTTTGACTCCAGTCCACAAACTTGGAATATTTTGACTGATCAAACTTGCTGTTACAAGGAAACTAAAGCCATCTTGTTGAATCAAAGAGCTAAAGGTTGAAAGAAGGACTGACACAATCGCAGCAATTCAAAATCATCATTATCATTGTTCAAAATCAAGATCAGAAGAGCTGCCTCCCGGTTCAAAGACATCCAGCTATTCAGTTGTGAGCTGTTCAGAAAACGAAGTCCTACCCTGTTTGCCAAGGCGACACAAATAAGTTCCAATTCTTCAATGGACCATTTCGCAATTTGGAGAAAGGGACTAAGGAGAGCGCGGTCCATTCTTAGAGCTTTAGGAACAATGGGAAAAAAGGGAAATCGCCTCCTTGCGACTCGGTTGCCTTTCCTGCAAACTTGAGTTGTTTTCAGGGTTTCACAGCCCATGAAAATGGCGACAACAAAGGCAAACGAAGAGACGAAACGTGTAAGGCATGCTGGATGAAACAGCCCCTTTAATGTCTGTTCATATTGAAATGTATAAAAAAGAACATACTTGACATAGCCGCTGCACAGGCCTCACTGGTATTGGCTTTGACTTTCAACGTGGCCGTTCCAAAAAGAAGCAATAATCTGATAAAGAAGTCGATTATCTTCGATCTCAGCCGCATTTTTACGAGTCTGAAAAGGAAAGAGAAATGTCAAAAGTTACAGTATCATCTAATAGCTTGATCCATTGATCAATGAATCACCTAACCAAGTGATCAGTAAATCAGTTGATGATTAATCAACTAGCCAATCAATGAAATGAAACTGTTTTACAGAAATATCGACATGCTATGCAGGGATTCCACAACCAAGATTGCTCTCTGGAAGTAAAATCCGTTTGTTTCTCCCGTAAATGACTGAGAATCTGTCCTTCGTGTCTTTCATCAATGATCACGAAAAACAGAGTTTTACTTAATCATTTACGAAAGTAACGAACGGATTTTACTTCCAAAGAGCAATCTTATCCGAGTGCATGCTGGTATTCTAACAGCCTTGTCATCCAGGATCCTTGTGGGTACACTGCAATCTAAGGCCGTCTGAGAATCAAATGTGCCCGAAGCCAAAACGGAGATTATGGATGCAGATAGACTGATAATAGAGAGTCCCAGATGCTGCTCATCAAAACGAGACTACATCCTCCCCAACCGAGACCGCTCAAACTGGGACTCAACCAAGTGGCAAAAAAGCGGCCCGTTGGAGGACCAATCAGCCAGAAAAAAGGGCAGTGCGAAAACATGATTGGTTTGCCCTTGCAATCTATTGAGAAAGAAGCCGGTCTTTTGATTTAACGTCAACAATGAGCTGCTATTCTATTCATGAACCGAGAGATAGGCCCCCAAAGGAAACACATTTACAACGAAGATTTGGACATCGAATCGCAAACATCTGAGCTAAAATGAAACTCCTCTCCATTGGCAGGAAACCTTACTGTTTGTTTATGAGTCGTAGTTGTAGCGCGGTATGCCAGCTTGGTAGAGGAGCTACTTGCAATCAGCCTAGGAGCGACACTGCAGTAAGTTGAAATGATAGAAAAGCTGATGGATATTTTCCCTGTAGGCCAAGCTTTATTTTCACATAGTCTGAAACCGCAGTTCGCCTGTAAAGGACCCTGGCGACAATGGTATCTGTGGATCGCTATAGACAACGAAATAGACTCTTCGATGCATCAACTTGTCCATCAGTCAGTCACTTCTAATTAGATCAACGTTTGATACTCGCACCCTACAGCTCAAGATATAGCTAGAAATTTACTCGAAATGTGAAAATTTCAGTTAGATAGTGAGTCTACAAGGCAATGGTGAAGAATAAAGCCCAAACATTTTACTTAGCAGCCAGTAGCCAATCTTAGTAAACCTGTACTCCACATAAACAAAACTGGACTACAAGTCATTCTCTAAATGAGAAATTTTCATCTCAAAGAAATTTTCATCAGAAATTTGCTGTAGAAAAATACTTTACAGTGTAATTTCTAGGGACAATTTCCTTGTTTCTTAAACAAATACGAATAGAAGCCTGTAAGACCTCTAGATCAGTAAGACCTGGTACAAACCGATATGAGCCACAGATCTTTCTGCAAGGTGAAAGTTTTCTCATCTCAAAATTTAGAGAGATAGGCTGTTGAAAAATATGCAGATTCAAATTTCAATCTTTTAATCCTGGGTCACAACGCCGTCACGCGTTCCACTGATCAAATGCAATAATTTCATAATGCGGTAACTTGGTCGCCTTACCAGAAGACTTAACGATTTTGAATTGGCTGGGACTTTATGAAGTCTCGTAATAAATGATTTAAGCTGCACCATGGTACCTCTGCTAAGCTGCAACTATCTGACGCCTAATTTTCACTCATGATCTACAAAATCGTAGCATGCTAATAAACTCTGGAATGTCATCTCTCGTTGCAGTTTCGCGTACACTTTGGATGTTCTGACCGGCACTTGATTTTGACATTGTTGGAGAACAATAAAAGTACTGTTTTTAAAGCAACCACTTATTTTGCCTCTTCTCTTCCATAAATCAGCAACCACTTGTCACATTGACTCAAACAAGGTCTTAAACTCTAAGTTGAAGCGTAAGGTTTCGAACAGACATGGTTTCGAACTCTAAGTTGAAGAGCCTATGCAACTTTGCAAAAAAGTGAGATAACTGAATCTACATCTCCTCCACAGTAGCCACACAAACAAGCACCATGTCACTGTTTGGGTCACCCTACAAACGGACGGTTGTGTTTGATGATCTCGGCGCATTAGCGCACAGGGTGCACCCGCACAGACCTTAATTTTAGCATGGTCATATGAAGTTGAACGGACTGAGAATTACAGCTAACATGCAATTACGTTAGAAAGATGCCTGCCTAGAGGTATCCATGCCTACAGGCTACTTCATAAAGAAGGCGCAGGTTATTATACGACGATTATAATACGACGATTTCAAGTTAAAATTGGGAACAACTTCTTGGTCCATCAAATAGACAACTGTATAGGTAACAACACAAGAAAATGTAAGCAATGTAGACTGTTGCTAACAGGTAATTACTGCAGAAAGATGTTTGGGTAGAAGCTATTTAACAAAGAAGGAATAAATGATGACGAATAAACACGATGCTTGCATAAGTCTGGCCTAATCACAAGTGAAGTTGTTTGAGGTATAAACACATTATAGTATCAGCAGGAATTCTAAACACAGGGATTAGGGGAATTAGTCATCGCGTGTTCCTGCTACGTTCCAATGTTCACAGGACTGATCAAAGTTTGGTATCAAGCAATCTAGACTCTTAGGGAAGTGTTTCAAGAATCTTGCCAATTTTTAGGCCTTTCATAAACGTAAAATATTATCATGATTTGCAGCTCTTACAGCTTATAGAGCGACTAAGCAATGTTGCAGCACATATGCCACATCAAAATTTGCATCGTACGTGAACATCAAATAATTAGGTACAGGGAGCCAAAGCAAGTTTGCATGGTAGAGGTAGTGACAAGGATGGCATTGAACAAGGCGCGACGGGGGCTAGAAAACCAACTGCCTTTGTAAAATCTGTATTTAAAACTTCTGCCGTCTAACTGAGCCTTCTACCGATTGTCTTAAAGCAGGTAAAGGCACGCATGAGGTCATAAAAGAATATGTAAGGTAATTGAAATAAGCATCGGGTAAGTCAAAAAAAGTTAATGAATTTAGTGGGCCATGAAGTACAAAGTACGAGTTAGATATCCGAAACTAAAATGTTAATCTTTCAGTTCGAGGCTAACTCAGATGACATGTGAGCCTCAAGGAATCCCTAAAAAGGCCTCCAGATCGCATGCGTGATAACGATTTACTTCAATAACGTAATGGCAGATTAGCTTGATCGTTGAGAAGAAGAGTCTAAAACGGCATTCTCCCTGAATGGTTTTAAGAAATCAATAATGGGTTAACTTTTACTCTCCACTGTATATATTGTTTAATTGTAAATAGGCTTTTAAATTATGGTTTTTATATATTAGTGACGTATTATTTTTATCGGTTTAACTTTCTCTCCTCTTCGGTATTAAGAAGATACGAAATGTCTGGCCCCTTGTAGTGGAATTCTATCCCAGAAGCCCCTATAGGATGGCCCGAGATATTGATATTTGATGTGCTTGCGATTAAAATAAGTTTGACCCGACTTTGCGCATGGCTGCACCCGAGGGGCATTCTTTAGCAAACACTTTTCGTTTTCCTAAAAGTCCGTCCGATGTCCGTATAAATCACTCTGTACTGGAGAGACTTCGAATGATTTTGAATCTTGTTTTGAATGAGTGAAATTGCCCCTCGGCGCCGAACGAACCAAGGCAGAAATGCAACGTTCTGATGGCATTTCATGGTTCAACAAGCGAAGTTAACGTCCACCTGGTTTCTTTTATTTTGACCCTGTTTGCTTCCTGAGCGTCGTTGACTGGCAGACAAAGACATAAAAATTACGCAAGAGTTGTGGGGAATGGAGGCAAGTTCTGAAGGCGGCAAGGATCCCGTGCTTTTAGCTTTGTAAATATCGAAGGAGGAAAACATTTTTCTTTATGGGCTTCTTAAGACGGTTAAGAAGCCTTTTGATATGCTGGACATGCGATATCTATCGGGAGTGCGAGAGTGCGGTATGGCGCGTGCGGCTCCCTCAAGAAATACCCGGTGCGAGATAGGCTGTTCTCGGCGGGCTGTGCTCAGACCAGCAATCCAAGTGGCAGTGCATGTATATCAAAGAGTTTGCCAAGCCCCATACAATATACATGTTGCTCCTTGGTAGGAAAAATTGACTGAAATTTGAGTCGTTTTGGTGAGATAAGTGCTTGTACGGGAAGCACTTGCTGCCGACAGAATGTTGCCCCAGATTTTTGGTCCAACAAAACAATTGTGTACAATATATTAAATGTCTTAACAGTCCATTATCACTTCGCAGCTCGCAGTAAATTACTTGGAAACAGAAAAATGAAATTTCATAGGATGTAAACCTAGTTACAAATACGTACGCAACTACTGAAAAGTGGGATTCAAAGGCTTCAGCAGGGCTTGGTTTCTTTTCGAATAGGGGTGAGGTTTGGGTGGGTTTTTGTTTCAAATTGCGATCTGCTCTTGTCGAAGTGAGACGAAGGCTTGAATGCTTCTGACAGTTCCAGGACACGTCTTTTCGCGGTAATGCGTTGTGTTCGTTTGTGATTGGTTAGAAATGTGTTCACGTGATTGATTTCTCCAATGCAATATCGATGCTGATTCCATTGAGGCATTTATACGCATCTTGGCTTCAGTTGTAAGCTCTTTGTAACTTCTCTTTGTTGGCAAAATGAAAGGGGTTCTAAAAATACTACGGTTCTTTCACAATGTTCATGAGAAATTTCAGCTTTCGAAATGAGGAGATGTAACGTGCGATAAGGGCGGAAGAAAGTTAATCCACAAAGCCTTTGAACCACGCAAAGAACCATCGGAGAGAAACCTAACCCCATTTTACGCTTTGGGCCTAAAATTTTGAATATTGTAATTAAGTTTTTATAGGAGGGCCCCTTGAAAAACGGCTTCTGCCGAAGGGCTACCCTCCTTAAAAGATTCAAATATGAAATATGAAATAAATAAGAGCAGAAAACAACAGCAACGATGCGCATGACAGTGTGAGCCCCAACGTTGATTCGCATTCAACAAAGCTGAAACACAATCGGTTCAAACAACAGGGTCAGCACTTCATCTCACCATCTCGCAAACAAACCTGATACTTCAACGAAGATCAAAAGCAGTTTCAAAGTTTCAAACCACCCTCAAGCCATGGGCGATAATGCACCGTGCTTGTAGCTAAGAAATTAATGTTTATTACCTCCATATTACTGTTTTACTTTGTTGCTTTCTCTTCGGCTGAAGCCTAACCAGTGCTTGGAATCAAATTCAAATGGCTCCTGCGCGTCTGAACAGTTAGTCCCTTCACAGCGCCCATCCTCGTTTCAAAGTGCCACTTACAATGCAGTTTGAAATGAGGATGAACCCTGCGTAGGAGCCAACAGTTCAGACGTGCAGGAGCCATTTGAATTTGATTTTTAGCACTGGTTAGGCTTGGACCAAGGGGAAAGCAACGAAGAAAGGTATGGTTATATCGAGGTTACAACTTTAATTTTCAAGCTACAAACATGGTGTATTATTGCCCATACTCAAACTGCACACGATATTGATTGTGCTAATATGAAAAACAACCTTATAACACCTAACGAGATATTGAAAAGAACACCGACATCGACTAAAGAAATACTGTTTCAAATAGGGCATCGATAGTTAATCAAAAACGAATCCTATGAACTTATCAAATAGATTAAATCAAATTAATTTAAATAAATATCTTATCTGGATTTTCCTGAGGTCAGGATTTGCTACAATAGAGATTTGCCAGCTATGTCAGAATAATTATTTAGAGTTAATAATTATGTAGCAATAAAGACGGAGAGAAAATAAGAAAATACTCGGATCATTCTTTGGTTGGGAGCCAATTCGTATGCATCTAATTGAATTTATATTTTATCTATTTTATCTAATGCGATATTCGGGACGGAATAAAGTCAACTAAAATCAATTATAAGCAATAAATTGTATTTGTGTAAGACCACAGGAATGGTACATGAAAAGTGGAACGCTTGCCATTTCATATTTGGACGATGTGGGGCTAATATTATTAGTTTTTATGAAAACGTGGTAAGATAGGATTCTTTCGTTTAGCTGTTGTTGCAAATTTCAACGTTTATTGATGATAAGTATAACCATAAAAAGACATTAATTTCAAGGAATACACCTAGGATGAAGGAACGTTGGTCCGCCAAATCTCAGACCCCGTTTACACGATGCCGGTAGAATTTGAAAACGGCAGAATCCGTCTACACGATGCCGGTAGAATTTTATGCTAATTCCATAGACTATAGATAAAGAACTTCTGAGTTTTTCTCGCTTAGAGCTTTACGATTAAGGGCGCAGGGTCACGTAACCGTAAACAAACCTTTTACCTCTAGAATCTATATTGTTGCCCGCACGTGGCTATTGTGTTCTGTACAGAGTTTGGTGGATGGGGTGAATCCACACTAAAGTTACTTCTAAAAATCCACTAATATCTCTGCAATCGTGAAGCATATGAGTGTTTAGTTTGTTTCTCTACGAAGTACAAGAGTTCATCTTCGAAAATAACACTTTTATTTTTAGAAAAGTAGTGCAAAATCACTATGATATAGCCTATTAAAAATACTGCAAAATCGTCGTTTCGAAAGAAGTTTTTTTTACATTACGTGACCCTGCCCCTTTAAGGTGGCTCACTACCGAAAACTTTCAAAATAACGAAACAGTAAACGGTGGCTGTATACCAAGTAAAATAAGTTCAAACATAAAAAACGGTAAGTTAAGATGGCTAGCCTCTGATATGAATTTCAAACTGCTACACACTGGGTGTTCTATCGCTCATGGCAACACAACATAGTTTAAAAACGCTGCTACGAAGTGAGCTCTCTGCAACAATCCTTGAGATAGAGTCAAGACCTTTCTGTCTCACTGTAACAGATTATTCACTACAATAAGGAAACTTTAACGCATCCACGTTGTCTTTATAAGAAGCTTCGTAACAGGAAATGCGATGGAAGTAGTTTACACAAACCATAAAATACACAAACAAGGAAACCAACGTTATTCATGCCTTACGTAAATCTCATCAAAACCAAATCGCGTTATTACAAAAAATTTGACGAATGAAGCATCGAGGTTTAGATGATATTAAAGAGTGAATTGAATTGAAGTGTAAAAAATAGCAAAATGGGAGGGATTTGTAGTAATTGTACTGTAGTGAGAACATGAATGTATATCTGTGCAGACCACATAGGAAATCAGAGATTTATGAATCAAATATAATTGATTTCTATCAATGTCATCTAAAAACAACTTGCTAATGAATCACTACCGACCTAAAGATGGCTTTGCACTAACGATGTGCACTGTACCACTTTCATTGACTGCATGAACAGTCACAAGTTGGAGTGGAGAAAACACGAGCCTCAAACCTTACCAGTTTAAAATGGCCTAACTTCTAATTTTTCTAGCCCAGTACAGGACTTCCAGAAAAGGGAGATCCCAGTCTTTGCTACTGACACCTATATTGCTGAAATCCTCACAAAAAGGTACAGTTGCGGTTTTTAGCAACAATTGCTGATCGCAGAACGCAAAAAGAAGTCTCAAGAAGTGCATTCAACAGAATCAGAGTCAACGCATGCATCAGTAACATCACTGTTCACATAAATACATAAAAGATACGTGTTTAACTAAGAAAACGACTACTTTCAATTTCTCCAAACAACCCCCCCCCCCGATTGTTCCAGCACTCTCGATTATTATTATTCCGAACCATTTCCAAGCCCGTGATTATTCTCATCCCCTCCCCTTTTATTCTGTACTCGAGAGTAGCTTTGATGTCATAATTTTGTTTGGTAAAACTCATCTTTCAGATCCAGATATTAGAAAAATTCTGGTATACCATAAGGGGCTTGTTGAGAAACACCTGAATCATCGGGCCTACCTTAGTGCATCATCTGTGTATCGATATCTTCTCTCGTCTTGATTTGAATGCTCACATGGCAGCTTTCCTAAGTCGACTTCATCTGCATAGCGCTATATTGAAATGAGTTGTTGTGTTGTTCAAGTTCCTTAAAAGGAGAAGTGGTCGTTCCGTTACAGTAAAGTCCCACCTTTAAGAAACTGCATTATAAGAAACTCAGGCCTGATTTCGCTGAATAAAATACCTTAATACAAGAAACTATCCAGGCTGACTCATGCCTAGTTTCTTATACAATGGTACATAGCAATATTTTAAGGTGCATATTTGAATACGTCTCCAATAGCTCTCAGTTCTTTAGTAAGAAGAATGAAAGTTTCAAGCCCAAATTGTTACAATTTCAAGAAACTTTCAGTACTGGCTCAAACCATTAGATCTTTGCACAACAGTGCGTATTTCAAAAAAGTTCTCTTAGCAATTTTGACAGCTGTCTGGAGTATTAAAGTGTTTCTTATACCATGGTATACACACCCTGTTTTGAAGAAGTGTATCTTAACATAAGAAACCAATCGGGCTGTCTTTGTGTAATGAGTTTCTTAAAGGCGGGACTTTACTGTACTCTCTTTTGAAGGAGCTTAAAAAACACAGGAAAGCAGCCATCTGAATATTCAAAATCAAGACGAGAATAGATATTATCGATACACAGATAATGCACACACAAAGGTAGGACTGATGCTTCCGATGATTCACAACAATAGGTTTCCCAATACCCATGACTAAACGTTTCAGCTTGTTTTGACTCACGTGATAAGAGTTGCTTTGCAACTCGCATCTCATCAGGGACGGAACATGAGTAACAAATTAAAGGTTATATGTCACGAACCTGATTGGTTAATGGGATACAATTCTCGCCAGTCTTCATTACAACAGCACAGGACAGGGGCTGAATTTTCATTGCAGTAAAAATTCAGCCTCGCTTCTGTGCTTTTGTAGTATACATCAGAGACAATTGTATCACATAAACCAATCACTTTTGTGACATATACCCTTTAAATCAATGGAGAAAATTAATGGTGTTTGGGATATATCTGTATTTGTCCTTTACAGCTTTGCTCCAATGCGAAAATTATCCTCGGCACCATTGTAAAGTTAAAGTAATGGGTAAAAGTTAGGACAAGTTAATCTTAAAAGATTGGAAATCAATCTAAGTAATTGTGGTTTAGGCCAGCCCAGCAAACCTGGAATTAAGATGTGAACAAGACCCGACAAACAATGTTTACTGAAAATGTCTCTTTTCATGGATCTTTATTAATTTTTGGAATTTGGATTATTCAAGCAAAAATAAAACCATGTTTAGAGCGTGGTTCTGAGCCAGGATTAGCCTGGACTTAGAAATCTAAGTAAGTAGGGTCTTAACATCTTAAATTTGCAAGCTATGCGACTAGTACTTTTATCGCATACGGTTACTTGTTACCAGGAATGGGATATAAATGTGACCCAAAGAGAAGCAGAGAACTAATTTAAAAAGCAAAGATTGATTAGATCCATTTCATAACTCTCGGCATCGATAAAAATCACGATTAAAAACATAGAAAGAATGAAGTGGCGTAACGCAGTTTAGGACACCTTAGTTCCCACCTTAGTTCAAAACCTAAGGGCCCCCCGACCAAAAGGGGCCCCCAGCAAAATATTTCGCTTGTAATTCGATTTTCAAGCTGGTGCTATGGGTATGATATTAAGATCAAGAGGCCTCTAGCCTGAGTAGTATAACAATTTAAGTGAATGGAAATGTTAACTGGCAGTTGTAATCTACTCCGTAATGATAGACTGTGGCATCTACACTTGTATGAATCCTTTTAAGTTATTTTTTGTGACAATGGAAGCTTCGACTTTATTGTGAATTTGTGTAGTTTTCCGTCAAAAGAACTTTGATCAGTGGAATGGCCAAATGGGATGGCGACAGCAAAGTGTAGCCCGTGTTCTCAAAATTTTCCCGAGGGCAGCCCCCAGTCTCCATCAATTTCCTGCCCCCCCCCCACCGATTCGTCCTGGCCACGCTGCTGACTTGGACAAAGCTTATGCTAACTGTAAGTCATTGCAATTGTTTATGCAATTGTCTAGATATGCAACTGCATGTGCGCTCCGGGCTGGGTTCTGCAGCCTTGTTTCCTGATTTAGGGTGGGTTTGATTGGTAACTCCAGAGCAACCAAATTCTGAAACGATAGACTTCGCAGAGATGGGAATTTTTCCGAACCAAGCCTTCAAAAGAGCAGGGTTTTCGGATTAACCATGGTGAAGCTGAAAACTTGCCAGCAAAAATGAGAATCTCCCCAAGTCTGCCAAACCCTTCTCCCTTTTTCAGCAGAGAATTCAGAAGGCTTTCTACAGTTACTGCTTTGAGAACTTCGAAGTAAATGCAACATGAATTCCGAGTCTATGCCCCTTTGAGAATCTGTAAAAATCAAACTCACACCCTTGATATCAATATGATAGCAAACTTCCCAAATACTAAAATTTGTATCTTTCAAACAGAAAATCGGTCCAACAACAAATTGCCTATAACCATCAAGTTTTGTGAGAATGTTTTGACACATATATCGTTCACGGATTCTAAGGAAGGCCTACTCCACGCGTCCCAAATTTTCTCGCTCCATTCCATTTTTCCGGCAGAAGTAATTTGCTGCGCAAGAGCATAAAATGTCAGTTTGATAAAAATAACAATTCACTTCAATTAAAGACACCAAATTGCTGTTAAGATAACTAGGACTTGATATTGAGTTTTGCGGAAAGGTCCAAACATTTAGATACTGAGCTGACCAAATTTGTGGAAAGGATGTGCCTAGAAACCGAAAGTCTCTGGTTACATGCAACATCTCATAACAGTGTGCCTCTTACATTGAATGAGCCAAGAACTTTTCAATGCTTTATTCATTGGGGTTCCTAGGTGACATGCGTCTTCCCATAATTTCATTACCTCTCTCAATAAGCCTCCGCTTTGGCCGCAAAATCGACAAGTGCCTTGAGTCACTGTCTCCTCGTTATCTTAAATTTGATGCAGAACTTGAAAAGATCGTGGTTAACACATTTTGATATATTTTGCAAAATAAAATCATCTATCCATTGATTTCATTATTTCCCAAATTTGATGAACGCCTTGAGTTAATGTCCCGTCGTAATTTATATTTGATGCAGGAACGCTTAACGATCCTAGTGAAAAGCAAATGCAAGGTGGCTCGTAGCGAGGGGGGCTATGGGGGTACCAGAACCCATAAGCCCTGACCAAAATAAACACTTGCAAAGAGCCAGGCGGGCAAAATGTCAATTCATCTTATTTTCAGAATCATCAAAAGTTGATTTTTTTCTTCCTTTATCGACGAAATTTCTCATTCAAACAGTTAACTTTGAATATCAAAAAGTGCCGCAAATTGATAAAAATTGCGAAGTAAACATCCCTTCAAAAAAAAATTAATTAATAACAACACTGTTAAAAGCTCAACGTTTCGATAAAATCTTCATCAGGAATCTTCAGTAGCTACCAAGTTGCCTAAATTCGATTTTGAATTCACTTTCATAATAATCAAAACTTGATTTTTCGTTATTCTTTTGACGAGTTGTCTTAACGCAGTTCGGTCAATGACCTAATAAATTCTGGGCCACCCCTTGGCTTAAACCAAAGGTTTTGGTATCCTGTGTCCTGTCCATGATAGAATGAAAGATAATGATTACGAGGTCGAGCCTGGAAAATATTTGGACCACAGTTTGACGCACGGACCAAACGTAGGTCAAGGCTGGAAATATTTGGATCGCACTTTGACGTATGGACCAAACGCAGTGACGCCCTTACAAGTAACCAATATTTTCCAGCATTGAAAGAGTAATCGCTTCGACGATAACAACATTTGCAACTTTCAGGCGCGTGTATGATTGCAAGTTACAGCCGCGTAGGAAGCGAGGGCAGAAGAAAAAACCTGACACAAATTTTATACTGCGTGAAGCTGAATCCAAACATGGCCTAAGTTACACGTGCGCGAAGTCTGTTCTTGACCAGATGATTAAGGACAAGAAACTTATCGTAAATGAGGAAGACTCACATTTCATCAACAGCAAAGCAAACTCCATCAACGAGCCTGCAAACATTACTAATGATTCAGAAAAAATTTCTCCACATACTCCACCCTCTACGAAAGCCAGTGTACTTGGGTACGAGGAGGTGAACGAGCCAGCCTCACAAGAGGGTGGTTCCTTCTCCTCTTCTTACCCTGATACTTTGATTGCCCAATTTATTTCTGTGGGGAAAATGGCTGATAGCTTGGCTGAACTAAACCGTTTACTTCAAGAGGAGCGTTCTAGAAACTCAATTTTAATGGAGGAAAATTATTCCCTGAAGTTGAAGCTTGGATCCATCGCCGTAAACAATACTGAAAAAGAACCAGGCCAGAACAATACATGCACGAGGATTGCTAATGATTCCAGTACAAACAATAATTCCAACAATAGTAACGATAGTAACAACAGAAATAAAAGTACTTTGTCATCAAAAGAAAACAATCAGAAAAAGATCAATGAGAAAGAAAGCAAAAAAGTTGGTGCAATGGGGCAAACAAGCGAATCTCAGAACAATCAACCTATTGAAAGTAATTCTGAGTCCCAAACAATGAATAGTAATAAAGCAAGAAATAACAGTAAAAAGCAAAAGCGAAAAGCCAATAACAACAATCAGAAGCCAACAAACACGACGATGAATGATGAAAACATCGAAACCCCAAATGAAGCCAGCGACACTCAGCAAACAAATGAACTTCGGAGCCTTGGGAGTGGAAAAAGGACACTGTACTAATTGTTGGCGACAGCATGATATCCAATATAAACGAAAATACTCTCAGCAGAAGGTACCAGACCAAAGTACGAAGTTTTCAAGGATCAACGATTAAAGATCTACATGATTACATCAAGCCCTTGTTGAAGAAGAAGCCAGACAAGATTGTATTAGTGATTGGCACAAACGACATGGTGAATGAAAAACTACCGGACATCTTAAAGAGCTTGAAATCCTTAATTGATCAAATACTCGAAGCCCTACCTGATTGTGATGTCGTTGTGTCGGAAGTAATCGTCAGATCTGACAATGCAAGTCTCAATGGAAAAATAACAAATTTCAACAAGGCTCTTAAGACCATGAATGTGGACATTCTTCGTCAACAAAATATTACAAAGAATCATCTAGGAAAAAGAGGACTTCATCTAAACTTTTCAGGTAACTTGCAGTTAGCTAGAAATCTTATTGAAAAAATTCGCCTTTTTTAGCAATTAGAATCATCAGGTACCTGCCAAGTAGATAGCTGTAATGAAACATCCGGCTCGGAAGAAGTAAACCTACCCCCTGGGAATAATGGAAAGGGTCAATGTCCCAATGATAATACTGGTCGTGACCCTGACCATTGCCCTTTGAATCGTAGAAAAGGCTTATCTATAGCATCACTAAATGTAAATAGTCTCCTTGCTAAGATTGACGAGGTAAGGTTGCTTGTGAAAAATAAATGCATTGATATTTTGACTATCAATGAAACAAAAATTGATGGTAAAGTTGATGATCAACTTATTGCCATAGATGATTTCTCCCTTATAAGACGTGACAGAAATAGGCAAGGTGGCGGTGTTGCTCTTTATGTAAGAAATGCAGTTGGGTTTAGGCCCCGACAAGATTTTCCTAATAAATTGCTTGAAATTATCTGCATTGAAGTAGAGCCCCCTCATTCCAATCCCTTTATTGTCATAGCTTGGTATAGGCCACCTAGTGAGCCTAATTCATGTTTTGACAGCCTTCAAGAAAATTTGAGTTTTTTTGATAGAGAGGGAAAGGAAATTATCATTCTGGGAGATACTAACTGTGATTTCAGTCATGCAAACAATAGTCCGAGCCATGTTGTGCAGTTACATGAGCTGTACGACCTTTTCGGTATGACACAGTTAATCAAGGAGCCTACCAGGGTTACTCTGGATTCTTCAACTTTGATTGATCATATTGCCACTACCAATTGCAACAACATCGCAGAGAGTGGGGTACTAGAGATAAGTCTCAGTGACCATTATCTTGTTTACTGTATAAGAAAGTTACGCGGTGGGGTTAAACGCCAACATAAATATATTACTTCTCGACAACTAAAACACTTCAATCAAGATGCCTTCCTCTCTGATCTATCCGCGGTTGATTGGGAGGCTATTGTAGCAAATGCTCATGACATTGATGACGCAGTTCGTCAGTGGACCCATATTTTCGCGCTAATTGTTGAAAAACATGCCCCTACTTTAAGTAGAAGAGTTTCTGATAGATACACGCCTTGGCTTAACGCTGATTACTTCAAATTAGCTAAAACGAGAGATAAACTCAAAAGTCAAGCTGTAAAAGGCAATTCAAAGCTGCTGATGGAATGCTACAAGCAAATTCGTAACAGGGTAAACAACATGAATACGCAACTTAAGCGCAAATATTTTTCTGAAAAACTTACGCAGTTTCAAGGAGATCTCAAGAAAACTTGGAAAACCATCAACCAAGTTATTAACAAAAAGTCTAGCACTACAGTTGTGCCTTGTCTTACTGTAGACGGCCAGACAGTCAGAGGTCACAAAGATATTGCGTCTTCAATGAACGAGTATTTCTGCAGCGTTGGGAATAAACTCAGTGAGAAAATCCCGAAAAAAGCTAATCCACTCTTGTCAGGTGAATACGCTATCGAAACTCCTCCTTTGAGCTTCTCTTTTTCGGCAATTATGACGGATAAATTATCTTCAACCTTGAATAAGATGAAGACATCGCATGGTTCTGGCCACGATGGCATTGCAAGCTTTTATTTAAAGATTGCTTTGCCAGTTGTGGGCGGGTCTTTGTGTGATCTCTTCAATAAATCATTGTTTGCAGGAAAATTTCCGGAGGACTGGAAAATAGCGCGTATTGCACCCATCTTCAAGAGTGGAGCCAAGGACGACAGGTCCAACTATCGCCCAATATCCGTTCTTCCATTCATATCTAGACTATTCGAGAAATTGATTTTTAATCAGTTTTATGAATACCTGGACGCAAATAAATCACTATACGAGCATCAGTCTGGTTTTAGACTCTTACACTCGGTCGCTACTGCCCTAATGGCTAGCACCAATGATTGGTACCTGAATATAGATAACGGAAAATACACTGGCCTAATTTTTATTGACTTGAAGAAGGCCTTCGACACGGTCGATCATGAAATCCTGTTAGAAAAACTTAAAATGTATGGAGTGACTGGCCTGGAACATGACTGGTTTACATCGTACTTGGATAATCGTAAACAATTTTGCAGGATAAATGGCTCTTCTTCTGATGTGAAGGGAATAAATTGTGGAGTTCCTCAAGGCTCTTGTCTTGGTCCACTGTTGTTTCTGATCTACATCAATGACCTGCCCTTTTCCCTGCAAAAGTCTCATGTCAGCATGTATGCTGACGATACGACCATTTCGCTCTCTTCAAAAAGCATTGGTGACCTGCAAAATGACTTAAATTTAGATCTTCTGAAGCTACAAGATTGGCTGCATGCAAACAAACTTTCTTTGAACGTTGTGAAAACGCAGTCGCTTATCATAGGTTCTGGACCAAACATCCGTAAGATAGAAAGCCAGCCTGATGCTCAACCATCTTTTTCAATAGGTGATCAGGAAATTGAAATGATTGCCAATGCAAAATACTTAGGTGTTCAAGTAGATAGTCAACTAAACTGGGACAAACATGTCGATACTATCAAGACCAAGGCTAATCGAGCCCTTGGACTTATTAAGTATTCTAAGAAATATCTTCCATCTGATGTGCTCAACAAAATGTACAGAGGGATTGTCGAGCCCCATTTGAGTTACTGTAGCTCTGTTTGGGGCTGCTGTAGTAATTCAAAAATTAACGTCCTGCAGAAAATTCAAAACAGGGCTGCAAGAATTGTAACAAATAGCCCATACGATGCCTCTGCTGCTCCACTAATTCAGAACCTTGGCTGGCCGACTATCAACAATCTTATAAGAAAAGAGACCGCCACGCTAACATATAAATCTTTGAATTCACTTGCCCCAGTCTACATGAGAAAACTATTTACAAAATATTCAGATGATAGAGAACGGTCTTTGCGCTCAACAGAAACTGATCTAAGGTTACCGTTACTAAAGACTGTCAATGGCCAAAAGGCTTTTTCATATCGCGGTGCAAAACTTTGGAACAGTTTGGAAAAAGAAGCAAAATTGGCACCCTCCCTGAAAACTTTCAAGGAACGACTATGAGGGCGGTGTAACTTTATTTTCTATTTCATTTTTATTATGTTTTATTGTAAATTAGGTATTATAGCATTGTATATTGTAAATTAGGCATATAAATTTCTTTTGTTCTTAGTTTAGCCTATTTTCCTTTATTTTATGTTATTTTTTAACAGGTCAGTTTGAAAAACATGTATAAATATATGAAACTTATACCTGTATAAATATTTTAAAATGAAATGAAATGAATGAAATGAGGGGAGGGTAGGGCTCAAGCGGCCCGAATAATTTTGAAAACAATGGTGCTACGTCATAAACATTAATTAGAGGTATTGCTCTCTATTGTCTTAAGAACAATAGCCCTCAATCAAGAGCCTCTTCCTGGGGTCCTGAGTTGCAACTTGGTCTTCAAAGTTTAAAGCGAAAAGGTCTTAAGGCGAGTTTCCACTTTTGCGAATGTGGTCACGCGACCTGTGCCATCGCTCGAAGGCAGTCGCGCGAACTGGTCATGCGACTGTGCGATCAATCGTCGGGGCATGCTTATCAAGTAATTATTGCAAAATTAAAGCAATCTGATTGGCTCTGCTCGTGCTGGTCGACAAGCAGTTGAAGTCAATCCAACTTCCAAAATCAGTCGTGCGATCGCCGATGACTGGGGACCAAATTTGCACAAGTGGAAACCCGCCTTTACAGGAATAAGCTAAACTTTGGCTGTCCACTTTAGCGGCCTAAGCTAGCACAAGAAGCCATTCAGTTGTTGTTGATTTCTAAGGTAATGCCAGTCCAACACGGTTTCGAAGGCACTGCTCTTGCAGACCGATAAAAAACCAGTCAGGTTGCTTGGGTACCAAACACTGGTTTCGATGTAATAGCCCTCATCCGGGGATACATCTATGATTTTCTAAAAAGGTCTCGAGTCTTTTATTGAAAATCGCCACTGATGGGGCAGTTTTAAATTTCGGAGCTCAATTGGTTCCAAACAGTAACTCCGCGATACGAAAAGCTACGTTGTCCATTAGATGTCTTATATCGTGGGATCTCAAGATCAGTTTCAGTATTCTGTAGGACTCGTTTCCTACAATCAGACATAATAATTCGCCTTGTTGTTAAAGGTGCAGGGTGCAAGGTGCAGGAGAAGTGTATATGTCCCTCTTGGATATAAGGCACAAAAAGAATGGTCTTCTCGGTAACTCTATGCTGCTTCAAGCCAAAACTGAGGTAAAAGTAATGCTTCACTAACGAAAGATCTGTTTTGGAAAGCAAAGAAATTTCCGTTGTTTTAACTGTTTTAGTATAAGCAATGGTTTATTATCAAACTAAGGAATTAAAACAAATTAAATGATTATAATCAATGAAATAAAATAACTTATTATGAAGAATTCATGAATGTATTTTAAAGGCAAACCACATCTAACGCAGCCTTAGAATTTGTAAACAAGCCTTCCACGGTCGTTAACAAGAAGCCTTCCTGGATTCAGTTAAGACAGAGTTCAAGGTGTGGAATTTATCGACATGAAACATGAACGATAAGACACCTAGTGTATACCAGGTGAGTCAATAAAAACGCCCGGCGTTTGAAAAAATCCTGGTCCCTGAATATCGAAGCAATGAAATTGAAAACTGTCTTATAATATCCCCGATATGTCAAATTAGGTCCAGTAAGTTACCCGGCTTTAATCGGCCATTCCTTCCAATCGAAATAGGAGATTTTCTGTAGAAAGCCCCTTTCGAAAACCTGCAAAAACAAGCGAAAACAGCAAGCAAAATTTCCCTTTGTTCTCCTTCCTGACAAGAATGACTCTTGAATGTGTACACGTATTTTGTCCTCATGAGAGAATGGAATCCCTCTGAATGAGTTATTCACGCTAGGGGGAAGACTTTTAAACCCGCCAAAACAAAAGCACGTGCTAAAGCGTGCTGAAAGTCATCGCTGTGAGGTTAACACATTAGGGACTATTGCTTGTAATTTTAGCATGTTTTTTAAGGTTTCTCAAAGGGGCTCATTTTAGAAAATTACTTACAGAATCTGAAGGGAGTGCTCGATTTTAGTCAGAAAATTTTTCTAAATTATTGAACATGTTAGCTATGCAATCAGGTATTGGAAAATACCACTGCTTATATACTCAGGGAGCAGTACCCTCTCAAACGTCGGGCGTGTTTTTGACTCACCCGGTAGCAGTTTGAAATTCATAACAGCAGCGAGCCACCTTCATTTAGTGGTTTCTTTGTGTTTTGAACTTATTTTTACATGATATAAAGCCACCTTTCACTGTTTCGTAATTTTGAAATTTTCGGTACCCAGCCACTTTAGGTGGAGATCCACCTACCGAAAATCTCAAACATACGAAACAGAGAAAGGTAGTTGTTTTAGTGTCTCCGTGTTATCCGTAGTTTTAATCAAAAACGTAGAATATTGAGCGAAGAGACATGTTTACTCATACACGCAAATCACACAATCAACAACTCCTTTTTACAATAACAAAGCATGTCTTTCTTCAGTGTCCTGGGCACGAGTCTGTTTCGTAAACAACACAAATGTCATGGTCTAGAAGACACTACAGTTGTATACCAAAGTAAGTTCAAATCACAAAAAAGAATAGTTAAGGTGGCTTACTAATGATATAAATTTCAAACTGCTACATACTTGGTGTCCTATCGCTCATGCATTAATCAAATCAAAACTGTCTTCATATCTTATCATAAACTGTCGTATGACGCAGGACAGTGACGATACTGACTTTTGGCTTATTATCTTAAATTCAGTTATATTAACTGAATTTTGAAGGGACACTAATCTAAGGTCTCCCCTTCTACCATACAGTTAGACTTATGACCTGGAGTCCTTTGTTTGCCTCTACTCCTTCAACTTGTTGATGGCGCTTCAGTTTATCATCACTTATCCCAACATCGGACTCCTCCTTTAAATTCTTATCACTGGCCCGTCAAACTTGTATTCACCTTTTTGGCGTCTTTGGTGACTTCGTTATCAAAACATGGCTTCCTTTTCTGTAGTTAAGATTGGGTAATTGTAAGCAGTCATTTACAGAGCGCCTTCGCATGACTGGAATGGTGGCTTGTTGGGGAGACGTGATAGGTTTGGTCAGAGGAAGCTTATGTGTCCCTCCGTGCAGTAGGTTACAGCTCATGCGCAATGACATTTTGGAGTTGGAGCTCTGAGCACTCCAAATAAAAACTGCTACTGCACGGGGGCACATAAGTTATCTCGGACAAAGCCTATCTCGTCTCCCCAACGAGTCACCATTCCAGTCATTGCAGTCGGCAGCAGTTAGTACGTTTGTTGTGCTTTTTTCTCTTCCGTTCTTCCGTCTTTACTTCTTCGTTCGTTAGTGCACGACGTACAGAATTCAAAGTTCGGACATTGAAGCCATAGTTGAATTTAACAAAATTAAGCATCCGCAATACAATTACGAGAACGAAAGTTTTCCTAATTAGTACCATCGTATAACCACTTTTTGCGCCAAAAGGGACAGTTATGTAACATAGGTTTCGTTATACAACTATCTCTCTTGGCTCAAGAGTGGTTTTTGGATGTGGATTAGGGTAGTGATAACATGGAACAGGAAATCGCCTGGATGTAGGCATCCCAAGATAGAGCCTGGGATCGGTTCCTTTTCTCTCTTCAAATCCACACAACCAACTCGTTCTAAGTTGTCTAGATATCTTGAAGAGACAATGATGCACTGGCACGTCTCCATTTTTTTCCCAACAGAGTCATTGAAGTCCGTGAAAGTGCCAGATACGTCAGACCTTATTAACACACACTACTGTGGCTTGTGGCTATGGTGTACGTCTCCAAATATGTTGCAGCCCTTTCTAAATTACAACACACATTTACAGATGTGACTTACGGGATAATTTCATATGCCACAGCTTGTACTGCAACTTCTAGAAGTTAGATCTCAATCTTGGCCGTATACTTGGATAACCAATGCCTTTAAAGTGAGGTCCTGTTCATGCGTATCCAAATATTTTTGAAAACGCATCTTTTCTCTATCTTAGGTTATCGTGTGTTCAATTTGTTGTTAAAGGTCGAAATTTTAACGGTCAAAACATAAATTGGAATGAGAAATTCGTAACGTTGATTGAACATATGCGCATAGATTCAAAAGCTGAAGGAATGTAATAAAAAACCAGAGGAGATACACAAACTTGCTATCAGAGATTCATCTCGAGCAATGTTCAAGGGTTTGTGCAAGGTTAAAATCTTTCCTTTTTTCAAAGAGCCAACCATAGCCGCATGAACAGGGGGCAATGGGGGGCATGCCCCCTTGATTTTGGAAACAAAGAATTTTCAGGATATGCCTCTTTTTCTTAAGGCAAAAAGTACCCTTTAAGTGTCTTGTCATCCAAATTTGAGATGCATCCTACGGCCCTAAGCCAAACAATCTACAACTGTTCCATTCAAATCGAAGTCGCAAACGCACCGAAAGAGAATGGCAGAGAAACGATGCTGTGTCTATTGCATTTCTTGTTCCATTTATAGACAAGCCTATTACTATTTTGCACTGCTCTTAATGAGTCTTTTATGAGTCGTGGCAATGCTACCGGTCGACATATTTGAGAACTACTGTAGGGCTGATTTCCACTCAGTAGAATTCTCTGACCGGGCCAAATTTTACACAGTTTATCACGCGTCACATTCTATTCAAATTCAAAGCGAAATTTTGTCTTTTAAAAAATAGATTTCCTGTGCGATCAGCAAGTTCTACTCAGTGGAAATCAGCCTTTAGTACTAATAAGTTGGAATTAGTTGTACTATTACACAAGACATCGCAAGGATGTAACAGCGAGCATGGAATAAGATGTTGAAAATTTTTTACCAAATAAAGTTGCGTACTGGTTGAAATTCTTAACTTTATCAAAGTCCCTGACTAGAGTTTTAAACGGGCTTCCTTTAAAGAATGCCTTCGATAAAAATGCAGAACGTTTGTGGCGAAGAACAAATCACAGCTTCGATTGTAATTCGAAACCTATCCACTATGTTTTCTGTACACTCGAACGGAGACCTAACGAGTATAACATATCTGGTACAGAGAAATATGTCCTTCTTTAAAACTATGAACCATGGAAAAATATTCCGCGGTACAAATACAAATCAGTGAACGAGAATTCAGACCAATACTAAATCTTGTTTTGAAAAATTTCGATTTGCATACTTTCATCAGAATGAAAAGGAGGTGAAAATCAAAATCTTTAAAGGATTGAGTGTCTTTTTCAGTTCTCCTATTGGCAGCAAATTTGTATTATTCCTTCTACATCACTCTAAAAGTGAACGACTTCCAGTTCAGCAAATGTCGACTCTAGTAACAATCAAAAAAAAGAACGAGTGGACGAACCTCAATCAAATGATGTCCTACAAATATCTTCGAAAATGATCAAAACTTGGTAAAATATATAACTAGAAGTTTGATATGAAGGGCTCAGATGACAATAACTACAAAGTCATGAAATCGCATTCGCATGAGGACAGAAGTCCAATAGGCTTTCATGTGTTAGATATTTTTTGTCATCTAGCCTCTCTCCATCAATTTTGAACCAGATTATGTTATGAAAGATATAAATTGTTGTAAAAGACAAACGTACCTTGTGCAAATAAAATAAATCCAACAATATGTTCAGTAACTCAGAAGATCTCCACGCCTTACTCGAAGCCTCAGCTGAATGAAGTGAGTTTAGACAGCGCTGGTCGATCGAATGGCTACGGACGAATCAAGATAACATACACAAATGCGGCAGAACGCAAAGTAACTGAAAAATGTGCATAAGATCAAAGATATAAAGCTGAGACAGACTACACAGCCTGCTAATCCGGAGCAAACCACATTTACTCACTCTAAGCCAAAAGAATACCAAAAGTAGAAGTGAAGTCAGGGTAGGGACGCATTGGTCTGACCCATTGATCTCAAAGACCTTGTTAAGATATAGGGTACGTTACGTGATGAATGGTTTCCATCATCTTAACACTATTGAGAATTGGGTGGTAGGGCATCTTAACTGGACATTCCTGAATAATGAAATACCAATCTAGAGTTGAAGTTAGAAGGGCAGGGACGCATTGCTCTGACCATTGATCTCAAAGACCTTGTTAAGATATAGGGTACGTTACGTGATGAATGGTTTCCATCATCTTAACACTATTGAGAATTGGGTGGTAGGGCATCTTAACTGGACATTCCTGAATAATGAAATACCAATCTAGAGTTGAAGTTAGAAGGGCAGCGACGCATTGGTCTGACCCATTGATCTCAAAGACCTTGTTAAGATATAGGGTACGTTACGTGATGAATGGTTTCCATCATCTTAACACTATTGAGAATTGGGTGGTAGGGCATCTTAACTGGACATTCCTGAATAATGAAATACCAATCTAGAGTTGAAGTTAGAAGGGCAGGGACGCATTGGTCTGACCCATTGATCTCAAAGACCTTGTTAAGATATAGGGTACGTTACGTGATGAATGGTTTCCATCATCTTAACACTATTGAGAATTGGGTGGTAGGGCATCTTAACTGGACATTCCTGAATAATGAAATACCAATCTAGAGTTGAAGTTAGAAGGGCAGGGACGCATTGCTCTGACCCATTGATCTCAAAGACCTTGTTAAGATATAGGGTACGTTACGTGATGAATGGTTTCCATCATCTTAACACTATTGAGAATTGGGTGGTAGGGCATCTTAACTGGACATTCCTGAATAATGAAATACCAATCTAGAGTTGAAGTTAGAAGGGCAGGGACGCATTGCTCTGACCCATTGATCTCAAAGACCTTGTTAAGATATAGGGTACGTTACGTGATGAATGGTTTCCATCATCTTAACACTATTGAGAATTGGGTGGTAGGGCATCTTAACTGGACATTCCTGAATAATGAAATACCAATCTAGAGTTGAAGTTAGAAGGGCAGCGACGCATTGGTTTGACCCATTGATCCCATAGACCTTCTTAAGATATAGGGTACGTTACTCAATAAATGGTTTCCATCATCTTAACACCATTGAGAATGGGTGCTAGGACATTTTGATCAAAGGAATACCAAAGTAGAATTGAGTTTAGAAGGGTGGGGATAGACTGATCTGTAGGTACGGGTGAATGATCACTATCTCGCTTACGCTGTCAGGCATGGGTGGTAGGACAGCGAAAGAGCTTCCTGATACATCTCTCAACTAGTAAAAGCAAGAGGAGCTGGAGAAAAGTAGTTTTATGTAACTTCGTTAAGTAAACTAAACACCTGCGCATAAGATCCTACAATTCTGCAAGTGAACCAGGTTCTTGTAGGATAAATGCAATTGATCTCTTCTTATACACAGGGAGTTAGCTTTTGACAATATCAGCAGGGCTGCCGAGACCCAGGGGCAGGCCCAGGGACAACACTGCGAAATGCGACCCTCTACGAGCGAAGAGAGCAGAAGATGCTTTCAATCACGCCTTTTAGATTAGCTTAAAATGCATTTCAAAGCATTTCCTGCAGTCAAATGTCAAAAATCTTCAGTTACGAAGACCTTAGACCCTGAGGCCCTGGGGCAAATTGCCCCTCCTGTCCCCCCTTTCAGCGACCCTGGATGTCAGCCTTGGGTTCTTAAAGGCAGTCTGTCACGTATCTGATTGGCCGCTACAATCAGAGTTCAACACAACGGATATCTTTGTGAATCTGTGTATTTGAAACAAAGGTGGCTAATCGTCGACTTTCTACGGCCATAGAAAGTCAGAGGATCATCAATCATTCAATTTCCTATTCTTTGTATTGTCATTATCACCCAATCAAATGCATGACAGACTGCCTTTAATCCAAAAGGTTCTTATTCACGGGTATTCGCTGTATAAAGCCGGATCTCCACTAGGGGGAAGATGTCGTGGTGGAAAATTTCCAGCAATTTAACTGGTTGATCGAATTGTCGTCGTGGAAAATATGGAGCCGGGAATAGTAGCTCTGCCGGCTGAAGGGCTCGTTATTTCCATGAATAACCCCAACATTTGTGCAGTCATTTAGAACTGATGGAGCTACTGTGCTTAAAAATAAAAATTGATAGAAATGGGTATCTAAGTCAGACCCAACCTCTTTTTTCGAGTTGAGTTGCCAAATCAATAAGTAAGAGGCAGATGTTTTCAGGTCAGTGGGTATTTTAAATACATTAATTCCAGGTCCGTACTTCACTAGAAGAGTATTTTTCATGTTCTGAGTCTGTGGGCCAACGTGAAATTTTTCTGGGTCTACGTATTTTGGTTCTAATTGTGGTGACACCCTTTCGTTGGAAATGAATGGTGTCCTTCTTCCCACAACAGATCAAGTTTCGGAAAGTAACTGGCTAATGAAGATCGATTAATTCGAAAGGGAGTTTTAAGGTTAGAGAAATAAAGTTGAGGGAAATAAAATCAAGTGGAAAACGGCAAGATATCGTACTATTATTAAATAAGAATGAAACGCGGTAAATTCAAGTGGATCAAATTAATAAAAAAGACTCTCCACATACAGAAATAAATATAGTTACAGAAATGAAATGAAACACACCCTCATTTTAATTTCATAATGAGTTGAAAGTGATCCTTTGCGAAGTTAAGTCCCCGCGAGAGCCGTCTGCCCTTGATTGAAACCAGTCTCTTCCTTGTTTGACGAAGGCAACCATAGTCACAAGTACTGACTATGAGGCAACATTAAAGAAGAAAATTAACAAAGATTTTCTAGTAACCTGAACATTTGATCTCAACTTTCATTTTGCTGTAACACTTGCAAAGTGCTTTGAAACATTAAACTGATAATGAACTGAAAAGATCCTTTGACTAGCGAGCCCCACCCTTGATTAAAATTGTTAACACTAAGAGGCCCCTTCATATCTGGCATAAGCCCAGCAAACTCGCGAGTTTTACAGAAAACTGAAGTTTTGACCCTTCTAGTTTCCACCAAGATTATCGATTGGCGTTTAGGATATCCTTTCTCTTGCTTTTGCAACGGCAAAATTTTGATTGCTGAAACAACATTTTCCTTGCAGGAAATCGGCTCTTTTAACTGTATGTGATAAGAATGTGCCAAAAGGTCAAATGGGTCAAAACACTGTTTGGAAGATATCCTACATATAAATCTGCAATGATGGAGCTTTCCTTAAAGAAGAAGTACCCCAGGGTATTTCTAGTGTGAGAGTAAGGAGAGCAGAAAATGAGATGAGAAATTCAATGCAAGTTCAGTTTCTTAGGCTGAAACGAATTACAAAGTGTACCCTAACTGAAATCAAACTTGCAAGACAAAGTGGTTCCAATTAGGTTATCAAATGTTGGGATCTAATTGGTCAATCTAAAGAATTGAATTCACCATATTGGTTGAAATAAAGGGTATGTTTGATTGGTACCATTTCTGAAACGGAAGGCTTGTAAGACTGGGAATTTGTATTTGATTGACTCCTCAATTCCGAAAACGGCAGGTTTGATAGGTTTAGCAAGCCTACTGAGTCTCCTGCTCCAAAGGGCAGAAGGTTTGGCAGACTTTGGAGAGATTCTCGATTTCATGTGCAAACTCTGAGAACGAGGCAACTTTGCTCGCGTTGCTACGGTAATCGGCAACTTTAACTTTTGTTGCCAAGCACCAGACTCGTCTGCGTGTTTTTCAACTGGAAACCTCGTCTTCGCCAGGATAAATCTGAAACCTGCTGCTTTGAAGAACTCTGTGTCTGATTGGAAACTGTTTCCCCGTCTCTGCGAAGTCTATCGTTTTCAGAATTTCGTAGGTTTGGAATTACCAATCAAACACACCCTAAAAGTTAGCCTGACTTAGATCGATTTGTTTGGCCCCAATAGACCATTTAACTATTCGAAAAAAGATTATACGACACATTTTGTAGAATTTTCGAATACACACAATAGCGATAGAAGCTGTAACGTCACTCAATCGAGCCTTGCGTATCAAAATGTATGACAAATATCACTCGATCCAGGCTCTTTTGTAGAACAGCTAAGGATCTTTGTCCAAAGCTGTGGCTTAAAGGTAGGTAGAAGCAAATTTGCATTTTCAGCATTGCAACTCTCAATGCACCAATATCAACAAATAAGTTACCTATGTTTATGTTAACTATTGAGTAACTTTTTAAAATACCAACCCTTTAATTAACGCTAAATCTTCATTACTAGACCCAACTTGATCTGCTGACTATTTTTAAGACACCTGGCGGCGAATCTGCTTGAAATCATGATATTTCACTGGGGCTCTGATTGCTTAGGACTAAAATTTGACACACAGGGACTTGGGATACCACCAACAGAAGAAGAATCGTCTCGAAATAAAAATTGATCATCAAGTGCAAACTTATGCCTTTTCGCCCCTTGTTTCCCTGCGTTCTTTGATTTGCTGATATGACTTGGTCAATAGGGACTCATAATATTACGCTTTAAAAGTTGGTTCACTTTTTTAAAAAGGCCTAAGCAAGTGGGAGTTCTCGTGCACTGAACAACATCGCTTCGAAATTTGATCACAGGTAGTAGCGAATGGCTGTAGTAACTGTAACAGTAAAACTGCAAACCAAAGTTTGTTTTCTTCCTCATCGTTGTTCTGTTTGTTGAGATGTTTTGTTGTCCTCCAACTCCCTCCATCAAAATACTAGGCCCCTTGTCTGTTGATGGGCCTATGTTTTGGTGGAGGGATTTGGAGGACAAAACAATATCACAACAAACAAAACAATAAGGAAGAAAACAAAGGTTGGTTTGCAATTTTACTTTTACAATCCTACAACCATTCGCAGCTACTTGTAATCCTGTTTAAAGAGCTTGAACATTGAGAAGGAAACCTCTAGAAAGAATGTTGTCTTGACCTAAAAATCACAAAATGCATACTTTTCAGGCAGTAGTCTGCCTCTGTAGAAACAAAATAGATCCCTTGAGGCTGCAACAACTCTAGACCTCATCAACTGTTTTCTGTATGCAACAGCAACAACTGTCTGAATAGCGCCTCCTGATTGGTTGAAAGCTAAATTCTAGCAATTCTATTGGTGAGTACGGAATCACTATACGCAGGTCTAAAGTGGGTCCACTTTTAAGCGTACTATTATGAGTCCCAGTTGACCAAGTGATATCAGCAAATCAGCAGAACGCAGGGAGACAAGGGACGAAAAGACACAAGTCTACATCGAGTGTAGACTTATGATGATGAGTCCCTTGTATCCCTGCGGTAAACCTTGCTCAAGAGGGACTCATAATGAAACAGTGAAAGACTTGGTCCTGTTTTCTTCAATCACCAATGGAATTGTGAAAGAATCACGGCTTTGAATCTCCATCCTGTGGCAGTGTTTTCAATTCTTTAATCGAATCGAAAATTCTATCTCATTTACACCTTAACAATAGTAATTCACAAATCTCGCAATCTGATTGGTGCGTTAGGAATTGCGAAGTTTGGGCCTAAATAGGGCCAAGTTTTTCAGAGTAATACTATGAGCCTCTATTGCCTGTAGCGCCATCATCAAGTCAAAGAGCACAGGGCAACGAGAGACTCATCGTCATCAGTCTACATCGAGGGTACATCCACGAAAAATGACTCATGGCACCCACAAATGAGACAAGGAAATGGGACTCAATATTCCTATTTTTTACCCTCTTTTATTTGCTGATATCGACGTAACAGAACATAGAACCTAGAAAACAGATGTTAAATAAGGGTGACTAATCGGAAGTCAGAACCTCCTGCCAAAAGTAAGGTCTGGAGTTAACTGGTCTCTGCAAAGACGATTTGAAATTCACAGTTCCATTCTTTTAGGCAAAATAAAGTTAAGAGGGGACGTTCGTAGAGGCTACATAATAGGCCAATAGGCTCCAAAAATAGGACAGGTGACTCGAGCTGACGATGGTACAAGTGGAAAGAAAAGCGCAAGATCGAGTTGAGTGGCGGAGGATGTGGAGAGGTCCACGGCCGCCCAATCATGAGAATACCGTTATTGACGACGATGCGAACGAAGTGAACACTAACCAAGCAGATCAGAATGTCAGGGAAAGAGAAAGATCAGGGTCCGAGCAGGCAAAGTAAGGTATGCCTAATTTTCTCTACAAGGGAAAGACCGGGTCTGACTTGGTGGCCACTCTTACTATATCATAAAGCCCTTGGTCTCTGCAGACATATCTTGGACACAGTAAAAAGCGTAAACAACTACATCATTGAGCGAATATGTATAATGAAATCAAAATTGGTGTGTTTTTTGGTTAATAATTTATCCAAAATATGGCAATAAGCCGTCACCATAATCACGTAGTGGAACCTGGTAATCCTCTTTGGCGCGACCCAAGAAGATTGAATTACTCTGAAATTTTCCCTTCATTAAGGAGACTGAAAAAGCAAATAAAGATGCAAATTTAACTATGATCTTGAAGTCAATAAATGCACTCCATGAGAGAAGTTCTTGTTCAGCATTTAGGCTTCCTCTATGGTCAATCTTTTTAATCAGTCCATGGGGAAAAGAAGATAAAAATGTTAGAGAAATTTGCTTATAATCATAGCACGTTTCTAAAGGCAATCGGCAGGGTTAAAAGGTGTGTTCATGAACAAGGGTTTGCGCACGAGTACAAAACCTATTGAAGTGGGTGAAATGGAATTGGTAATTCAAAACCTAACAAATTCTGAAAACAGTAGACTTCAAAGAGACGGAAACACAGTGCCCAGTCAAACACAAAATTCTTCAAAACAGCAGGTTTCAGATTTATCCTGGCCAAACGAGGTTTTGCCAGGATAAATCTGGTCATAAATCTATAAATCTAAAGATAAATCTAAATCGAAGACGAGTACGGCGCTTGGCAACGAAGACTGAACTGACTCAATTACCATAGCAGCTCTTGCAAATTCGCCTCGTTTTCAAAGTTTCACAACTGAAAACAAGAATCATTCTAAAGTCTGCCAAACATTCCGCCTGTTGGAGCAGAAGGTTCGGAAGTCCTTCCAAACCTGTCAAACGTGCCGTTTTCGGAATTGCTAAAATATTTAGGAAGCGGTAACCTTTCAAACGCCCGGGGGTCATTTCTGACTCACTAGGTAACCGTGGTCCTTTGCTCTCAGCCGGCCGTGTTTAGGTCCTTGCTCTAAAAAGTTCGCACCAGAGTCTCCCGTTTTAAAATTAAATACCTCGCAATGCCGAAAAAGAATTGCGGAATTTCATCAGAAAACTGATTATTGCCCAAACACAGTCAAGAATTGAGAGGTAAGCATCGACCACCTAATGGTCTCCTAAAAATTCAGCATAAGAAATACAAACCTTTTACTTTCCTTTCTCTAAACTTCCACTCTTCAGAATGACAAGATAAACAGCAATCTTGTAGCAAATCTAAGACAAAAGACACACAATGTTAATGAGAAAAGGATAGAATAGTCTCTGAGTGATTGAAAACTTGAGCGTTTTCCTGAAGAGCAATTGGCGGGAGGTCTCCTGGACACGTTCTGCTCTCTGACAAGACATTTTCAGTTATCTTCGATACTGTAATATTGTCTATTACCTGATAAAGAAATTACTTTAAACCAATTGGATTTATTCCTAACAAATCACTGTTAACCCTATAGTGGTTGGGCTATTTGATAGTCCTATTTTGGTTGGGGGGGGGCAAAAAAGCCCCCCTACCTAACTCTTGAATGGTAATAGGTAGAGTGACCAAATTTTTGTGTGCTAATAGCCTCAGGCATGTACTTTCTGTAAATATAAAAATTGACCTAAGATTGGCCATCATTTTTGCCCACGTCAGCATTTTCCTTTGTGTGGTCAAGAAAAGCGGCAAAATTGACTAAAATCAGGAAAATCGCAATAAAATTAAATTTGGAGCACATTTTCCACCCAAACATGATAATTGTGATAGAATGCATCAAATAACACTACACTACAAAAGAAATTTGCAAAATATTCAACTTATGTTCTTTTTTCGCGATAATAGAGATTTGAGAATTTGCGATTTTTCCAGGGTCAGTCCCAGAAAATTGTCTCCCGCCCCCTCATTTTTCAAAATATTTCAATGCAACTTTTTGAGAAGTTGCACAATAAGCAGTTGCAAAAATGCAAGAAGTTTCATGGCTATAAATATCTTCCTAGCAGAGTTATTAAAAAAATTTACTAGGGGGGAGGGCAAATTTGCCCCCCAACCAAAATAGGGTTCATGGCAATGCCAACCACTGTTGATAAGCAGCTTATAACGAAAAGGTAGAAATAACATAGCAACAAAATATTGGATTCCAAACCACATAGATCTAGTGATGCTTAAATTGGCCATGCCAGAAGATTTGAAAACGCCCCAAGACCTCATTTTGGCATAGGATTTCTTGCAATACCTCTTCTACAGATAATCCGATATAAAACCAGTTGTAGTTGTGGAAGGCATCTGGATACCTTCGAGAAACGAGATACCAAGTGCTCTGGCTATAGTTTTGAATTAAGCAGGTAAGATCAAAGCTTCTGAAACTCCGCAAAAACCTCACCTTGCCATAAAGTTTCTTGCAGTACCACCCTTACAGATAATTAGACATTAAAGACAGGCATACCACACCAAGTAGACATATTTAGTTGGGTAAGATGAGAAAGACATCAAAAAACCTCATTCTTACAAAGAATTTCTTGCAATACCAATGTTGCAGATAATCCGATCTCGGGGGGGTATCTCAACCTATTTTCTGACGGGGACGTGCCATTTTGCCCGAAAAATTGGTACCCATAATTCCGTAAATTCTGGTGGATTTTAGGGTCATAATTCCGTAAATCGAATGAAATCTTGGCCATAATTCCGGAAATTACGAAAAATCCCCTGAAAAGGACACTCATAATTCCGTTAAATGTCCAAAAATTGTGAAAATGCTACCCATAATTCCGTAGCAGTTTCAAAAAGGTACTCCTAAAAAATGGCACGTCCCCGTAGCATGAAAAGTACTAAGTTACCCCCCCCCCCCGAGAATCCGATATCAAAAAGAGGTAAAAAGGAAAATTGGATACCAAGATATATTACATATCATGAAATGAAATGAAAGAGGCTTTATCGATAAGTGACTTTATGGTTGAAGAAAAAGAGGGAATAGTCAAAATGGGCAATAAAAGAACCAATGAAACATTGAGTGAATGAACGGATGAATGAATGAATGAATGGATGAATGAATGAATGAATGAATGAATGAATGAATGAATGAATGAATAAAATGGAAAAATAAGAAGAAACGAATGAATTTTATCAAGTGAATGAATGTATATTTCGACTAAAAGAGCAATTGTCCTGGACATTATGTCCATAAGAACATTGAGAAAGCAATGATGAATTAGTATGCGAGTGAATAAGTGAATGAATGAATGAATTAATTAATTAATTAATCAATTAATTAATTAATTAATTAATTAATGAAAAAGCAAAATAAGGAAGAAATGAATGAAGTTTCATAAAGTGACTTTATACGTAAAGTAAGGTGCAAATTCCACACGTTGAAGGAAGGAAATAATGAATTACTGAGCGAATGAATGAATTAATGAATAAATGAATGAATGAACAAGGTCACATACAAGAAAAATACATGATAGATCATCAAATCAAAATGGTTTCCAATCACCCATCCTTCGACCACACACTTTGAAGAAGCTCAAATCTTTATTCAAAGACAAGGATCACAAAGAAGTAACTAGATCTAGATTCTTCCAAACCCGAGTTAAAAACCAAAGAGCCTTTTGAATTTGTACTTCTCAACAATAATTAGATGTGAGAATGAATCTTTCCCGTATACATGCGGTGTGCCTCCATACCTTTTACAGACTATCCTTATCGAGCCTCTCAACCGCTAAGCTGTCTCGATTTCACACTTGATAATTTGCAACTTATTGGAAAAGCTCTCAAGTTATGCAACTAATACCACAGTATACTCAAATATCCAACAAATAACATAGTTAGTTGACGGAAAATGTACTTAAGTTATTGGAAACTGAATTTTATCTCCATTCTTAGGTATTTTAGATATTTACTTTCTTAGTTCAGACATTCCCTTCGACTGGATTTCTGTGGTCCAGTACTCTAGTTCCTCATACTAAAGTTCTTCATCGAAGATTCATCCCAAAGTCATTTTCGTGGAGTCCGTTCGACTGTTTTCCTTTCACTGCAATTCCTGGATCTCCATTCTATGACATTTCTATCCATTGGGGGAGGGGTAACTACCATATATGCTGTTACGGGATGTGCCACTTTTTGGGATGCCCTATTTCGAGCAGAAAATAAATTTTGGGGCATCGTTTTTGGTAAAATCACAAGTAGTCATAAATTTTGGGCTTTAATTTATAGAAAAATATATTGATTTAGATCAAATTTCACTTACTTGGTTAAAACTTTGGATAGTTGTCACGATTTTAGGGTATGCATTCCAATGGCCTGTAATTTTTAGAGTATCGTTTTCACGAAAATTCATAAATTTCTAGGGTGTGATTTCAGACGTCAAATGGCATACCCCCGTCACACGCCTATTGGAGTTACAACCCGCCCCCCAGCCGGGTTCTATCCCAAACCCATGGAATTGTGGATCCAGGAGCATGGAATGAGGGATTATGGACCCAGGACCTTCATGAATCGGGTACAAGGATTGCATGAAATAGATATGACCGGGCGTCTAAATGACCAACCGCCAAAATAAACAGGGGACAAGGAAAAAATTTTACCATTCTGTTAACAGCAATTATTTACTAGATTCCCTGTGGTAAAGTCTATGTAATTCCTCCTTGAAGAGGTTTTTGGTTGTAAAAGAAACACTTCACCATACCAATAATTTATTATCTGGACCGAATGATTCAATGAAGGAAAAAGTAACAAGTTTTTTTGGCCAGAATAATTTGGCATTTAATATTTCTTTGAGATCGTCCAAAGTCCAGAGAATTTAGCAACATAGAATCTTGGTTTAGCAGGTCATTAAAATGAGCTATAAATTTCCAAAACAGTTTCTCGCCAAGAAAGCAAGTTGACTGGAAACGATTGAGGGCAAACAAAAGGGCACATCATAAGGAGACTTGCCAAATTCTCTCTCTAATAATAACAATAGCTAATGTTTAAAGTGGGTAGCCTGTACTAATCGAGCTAAAGTTCAATTTTTTACAACAGGGCCCACTATAAATAATTCTCTCTCATCTCTAGAACCAACAAATTTCAAACCAGAAAGAGTGAATGCTTTATGCTTGATACCATATTGCAGACATTCAAAAGTCATGGTTTTCGTGGAACTTATTCTGTTTTAAAGGACAAGTCCGGGTTGGTATGATGGATGTTAAAATACAAGATAATGCTGCTATGTAAAGTATATAATCCCTTTTCCCACTATTCTTTGCCTTCTCTTTGAGAAATCGCGTATTCAACAAGCGATTTGAGCGAAGTGATGTCACATCGCTCAAAGAAAAAGGAAGCTGTCCTATTGTTTTCTCGCCTCTTAATCCCTGCTAGCCTCTTCGTCCTGTGCTCATGCAAGAAAATGACGACACAGCGACCAGACAAGGCCTAAATTATAAGAATTTTCAAAGCCTAAAATGAGAAACAAATGTAAGAAGGAATTTGCAGCAGCAGTATCTAGTAAGTTTTTTTGTTGTTTTGCAGCGTATATCATGTCGACCCTGGACTTGTCCTCCATAGATCTGGAAATTACTAATTGAGTTGCTTCTGAGCTCTTCCGCGTGATTGCTTGTGTTCTCAGCAGTCAAATACATACCTAAAACAAGAATAGCGCCTTCACAGATAGCAAGCACATCTGAGACGTAGGAAGCATCTCGAGTTTAGGGGGGCACGACACTTTGAAGGCACTTTTTACCTTAAGAAAATGGGACATTTTCTACAAATAAAAGGGCACTTCTCTGTTTATTGCACAATCTGGGGGGCATGTGCCCCAAGTGCCCCCCACGTTCCCACGTTTATGGAGGTCATACAAATAAATAACAGTGCGTGTTCGATTCTTTTCTACAGTATTTTACTTTTTATACAGTGACGTGTTGAGGAGACGAGATATACTTTGTCCGAAGAAACTTGTGTCCCCCCGTGCAGTGGGTTAAAGGTCACGCCCAGTAGCGTTTTGGAGTTGAAGCTCTGACGGGCGCATGAGCTTTAACCAATTTCACGGGGGGACACAGTTTCCTCCTACAAAGCGATCTCGTCTCAGTTACGATTTTTAAGCGTTGAAGAAAATGTGGTTTTAGGCCATGTTGCTAGTCATCACTGTTGCCATAATCAAAAGAAAACAACTAATATTCGGATTAGCACAATAAACCAATGAAATATGACACACGTGTTCCTCAGCATGAATCCATGCACTTGGTTTTTAGCTAATGAGCAGTTCAGAGAAATAAAGCATCTCTCTCTGCTGCAAAGGGAAGGAAGGTAAAGTAAGGCTCTTTTAAATCCCTCCCTCTCTGCCAACTGTGCTAATGACATGGAATAGCATGAATCCATACACTTGGTTTTTAGCTAATGAGAGCAGTTCAGAGAAGTAAAGCATCTCTTTTTGCTGCATGAGGAAAGTAGGTAAAGTAAGGCCCTTTTAAAATACCTCCCTCTCAACGAAATGTGCTTGAAAAAATGACATGGAATATCTTCTTGACAACCGTTCGTCCCTGAAAACGATTAGTTTGAAACGGGACGATTCGGGTATCATTCCTTTAAACCACGGTAAAAACATATTTGGTAAGTTGTGGCAGTGGCCTAAATTCACTCCATGACGTACCTTTGGTATAAATGAGGTGATGGCCTAACCTTAAGAAATTTCACTCCAAAGAAAGAACACGGTAAATTTTGTAGTTTCCTACCTGTGTCTGTGGCAATATTTTATCTACGTTTATCACTCTTAGCTGTCTCTACAACAACAAAACGACCAGAGACTGGATGACTTTATTATACCAGTTGGACTCTACGAACCTAGGAATCAGTTCGGTTTCAACATGACTTTATCAATGAACTCTTGGGCGATGATTATTCACCGTTGATTTAGCAAAAAAGTTTTTCTCGACAGCTGTCCTTTCCCTGAGAAAATGCAATTTACCATTTAACTGGGCAGTGTATTGTGCGGAAGACTTCGACATATTATCATATGATTGGTTACAAAATGATATTTTACGTTTTTCTGGTTGCAAAACAATTTTTCAGCGAGATAGCCTTCATAATAGAAGTCACAATTAGATTCTGTATCTGGCAAATAATTTCCAGCCATTTTTGGCCCCCTACAAAATACAACAGGCCAGAATATAGGGCGGATTATTGATTGGGAAACTTCCAAGTAATAGCAGGTATCAAAGAGCTTGTTACAGTAGCAGCCATGAGTTATGTTAAACATTGAGTTACTTCTTATAAAGCATAGTCTGTGTCAAATAAGATGTGACATGGAAATGCTCGCGAATAACAAAAATTGTAGTTTTCTCATGAATAATTTTGCGCTTTCGCAGATCTCACGTGACATTGAATGCGAGACAGACTTCGGATATTGTGTCTAGTGTAGCGCTCCTTTGATAGATACTTTACAAGTCCCTAAAAATGTACAAAAACAAGAAAATATGGAAGCTTATTCCCCCACCATGTCTTCACAAAGCAAGAAAGAGAACAGTCGGTTATCTAGAAGTTTACCATTAGTGATGGTAGCGTTGGTTACGGAAGGGCTGATTAAACGGTTTTCCAGATACAATATTAATATCCTTATTCTTATAATTTTTGAAGAAAGCCAAGAACGGTTCTTATTCGTGGCACTTTCCATGTACCCATAAAATGTCCCCAAGAAATAAGAAATTAGGGGCTGTTCCTTGTCAAGAAAATTAGTGTCACTTTTCGTACAGCTTGTTAAATATGAGGTGCCAAACGCGTCAAAAATACTTCTTTGAAAAAGAGAGTACTTGTTACTACAAAGACATACAGGGAACTTAGATTTCCTTCGCAGCGTCCTCTTCGTGGTTTACGCCCCCGCAGAAGTAACTAAGTTCCTTAGTGCTGATATACCTCGGAATAGACTTGGAGCAAGTCTAGTTTTGATGAAAACTGGCGACGATGTCTGGCCTAAATTTGAACAATGTATCACTTATTTACGGCTGTTACGAACGCCAATATGTGGAACGGTCATAATTTGCAGCAGCAATTGGCAAGTCTGTTTTCTAGCATCAATCATGCCAACCCGGGGCTTGTCCTTCAAGGTGGCGAAAATGTAAAGGGTTTTCAGGATGTTACATAACTATCCTTTTTTGCACAATTTCAAAGGACGGGTCCTAGCGCTTCCAGTGTATCCATAAAGTGTCCCTATCAAATGAGAAATAGGTCAAAAACGGGACAGTTTTTGGCTAGAAAATAACACTTACTTATATCAGAGCTGATTAAGGATGAGACCATCATAAGGTGTTTGGTTGCAAGATAAACGAATTTAGATTCTTGGACGATAAAATTCAATGTCTCGTTAATTTCTCTATAAATCAGAAAAACAGCGATGATTTTATCCAGTTTCTTCGACGCCGTTTTGAGGCAGGATTAGAATTTCTTGGCTGTAAATCTCTCATGAATAAGAATTGGCAATCCTATGATAATAAATAAATTCCTGCGCCTTTAGATATAGTCCACTGATCAGTGATATAGTCCTAAATAGAAGATAGACTATCCGTTGTTAAGCTTGGTGACCTGACATCGATAAAACAATAAGGGAATCGTTAAAGGGATGTGCATCGGGCGCTTCAAACAGTCCGATATTGAATCGTGCCCCCACATGATCTTGGGTCACGATGTCTCTTTCAAGCCTGGTTTCCTTATGATCGCAAGAATCGCTGGTGACGCAAGGATCGCACAAATTTGTGACCAGCAATTGTCAGCGATCCTTGCGTCATGTAGTTTCCATTTATCACATTGATCGCACAAATCTTAGAAGTTTTGCGCCAAAATCCAATTCTCACAAAAGCGGGAAAACGTAACAAAGAAGTGTATTTTGAAAGAGGGGCCTTGATCGCTGAAGTTCATGCTCAGTCGGCTTCCCTTTGAAGCAAGGATTGCTGCTATCGCAGAGAAAGAAAATTTTCTATCAATCTCAAACGCAAGGATCGCTGGCAACGCATAGTCTGATAACCAGCCCATTATTCTAAAGAAATATGGGCTGGTTATCAGGCTAGCAACACAATGATCGCTGGCAAACTGAACAAGACAGTTTCCATTTCGATGCAACGATCGCTGGTCACAACTTTGTGCAATCCTTGCGTCGCCAGCGATCCTTGAGATCATATGGAAACCAGGCTTAAGACTGCAGTTATTTTGAGGCTGAAAGACAAGGACGACATGCACTATCAAGAGGAAACAGATCTCATTGGCTGAATAAGCAATCGAAATTCGTGCGAATAAGTTTTAAGTGTGTATTGAATTCGCAGGTTTTCGGAATTCGGAATTCGCAAATCGCATTCGTTTAACGAATTGCGATTGAAGTGGTTTGGAGAAAGGACCTGTATGAAACCTGTTGATCAGATCTGGAAACAAACGAAGGTGCATTGATGGCAAAATAGTCTGCAAGAAAAAATTATGACGTCACTGTGACCTGATCCATCAGACCTAGGGCATGAGAAAGTCATCTAATTTCAACACTCCATTTATTCGCTAAAAATAATTGTTGTTTTTACAAATAATGGTTTTTAAAGCTAGAATCAAATGAGATCTAAGGAGGTTAAAGTAAGAAGCAAAACAAGATCTGCTATTTCCCTACAAGTCTGTATGCCATATTTTGGCAATTAAAATGCTTCAACCACAACATTCAAATTCTACCTTCGAATTCATTGTAGGTGACGTACAGGGAAAATCCTTGAGACGAACAACAATATTGTTTGTAGCTGCGCAGCCTCCTTCACAGAGAATTCGTATTCGAAGACGGAGGAAGATATTATCTTACGTTGTAAGTGTCGCGTCGTCCTAAAAAGACATTGCTTATCAAAGGGTCACCAAGAAACTGCCCAAGGTCGGGCCAATCCATTACAGCCCTCCTCTTTCTACGCAAATAAGATCTTTGGTAACCATCTTCACTTCCACATTGACGTGGGTGTGATTTGTAGATGGATTTAGGCTTCTTATCTCCTTCATACACTTCTTATCTTCTGCATATACTTCGATGAAGCCCTCAGGCATGATTTGAGAACAAAAACATAACTTAAATCGCATTTGTTGAATCTGAATCGAGAGAGGACAGCCAATTAAAACAAGAGCTGGAATCTCGGAGAAATACTCTATAAACATTGATATCAAGGCTTTTGCTGGAAGCAAATCTGTCTATCCCCATGTCTATCCCATATGAAAAGTCTGACCCCATGTAAGCTTTGGCTCAATGTTTAAGTGGTTTAAGTGACATCAAAAAAAGATTCGCCGATGCACTAGATCAAGCAACATTCTTTCAACAATCGGTAGAAATTTGTCATCATCTGGAATTGTACACAAAAAAATCCCTTGTATTGATCACACGAACATTTAAAGCAAAATATGAAAAACTATAGCTAAAAGTAGACTTAATACAATCGTTGTGTTACCCTTTCTCGACTGATACTGCTACACCTCATAAAGAGCCAACAACAAAATCAAATTCTTCCCATGAGCAAAAGTTGAGGTACTTGTGGATTAAGGCTAGGTTCGCGAGCCGTTCTCCACTTGCAGTAGTTTTGGTTGGTGACCAGTCCACTCGCTTTGCGAGGATGCCCTGTTGCTACAGAGCATCAATTAAAGAAAAGTTCTTTGAGCCAATTTCTTTTGGAAGCATAGACAACCTCGTACACTTTCTTTACTTGTTGCAAACAAATTGGCGTACTCAGCAAATCGTGCGAAATAGTGGATAACTCAGAAATGAAACAAAGCTTCGCAAAACTATAACGACATTCTTTATCACTCAAAAGTTCTATTCATTTGCATTAATAAACATTTTCGCTTCACATCACCTTTAATGCTCCAAGATCTAACGAAGAAAACAGGCCTGAAGGCGAAACTAACCTAGGTCGGGGAAGTTGATAAAAACATCGTACAATGTGGTCTCTTTCGGTTATGACAAGTCATCCAAATGATGTATGCGTTTTGATAAAGAAATTCTCAGCATAACCTCAAGTAATAAAACTTTGTAAATATCTTTAGAGAAGACAATTGTAGGCGAGTGAAAGTCTTAAAACCGTTAAAGACCGATTCATAACAAAATGAAGCTTATAAATCAGGTTTTAACTCTGCTCTCATGAACGATTATGTCTAGTAATGTCATTTGAATTCCTCTCGTGACAAATTTATGTGATCACCTGACTGAGATGCAGAAATTCTTCTTTGGCAAGGCAGTACACCTTCCTCACAATTACTACCGCCGAACACAATGTATCTCTTTACAGGAAAGTTTCCAGCAAAAAATTGTTTTGCTATTCACAATGTCCTAAAAAATATCCCATTCTATGGGAACAATTGCAGAAAAAAGTGGCCTTACTATTCACTGTTTGTCCTAAACAGGCATGTCTATAATTTCTCTCAAATTACATGTCACATCAAAATTTACGCTGGTAACAACAATTCAAAAAGCTCTTCATGAGCAACATTTATCTTTTATCGCAAATCTCGAGTGAAATTTAATTTGAAGCAGATTTTAAATTGCTCGTCGAATGTAAATGGAAACAGACCAGTCTAGTTGGTGTTGAAGTACTATTCTATGCTGCCTGCAAGCTTCAAATCATACAGAGAACCAAATCTTTGGCAATCAGGTAACCCAGTTTCTTCCACGCTAGTGATATTTGTCAAATTGGTTTTAAGAAAGCAGAAGGCAGGAGCTGAAGTTGCTCAAAAAGGCAGGAGCTCTTTCCAGAAAGTAGTGAGAAACAGTTCAAGATCGTAGAAGAGAGACACAATATTTATCATGAGTATGAGGAGATCGTTGTGTGACTACTTGTCGTAATCTTTAAGGTTGAGGCAGAGGGTCCATGATGCATCATCACGGTGTCTACGGAGGAGAGACAGATACGAGCAAGGCGCTTGCGATTGTACGCATATGCAAGCAACAAAGCAAGCAAATAAGCAAAGCAAAAAAAATGTTCCTTAATGCGGCAGACTAGGGTCATAGGCAGCGACATAGCTTATGTGGGCCTAGGGATATTGCTAGATTCTAGTTGCTTACAATAAAAATAGTTTTAACTGCAAATCTAGTTTCTTTATTCGAAGAGATTTATGCTAATCAAGAAAAGGTCATGAATATTTCACAGTTATTAAACTTTAGCTCAAAAACAGCTGATTATTCAATCAAAGAATCAGGCTTAATAATAACCCTATTTTCGAAAATGAAACCTGGTTCTGATTGAAAAGCCAGTGGCGTGTACTCTCAAGTACCGAATAAACGGGGGGGGGTGGGAATAATCGGGGGGGGGGGTTGGAAATGGTTCGAGATAACAATAATCGGGGGGGGGTTGGAATAATCGGGGGGGCTGCTTGGAGAAATAGAAAACAGACCTTTTCTTAGGTAAACACTTATCTGTTATATATTTATGTGAACAGTGATGTTACTGATACATTTACTTTTCAACTCTGGTTCTGTTGAATGCACTTCTTGAGACTTTTTCTTGCGTTTATTCAGAAATTATGTCTAATATCATTTCATTTTTCCAAAAATTAATAAAAGGGGGGGTTGGAATAAGAGCGGGGGGGTTGGAAAATTTTTCATAAATTAATAAGCGGGAGGGGCGATTATTCGGTACTCGAGAGTAGGTAAATGTCGCAGCAATGAATGTCGTAGCAAATTCAACGCAAGTGATTGTGGCATAACTGTTTAAAATTCATATTGACGGATAATTCATACGTACGAGAGCAGAACGTTGACTTTCAAAGCCAAAAGATGTCAGCTAAAGCTTGATATTGTCTTTGCATGAGTAGGCCAAATGTTCATCGATTGATTATAAAAACCAAATTGGCAGATAGTGAAACAATCTTCTTGAAATCAAACCACTTGAACCATCCTTAGAATGGTGATTCTAATTCCAAAATTAATCAATCAATATTAATTAATTTGAATCAATAGAAAACCAAGCATCCTGTAAATCAAACTTAAATTGAAGCATGACCTTCACTTGATCTCGCTTTAATCGATCTAAAAATATTGACCAAACACCAGTATAACAGTTCAAAATCTGACCATCCAATCGTCTCAAAACTATGCAAATGAAAATTTGACAGACTCTCTGCGAGAAAAGAAAATTGAGTGGAAATCGAGAAGATAACATTTGCAGATTTGACCTCAAACAAGCAACGAATTCTGTTTAGCCCTGAAGAGGCCTCGTAACTCTGAAGAGGCGGCATATCAGCTCGAATATTTATAACCAACACGTAACCTAAAACAGTCGTCTTGTCTTCTGTGTCCTTTTGCAGTGTTCTTGTCTTTGCATTTTATCAACCACTCTTCGTTGCAAGCATCTTGGTCCAAGCAAGATCCACAGATCAGTAACACAAGATCAGACGCACAACCTGCCATTGAGGCTTTTTCTCGATACAGCGAATTAAAGGATGTCATTGAATTCGTTGGCTGGGAGCTCATTGATCTTGCTGCCCCAATGACAAGAAACTAAATATGAACTACAATCTAAGACATGGCGAAGATGCTCAACTCCCCAAAGGTGCGAACCACGTCCTTTGGTATTGAGACCATAGCCTATCTCAGAAGTAGATTGTTGCCACAAGAAATAAGACAATCAAATACTCTTCCAATATAAAGAAAACGAAATAAATGATGAAAAGCAATGAATGCAACTGCAGACTTTTCAAAGCATAGATATAAATTGTACCCTTTATTTTTTGGCTCTGGTACCCAGGGTATATAAATTGAAACTTTTTTAGACATTGTAAAACTTCTATGAAGTAGGCCTTAATTTGCTGTAATTTAGCCATCGTTTTTATATTATTAGCCTATTTAAACTCAATTGACGATGATGATGATGATGATGATGATGATGATGATGATGATGATGATGATGATGATGATGATGATGATGATGATGATGATGATGATGATGATGATGATGATGATGATGATGATGATGATGATGATGATGATGATGGTGATGATGATGGTGATGATTATGATGATTTGAACATGAAATTTTAACATGAAAGTTGAATTCACCGATACTTCTTGTCCTGGCAAGACAGCGAGCAAGATCACAAATATACTTTAATCTGTCGGCTTTTAACCTGTAGTTGAATCATTCAAATTTGTGATGGACTCTAGGTGCCATGAATTTTCAAAAGTGGGAACTTTTCCTGGCCCTAATCCCTAATCCCTAATCCTTTTCAAAAGTGGGAATCCCTAATTTGGGGGAATTTACTGTGCCGAAAGAAATAACAAAAAATACCCATAATGAATGGCAGTCTTTTTGGCGACAGAACAACGTTTGGAGCATTTCGATCAGCCTCTTACTTAGTTTTCTATAACAGATTGCGTCGGGCCACTTTTTTCGGTAGACAGCTTACTATTCGATTCCGATCGATCTTAAGATACAGATCGAGAACTATTGTGATCTCAATGATGGTACCAAGAATTAGATATTTAAAATCTTGAGCAACTTGCCAACATTTTATGTCGCAGGTGTAATCTTCGACTTGCCCAAGTCAACTTCGGCAAGTCCAGTGTAATCTAGATCTATACATCTTTGCAACTGCATAACGCGACTCCATTGCAATGAAATTCAGCTTTTGATTCTAAAAGTGATTCAACTTTGATTTGCTGGCCGTTGGCTATTATTAGAAATCAGTCTGAATCCCTGGTGAAGCTGTGAAACTGAATTGATTCAAATTACGTTACAGAAGAATATTCTGATCTGTGTCCTTGTTTGTAACATTAAATGAAATGTGGTTAAGGGAGATCTTGGATTGTCTTGCATGAGAGCTTTGGCTTGCCCGTCATTTGATAACTTATCAAATGGCGGGGAGTCCAAAGCTGTCATGCAAGACAATCCGAGAGCTCCCTCTTCTGTTAACTGATATCATACCCTAGAGTACCACTTACTCTGGAAGTGGAAATGAAAACTATGTTACAAAATGACTGTTCACTGCACAAGTCCCCTGCAGTCTAAATTACCATACCATATCACTAAACAGACCTTTTACCTGTTCTTAAAAAGAGTTTCAATCGGGTGATAATTTCATATTTTGTGTTGGAGTTTTCAAAATGTGGACAACAGTGATTAGAGCGATAAAGTCACTCAGTCAATTCTTTCATTCAAAAAAGTCTAAAACACATTGTTCCACCTATACTTGTTTGTAGAATGACTAGAGTATCTGTTGTCCTAAGATCACCCAAGGGTGGCGCCAGAGTAGGGCTGGAGGTGGCTACAGCCCCCTATCGGAAGCATTTAGTCCCCCGTCGAATGAAAATTGTGTTATTGTCGGAGCAAAGTTAGCAAAATTTCCAAATTAAACAAGCGTCAGTGACGTTTGATTGAAATTATTTCCAGCTCGTTCCCCCCTGACCAGGACTCATGTGAGATAGACCCAGGCCCCACGAAAATCCTCCTTTAAAGCAACATACCACGGTCCATTTCAAGTAACATGGGATGGGCTGGGAGGGCACATGAGTCCTGGTCAGGGGGGAACGAGCTGGAAATAATTTCAATCAAACGTCACTGACGCTTGTTTAATTTGGAAATTATTATCCACTCGTTCCAGACCCCTGACCAGGACCCATATGAGATTTTAAAGCCAGCCCTGAAATGGACCGTGTGTCTTAATGCAGAGAAACACACCAAGCGAAAAGGAAAGCAAGGAGTTTCATCAAAACTTCGCTTTCAATATAACATAACTGAGAAATAACAATTGGTACGTCAATGTGTGATTGCACTACTAAAACCTTTGTCTATTATAGGTTTATCATAATGTTTAGCAAAAGTGCTACAGTTTGACCACCCTGCTGCTTTAGCGATTTCTGTAACTGAAAGTCCTTTTGATTTTGCAAGTGAAGTAGATGCTACCCGAGTAGAATGTGCAGTAAAACTGGTGGTATCGATACCTGAATTGCTCAGTATCTCTTTAATCCAGCGGGCAATGGTGCCTGTGGTGACAGAATGATGAGGTTTTGATACAGATATAAATAACCTGGTACAGGCACCTCTTATGGCTTTTGTCTGTTTCAAGTATTCTTTCAATGTTTGTAGAACACACAATTTTTCATTTTGTGGATATGCTGTTAAGTTCAGAGGCTGCTGATGGAAAGAGGGCCTTGATGTCTTCAGAAGTTCTGATATGTAAAAGATAACTCTCTCTGGGGTAATATGCATATAAGTAATATCCAACACATGAAGAGTTTGGGCTCGTTGCCCACTCAGGAGTGCCATTAGTGTTGCTAATTTTTTAGTTACCTCAGGTAAAGTTAGCTGCGCCGATGGAGGCATTCTTGCCATGTGCTGTAGAACTATCTCAGCGTCATAGGTTACAGTATATTTTGGGAGTGAAGGTCTTAACTTGAAAATTCCTTTCATAAACCTCTTAACCAATGGGTGATTGCCCACAGTGATTCCATCTCTTGGTTCTACCATTGATGATAACATAGAACGAACAGTGTTGAATGTTGAGTACTGAAAATTTGAATTCTTAAACATATCAGTAAGGAATTCAATTATTTCCGTTACACTGGCCCTACAGTAATCAATATGATTTTCAGAACAGTACTTCAACCATTTTCTTGCATAAGTTCCATATTGCTTTTTGTTCCATTGCTCCATGATGCCAAAATAATGTTTTCAGCAGTCGCAGATAGGTTCATTGCCTGTAAAGTATTCCACTGACATAAAGTGCTAGTAACTCCAGCTTTTTGTGTAGAGGATGCAGTTCCTGTGGTTGGGATGGCAGATATAACTGGTGCTTGCTAGGAAAAATAGAGAAAGGTTCTTCAATTTTAATTTTTTGCAGCATGGAGAACCAGGATTGGCTTGGCCAGTTTGGGACAATAATAATGCCCTTAGCCTTGTCCTGTATTATCTTCCTCACCATTTTCCCCACACAGGCGAAAGGGGGGAAAGCATAAATTGCAAAATTACTCCAGTCTAAGGTGAATGCATTGACTGCAAAAGCATTAGGGTCAGGGGTGTAAGACACAAACCTGTCCAACTGACAGTTTATTCTGGAGGCAAACAAATCAATATCTGGTACAAATTGGAATTTTCTAATTATAGTTTGGAAAATGGAAGATGTGAGTTTCCATTCAGTGCAAGAAACACTTTTGCGTGATTGTTTATCCGCCTCTGTGTTTTGTTTACCTGGAATGTGGCTAGATGTCAGCCAACTCTCATGGGAAATAGCCCAGTCCCATATTTCACATGCCAGTCTATTGCAAGACTCTGAGTGGGTAGTACCCATTTTATTTATACAGGCTACAGTAGTTGTATTATCTGACAATATCTTTATATGCACTCTCTTGACATTGTTCAACAATGATTTCAGCCCAAAAAGGACTGCAGTGAGTTCTAAACAGTTTATATGCTGTTTGCTTTCCTCAGTTTTCCACTGCCCTGATGCAGATGAGTTAGATGTAACAGCCCCCCAGCCAATTTTGGATGCATCAGTAGTTAAAATAATTGATGCATTCCCTAATGACAGTACATTCATAGAAGATTCAATATTATTGATCCACCACTGAATGTCCTGTACTGCTAGTTGGCTGAGAGACATGTTTGCATCAAAATTCCCTTTAGCTTTTTTAAGGGCTGCAATTTTACATCTTTCTAAAGATCTATAATGCAGGGGTCCAAATTTGACACCTGGGAACGCACTTGTTAATGTTCCCAGTAATTTGGCAACCTGTCTTATTGAAAGCATTTTGGCAGACAAGACATGCTGACAAAGATCCTTTGTCTTGCTTTTCTTAGAATCTGTCAACTGTATGGTTTGATTCATTGCATCTATGCTAAAACCCAAGTATTCAATTACTGTTGCTGGTGTAAAATTTGATTTTTCTGGGTGTATTACAAACCCCAGAGAATCAAACAGTGAAACACAAATCTGTGTTGCCTTAACACATTTTTGGTAACTGTCATCAATGATGATAAGATCATCAATATACGCAACAATGTTAATACCAAGCTTTCTCAATGAAGTGAGAGCAGGCTTTAGAAGTTTGGTAAACTTCCTTGGACCACAAGAGACGCCATTTGCCAGACATGTAAAGTGAAACAGTTTATCCTTGTGCATGAATTTTAGATATTTTTTGTCCTTGTCGTTGATGGGTATGGAGTAGTATGCATCCTTTAAATCTATTTTTGTCATGTAGCTGCTTTCATGTATGAGCTCTTTGACTGTGTGTATTGTGTCCATTTTAAAATGTATTTTAGGCATAAACTTGTTAAGTTTTTTCAAGTTTAGTATGAGTCTGAAAGATCCATCATTTTTTGGCCGTAGAAATATAGGTGAGATGAACTCTCCAGGCTAATGGAATGATTCTTTTATGACCTTTTTCTGGAGTAAACTATTAATTTCAGTATCTATGAATTTTGATTCTTCAGAAGTGAAATTTTGTTTACTTGCATACAATTGCTGCTCTGGTCTACTCTCAAATTCTAGTGATAGTCCTGATACAGTAGATAGTATTTCAGTATCAGTGGTCAATGATGACCAGACCATAATTTTGTCTGCTATGCAACCTGCTTTGAAACTCTTTACCTTGTCAGTTAAATACAAAATAAATGTAGGAGTATTCACCTGTAATTGGCTCATGTTTACTTCCTGTATGAAAGGTTCCGCTTGCTCCGGTTTGCACCCCGGCCTCTGCCTAAAAAAGGACCCTGTCCATTCTTTGGGACCCCGCTGCTTGGCCTCGTTGCAGTGTGACTGCCTCTAGTGGATGGGTGCTTAGATTGGGGTTTCTTGTTTCCAATGTTGTTGGACATCCTATAGATGTCACGTGCCTCTTTTATAGATTTTGGAAGGTCATCTCCAAATAGATATTGTGATGCCTTCCTCTTGGGGTTGCAGATGTCCTTCACATCATCTGAAAGAATTTGCTTAACATTATTCTTTCTAGAATTGGTAAGGCTTGCTTGCGCTTGCCCCAAGACAGTTACGCCATCCAAGGCTGCTCTAAGGAGTGCCTTAGAATCAATCATTTTGCTATTTTGGTCAGCCTCAAGTGCCATATTTGCTATCTTAGCAATAGCTGCAGTGGCTCTTTGTACATTCAACTGCGTATTGTACAATTTGCGCTCCACATGCCGTATGGATTCAAAGTCTTTCATGTCTAAAATTGTTTGGTTCATCATTGGGACAACAATTCCAGAACAGTTTTTGGGCAATTTTAGGCGGCCTAAGAGGTCACTTGAGACTTTTGTTGGGTCAATCACGAAATGTTTACAAATCCTATCAGCTAAGTTATCAAGAATTTTGTCACCAAGTGTTGTATCAGAAATTTCATCATCCACTTGGCAAAGGAGATCTTCTGCAACGTCTAAAACCTTTGCCTGGCTCTTGCTACTTTTTGATTTTTCAGATTTTGCCGGGAACAAATCTGACATATTGTCAGTTTTAGTGGCACTCTGCTTTGTGCCCCTGGCCACAGAGGAAGCTTCCTCTGGCAAGTTGCCAGTTATTGAATCAACATCTGATTCGGAGTGATCTCTATGGCCTAATGGCCCATATGCATCTGCATGTACAGACAGTGTGTCGTATTCATCATTATCTGCCTCATCCTCAACTGAGAGAGGTCTCTTGCGACCAGCTAGGCTGGTTCTTGCAGGTAGTTGTGCACTTATAGCTGCCAACACTTGTTCTGCAATGGATTTTTTCAAATCCTCAAGAGCCACAATTGTAGGCTCATTTCCTTGCGTGCTCGTGAGCGACGCATCTAGGCCCGCATTGTTTTCGGTGCGGGAGTCACGTCCGGCTTCCAAAATCTGATTTTCCGCCATATTAAGGAAGGGAAATCTCTTACAAGTTGTAATCGTAAAATCTTTGGTGTTCTCTAAGATAAATGAAAAGATTATACTTATCTTCGTGGATTTCGTTGCTTTTTGTCTGACGATCGTCGTGGCAGCAAGGTCAGAGGATTTTCGTGGGGCCTGGGTCTATCTCATATGGGTCCTGGTCAGGGGTCTGGAACGAGTGGATAATAATTAAGTATGAAAACTGCATTTTTGACCATTTGGTCCCGCCTACTGAAGCTGCCAGTCCCACTGCCGGAAGATTTCTGGCGCAATAGAGATGTAATATAATCACGCATCAATCGATTAAGCACATACGTCAGAAACTCTGAAACTAAGAAAGTGTATGAAGCTTGTCATTAGCTGTACCATGCACTGACGGAGCCATAAGAGGTACATGCCAGTGTTAAGATCACAAGTAAAAACGCTATTGAAACGACGAAAAATATGTTGAAAACTCACCCAACCAAAGCAAAATGTCCCGCGATCCTTCTGTAATTAATGGCAGTGGTAGTCTTTCGCTCCTTGTCAAATGATTTCAATTTCCAAGCTTTGATTTCCACTTATTAAACTCTCTTTGCAATATCACTGGTGGCGTTGTTAACGAAAACCACTGTCGAATGAGCCTGTTCACAGCGATTGATGTATTATATACCGTGGTACACATCGGTCAAAATGTGATTTGTCTACGGGCGATTCACATGCTATGTCATACAACTTGAAATCCGACACTCGTCTTATCCTCTTTGAATGATGAGATTTCAAATATCGGCGCGATTGTTTTGTTGTTGACGCCTGTTTTCTTTGTCCAGTAGAGCTCCTCCTTGGTTCTATGGATTTTCCGAAGCCGGAAAGCTGCCCCACCTTGGCTACGAAGTCCTGATCGTGATCCGGAAAACCACCATGGCCCTATGGAACGAAACGAAAGGTGTCTTATATGCAGTACATTATGATAGAAGTAGGTTGGCACAAAACTATAGCTTTGGAAAACAGAATTTGCAAAAAAATGCACGCTATTCTTCTAAAGAGTCTGGATGGAGTAATATTTTCTTCAACTTTATAAACAGAGGCTCGATTGAGTGGGGTGAGTCTCTATCGCTGTTATGCACATTCGAAAATGCTATATGTATCCAAAATCTGGCTCTATTCAGATTCTCTCGAAAAAGAGCTTAAGACTACGTTCACACGAAGCCGACACATTCTCAAAACAGTGAAAAATATTACAATAGCAAAAAGTTGAGCTAGCGTTCGCACGATACCAGAGCAATTTAAGGGTGTGTTTGATTGGTGTCAATTCTGAAAACGGTAGCCTTGGAAGACTCGAAACTGGTGTTTGATTGACTACCGAATTCCAAAAACGGCAGGTTTGACAGGTTTGGAAGGCCTGCCGAATCTTCTGCTCCAACAGGCAGAAGGTTTGGCAGACTTTAGAGAGATTCTCGTTTTCACTTGTGAAACTCTGAAAACGAGGCGAATTTGCTCCTGCTGCGATGTTAATTGAGTAAGTTCAATCTTTGTTGCTAAGCACTGGACTCTTCTTCGTGGTTTTCAACTGGAAACCTCATCTCCACCAGGATGAATCTGAAACCTGCTGATTTGAAGAATTCTGCGTTTGACTGGACACTGTGTTCCTTCTCTGCGAAGTCGACAGTTTTCCGAATTTGGTAGGTTAGGAATTACCAATCAAACACGCTCTAAAAACGGTACGAAATTTGACGGGAAAAAAGTCGTTGCAAGACGTTGATTCCCAAGAAATGCACCTACATCCTAAGGATCGATCAGTCTCATTCCAAACGCATTGGAAAATGTTCTGTTTTCATCATTTTCACGAGTCTACACGATGCAGTTTGTGCCGATTTTCAAAATCTGCCAGCAAAAAATGTGCCGTTTTGTGTGAACAGTAAGTAGGCCTATCCATCATATTTTTCACCATTTTCAAAATCTGCCAGCAAAAAATGTGCCGTTTTGTGTGAACAGTAAGTAGGCCTATCCATCATATTTTTCACCATTTTCAAAATGTGCCGGCATCGTATCACCGCAGTCTAAGTATCTAATCATATGGAGGCCGCGCGCGGTCCATTTTCCAATCGATCGTAGTGGACAGCAAAGTTACGGTGACAATACCTGAGTCAGGCAATCGTGTAAATAATCAACACTCTGAAGGACAAAAACGAAGCATCAAAACTGATAAATACTAATGAAGATCCTTGTAACATCTCATCTATTGCGATATATTTCAAAGAAGCATTTGAAAGCAAGCAGAATAGAAATAAGCAACCAGAGGCTGGATCACTCTGTTCATTCGTTCATTAAAATCGTTTTTTCTGTCCCTCTGCATCGGCGTCGCTGTCACTCAACTATAGCTAATGTTGGTAGATAATTGTAAATCTTTCGATTCAATCATTTTGGAGAGAGCATGCAACTCTGGCATAGTATCTTTGATTGAAAAAGTATGCTGCAAATAAAGTAAATGAAGTCCATGAATTTTTGTAAAGTAGCGTAAAAGTTCTATTCGTTCCCCCATCAAGCCCCCCCCCCCATAACTTATCAAATGCAATTTAAATTATATGTTAACTCCACAAAATACGGGGTAAAAGAACTAAAGAGCTACCATTTACCTTCTCAATTAGCCCCTTTCTAACTTCTAATAGCCCCTTAGACTTATGGCCTGGAGTCCCTTGTTTCCCTGTGCTCATTTGACTTGATGATGGCGCTTCGGTCAACAGAGACTCATAACATCACCCTGAAAACCCTGACCCTATTTAGGCCCAAACTCTGAGCTTCCTAGAGTACCAAACAGATTGCGAGATTTGTAAATTACTATGGTTACGGCAAATGTGATTGAAGAACTGATTCCTGCGGGATTCGAGATTCGAAGCTGTAATTCCATCATGATTCGATTGATGAATGCAGAAAATAGGATCAGCTTTTTAACAGTTTCATTGTGAATCCCTGTAGAGCAAGGTTTACCACAGGGATACAAGGGAATCATCGTCATAAAGTCATAAGTGTAATATGACTCCCTCTTTAGAGTCAGAAATCAAGTAAGTCCCAGGGGGCTCATTAGAGCTTTTACTTGGCATCGAATGGATTCCATGGGTGGAAAAGGTTACGTCTTCATCATTGCGTTACATAAACTCTTTTAAATCTTTAAATCTGCGGGATATTATTCAAGAAAACAAGGTTACCATGAATTAATCCAAAAGTCAAGCTTCGTCATGAAAATCTTTAAATTATCGATAATCACCCCTGAGGCCAACGAAACTAGACAAGGAAGCGTTGACCAATTATAGAGAGAGGTGCTCAATAAATCAAAATGTCACGTAAGCATATCAACCAAAATTTTCTAGAATCTTAAAAAGGATTTGGGTGATGAAGTGTTCCAAAGCCAACAAGTACTTAGAGGCAGAGATGTTTTGATATTCCGCTACACAGATTTTTAAGAAAAACTAAGAATTTGAGCCAGACCTGATAGTTTCTTAAAATCATCACATTTTGAGTACTCAGAGTTTCTTACGATTTTCTTAAAGGTTTCATTTCAATCTTCATGTCCATTACCTGTGTCCCCATGAACATTTAAGAACAAAATGTCAACTTAAATAAGAAAATTTAGTTGGCTCAAATTGATCCTTTTGTTTCTCAGTTAGGACACGAATGTTTAGATTGATTATTTATCTTGTTCGGATCCTTTTGTCTTGAATTTCTTGCCTTTTTTCTGCTTTGTTTCGCCTTCAACTGACGTGTGCATCTGAACGTTTGCTTAAGCCCAAGCGCTCTCAAAAAACTCCGCCGTATTTCTGTGTTTTATTGCGCCTTCGCAGAAGAAAGTTTTAAAACCGCAAGCCCTAATTCTAAAATTTTCTGCTCAATCAATCCAGCAATGTCAAAATCAAGTAAATTTTAAAAGAAAAGGTTCTAGCGTTCCATCTGAATTTTCTCTTTATTTTCAACGGGTTCATGGTGATGCTTCTCTTTAAACGAACACTTAACTTTCTGAAAAATGAAGAAACAGTTACCTTTTTCTGTCTCAGCTTACGCAAAGTCAGATCTACTTGGAAATCTTTCTAAGGGTGACACTTTGAGGGTCTTTTCCATGCAGCGTTCCTTTCACGTGTCGTCAACTGGTCGGCCTTTGATGTCGCAATTTTCATGAGCCATGAAAGTGGCGACAAAAACGGCAAACCAAGAAATGAAATGTGCAAGGCATGCTGGATGAAACAGACCCTTTGTAAACAGTGCATCGCTCCACCGATAGGAATTACTTAAAGGCGAAGGGTCACGTAGCCGTAAACCAGGCGCGGATTTAGTGGGGGGCCGGGGGGGCCATGGCCCCCCAAAGTGCATGAATTCTCGCAAAAACCATTGTCTTTTATAGATAAAAGAGTAAGTTTTAAAACTTTACTTCCTAAAGCAACCCACAAATAACCATAGCACAGCTGCACGGTAATTCGGCTAACGACAAGCCCGTTTAACTGACTATTTATTGTTGATCCAGAGGTTTGAAAATATACGGATCTGAATTCTAAACGAAATTTCATTGCGTGAGGTGGAAACTGAAAATCATTTGTTTCACTCACTGAGTCAAAATATCGGTGATTCAGGATCTTCCAGTGAACTTTGCTGTTGAAGTTTATTTTATGATAAATTTCGTTCTGATAAGGACTTTTGATAAAGATTCGTGTCTTCTGTTGTGATAGTTATAAAATGTTGATAAGTCACTTTGATATCACTGGAAGGAGAACACATTTTCGAATACAAGTGAAGCTTCTGGAAGGTGACTAAGTGAAGAGAATTTCGATTGCCTACTCCGATGAGGGAACTTACCATGGGAAATTTCACGGGATTTTCACGTAACTTTGAAATGTTTTTGAATCGTGAATTTGACAACAACTTCATTTTTTATGCCAAATTTTCATTTCCATGGTGGTGGAGCTTATTTCTGCGATACACATTCCCGAAACGGTGCTTACGATAAACATTTTTTTGATGGTCTCTTACTTTCCTAACTGATCGCCCATTACGTTTTGCACAAAAATTCCAGTTTGTATGTCAGGAAGAATGAAGATTAAGTGATGAGCTTCATGATCTAAAATGGAGTAAAAGGGGCGTTTCCCACGTTTTCCGAGAGTCTGAAGGGCGTCACCCCGAAGCTTGCTCCTGGGGGCTACGCCCCCAGACCCCCATATTTCCTTCTTAGTGACCCTCCCCAAACTCCAAGCCTGGATCCGCCCCTGCCGTAAATAAACCTTTTATCTCTAGAATCTATATTTTTGTTGCCTACACATGGCCATTGTGTTCTGCAAAGATTTTGATGGATGGGGTGAATCCACACTAAAGTTACTTCCAGAAATCCACTAATATCTCTGCAATCATACAACATATCAGTGTTTTATTTGTTTCTCTACGAAGTACAAGAGTCCATCTTCAATATAACACTTTCATTTTGGGAAAAGAAGAGGAAAATCAGTGTGATATGGCGTATTAGAAATACTGCAAAATCTTCACGAAGTCTGTTTACATTACGTGACCCTGCCCCTTTAATGAGTTTCATATGCATCAGACAAATAATTACGTCACATTTAAGTCACAATATATTTTGTTCCAACTATTGACGTCATAAGATTTGAAAAGATCAATCTTCTGTCTCGAACTGACTTGTCTCAAATCATGTGTAAACAAACCCAAACCTATGAATGGAAGATTTTGTTGGCAACAGTGGAAGACCCTTCCCATCATTGAGAAATCACAAACAGCAGAAACCGAGAGGCAAATCACTTCTCAAAATAGCGTACGTGATTTCTGTGATTGTAGAAACACATGATTTTCTTCTTTGATCTTTTTGTGTTGAGACAATATTTTAATTAAAAGCATCGTACCATAACGTAAAGGTTTATAGGGAGATGAGTCTGCTTGACTATTGTTCTGAACATCGAGTAGGTTGCTTCAGTGGGTTAAAGAGCATGCGCACTACGGGTGCTTTCCTCTACTTACTGCAAGAGTCTTTTGTTTCGTCCCCAAAATTAATTGGTCGATGCAACAATAGAAATGAGCTAACAATACCGACCAACACTTAGAATCCCCTGGATATCAAGGCAATAAATTGGGAAATTATTCATTCAATAATGGAAATGTTCAAATAATTCTTAAAATTTACTTCACTGAAATCGGGTACTTCATTCAGAGATTATAAGAGATTTTTTTCGAAAGTGCTTTCAAGAAACCTTCCAAAAGGGCCTTGAATCATGACCAAATTTTCTGTCTTAGAGTAACCGCTGAGAAAGGGGTATATTTTAAGCAAAATTCTGGGACCTACAATATCAAAATAAGGGGTATTTTCCTCAGAAAATATTCAAAAATCATGATGAACTCAGAACCCTAACATAAAGCAGTGAATTTCACCTGGCCTGAAAACCATTTGACCCCATACTGCTTTCCAATAAAGAGAAATCAGGAAACTGAATAGTAATCAAGTACAAAACCCCACATCTTTCTCCTACAACAAGTATTTGTACTGTACAATCTCTTCAAGGTGCAGTAATCCCCCTTAAAAGTGGGATTACCTTCATAATTTTCCGTTATAAGAGGTCTTTTCGCCAACGAGAAATTCAGAGAAATGGGTATTAAATGAAAGTGCATGGGCGAGCGTGTGGGGAAACCTTTACTATTGAATTGTACCCACCGGGATTACATTACTGCACCACAACACCTTTGCTTTCAAGCTAAGCTTCTCGGTGTCCTAAAACTAATAGATCAGTTTGCAATTTTGAGAAAGGGACTGAGGATAGTGCGGCCCACACTGACAGCCTTGGCAGCAGATCAGGGGAATTTGGGGAACATTTTTCACATACTATTAACTCTTGACAAAAGAGACGGTTGTTGCCCTCAAAACATGACTGACTTTCACAAACTATTTTAAACGGATTCACAAATAGTTGACAAGGATTTCGATGGGGACATTGGACCACACATTGCTCTCTGATGACATTATGCCGCCGTTCACAAAACTTCGATATATCACAGCAATGCCCTTTTATGATCGTGTCATTTGGATCAATATACAATCATAGATTCACTGGCTTGTAATGATGCTTAGCCAGTTAAATCAGAATCACTTTGTCTCTTAATCATGCTTAATCATAAACGCAATTTATTTACGCATCCACGCCTTATCAAGAGGTATTTCAGTAATGTATCAGTGAACACAAAGTGTCCCAAAAACGGGGTGAGTAGCCGAGTGGCTTATGCAGTCTTTGTCAGGTGACTGAAGCTAAGCTCGGTCGAGTGTGGTCAAACTCCGGATGGGTGATCTCGGAGAACAACTCACCTCGTCGTTCGAAATGGACGTTAAACTTGGGGTCCCATGCCTGGATGCGGCATGCACAATGGGCCTAAATAAGCCTTCAGTAGCTAGAAGTCCTGACAAGCCCATTCAAAGCGAATTGAAAAACAACAAAAAACAAACAATCTGACAAGTTGAAAAATCATCGATGCTTCTTCGATATACTTTGTCAGGTTTTATTTCCTTCGTCTTTTCAGTGAACAAATTACTTTTGAACTGTAAATGTGGCTGTTTTGAGAACTGCCTACTTTTGACGTATCTCTTTCAGTGATTGTAAGATCAATTGCAGTGCTCAATTTAAGCATCTTAGTTGTCTTTAAGGGCTCCGTTTCAACCGCATACTTCTTGAACGTGCCATCTCTTGACTGACTTTCATTGTCGCCATTTTCATGGTCCATCCAAATGACGACAACAAAGACCAGCCATGGGATGGCACTTGCAAAGTATGCTGGTTGAAACAGATTATCTAAATATCATGAATAGATATACCCTGTCACACAACACTTGAACGCTCAATAAAATCGCTAAGACCCCCGTCTCCACGCGTATACGTTTACGTTTTGTGAAAGCACAGAATGTTTTCCGTTCACACTGATCCACTTATCGTTTATGGAGCGCTTTAGCCTGTCCACATGCAAACGCAAAAACAATTGAAAAGGAATGATGAGCATGACATTTATAACGTCATCGTTTACAAAGTGTGCATTTATGGCCGTCCACATGAAAACGCAAAAACCGTGTTTTCAACACAACTGAGAACAACTGATGAATATGACGTCTGAGCACTCGTGTCAAGTTGAACCACTTTCTTCCAACAGAAGCTATTTCATCATGTTGCAGAATACCACATTTCCTTCCAAGCGGACTTTTTTGAGGTATTAACTTGTGAATTTTGAATGCAGAAGAAATACCATACCTCCCTTAAAAAACATATCTGGCCACCTCTCACTATGTTATTCTGGTAACAGCATTTCTTTCCATCTTTCGATTCTTAAAGAAATTTTCGAAGCAGCGTCGATCACCATTTCATCCAAGATGCATGTTTTCTTGCGCATCTCTCTACTTGATTGTATCTGATAGTATGAAAGAGAAAAGAATGAGTAACAACAAAAGGCCATCAAAATGAAAAAAATTCTCTCTTCAGCTGTACATTTAAAGACGAACTGAAGACAAATCATGTTTATCAAGAAAGAGTGATAGTCCATTATAACTAGGGCTAACGGCCCAAATATTAAAGGCTCAAACCATGTTGACTAAAATTGACAGTCAAGGGACGTTTCGAATCTTAGAAAAATTTTTGTTGTTTGTCTCCTGGACTTGCGATTTTACCACAAAGTTTCACTTTCCACCTGACACATGGATAACATAAAAGCAATATTACTCTTACAAGAGAAATATGTTTTAAATGTTCCCCATAAAACTCGACTGAGAAAATATTCAAAGTTACACAAGGTGAGAAAATAAATGTTTTTTTTCTATCAAAATCAAAACAACTTAAACACAAAAATCGTTACTTTCTACTGTGCCATCCAAAGCAGGAAAAGACATAAGGTTATCTGCTCCTTACTTTGGATGGCACTCACAATTTTTATTACCTTTTGGGAAACAAGGTAGAATCCAAGGTAGATTTGTACTAAATAATGCAAAAACCCAAAAATTTTCTTCATTTGGAATACAATCAGGTTTATATATTTCAAGGTTGAATTGGTCATTTGGTACCAAGCTACCCTGAAAAAACTAACAATGAGAAAAGAAATGAAACTGACTGTCTAAAAATGCAATAGCAACCTGGAGATCAAGACGATGACATTAGCAAACATATTTTCAAAGATGGCCATTTTCAAGCTCATTACAAAATCTACCTTCTGAAATCAACTATTCCGTTCTTAATCTGCAAAGGATTAGCCTGCGTTTATCCCCTACTGTTTCCGTAGAGTTGAAATTTGCCGTTGAACTGAATTCATTTTCTGAATCCAGTAGCTGATACCAGCAGCTTCCAGTAGCTGATGCCAGCAGCTACTGGCGTCAGAAAATGAATTCAGTTCAACGGGAAATTTCAACTCTACGGAAACAGTAGGAGATAAACGCAGGCTACGAAATATTTTGTCTCAAGAAAGCTCCTTCAAGAAACTTTCAAAACAGGCCTGCAGTCATGCCCAGATGTTTCTAATACTTCTGCCTTAGAGAAATTGCTTTCACACTTATCGCACCTTTTATCCTCTCAAGACGCTTAAATTGCCTGGAATAACATTTTTCATTCCCAGGCATGACACTTTTGTCCTCCTTAAGAGATAATATCTGCTGAAGCATGTAGAAGACATTGCTGTATGGGCAAAATGGTCCTGATCGAAACCTTGAGCTTGGAGTCTTATTCTGAAGGCCTTTGCAGTGAATTAAACTTGACCTTAAAAGCATGCTGCGAGACCATCTGAAATTTGAGACAGTTTGAGTTCAAAATTAGAAACACTTTTATAATTGATATGATTTCCTTATCCAAAGCAGGGCAGGCGTTCAAGATTATCTGAGCTTAGAGGACCTACCACAGCTTGGCTCGCTTCTAGAATAGTATGGTGCCTCAAGGCTCAACAACAGAGAGAAATCCATATTTTCACATTAACGTCTTATGAACAGTTCGTTGTATAGTTTTCAGTTCTTCTCGAAGCCTTCGATGTTTGAAAAAGTGGTGTCTAGCCAATTCTGTTGTCAAGTTTGATTCAAGGATTGTGTTCTCCCTTCCTTGAACTTGAAACGTTTCCTTCACGAATTAAACGAATTCTGGAGGCTTTTCCTATGCTTCAGCGCCGTTATTCACACATCTCTATGGGGAATAAATTAAGGGAGAATTTTGCTGATCAAAAGATGCATGTCCAAATAGAAAAAGCGATCTAAGAGCCTCAAGAATATAATCCACAATTTGGGCTATGAAAGCTGTTCCTGGGCAGCCTGGCAACCTCAAACCACTTTGTCATAGTTGAGACCAGAAAATTTCAGATAAGAAAAAGCGATTTGACTTCAGAAAGATAGATTTCGAGCTCCTAAATGTACTCAACCAAGTCAGGCTAAGTAGAGAGGGCAAGGCAATATGGTTGGCTGCACAGACGGTGCGAAATCTATTCTTGAGGCTGCCAAATCACATTGTCTTAGTCAAATCTGCATCATCTGTTTTATGTTTTATAAAACGTGCCCTTGTTGGATCCATGATATTTCATCTTTACATCAGGGGATTCACTTTAAACTCAGGAGAAAGCCTACAGGGTTGGAAGTTTGAGAATGAATTAATCAAGTTTTGTTATCTATAGATGGGTGGTAATACTTAGAGTGCATTAGCCAAAATGCACACCTCTTTCTGACACCTTACCCGAAAAATTATCTAGCGCTTCGTTGATCCTTTTAACTCGGATTCTTTTCATCACTGTGCAGCAAAGGAAGTGGCTATGCCAGAGAAGCCATTTTTTCAAGTTACATTCCATGATTTTACATTAAATCCATATTTTTACTTTTCTAGATTTGAAGTCTGAAACGAGCAATTTAATCTGCAAACATCTATCATTCAAAGTCATCAGTCAAAGGCTAATTTAGATCTGAAAATTTTGTCTGGTAAAATTACTCATTGTTTAAGCTTAGAAATTAGGGAAATGCTGGTAAGGGGTTTGTATGGAAAGGCGAATTCGACGTTCGATTCTGGTCAATGATTTACTTGCAAAGATGGTGAAGGTGAAGGTGGAGAGGCAGTATTAGAGCTTGGTGCTAGGTTACAAAAATATAGAAGACATAAAGGCTAATCCCCATTAAAGTGAATCGCAGCGATCGTTAGCGATTGCCCCATTTTGATCATACATAGCTCACTTTTTCACACCTTCAGGCCGGTCGCTGCGGTTCGCTCTCGAGTTAAAGTTGCCTGAACTTATCAGTGATCGTCAGCGAACGCTACAAACTTTAATTCAAATATTTTTGCAAGAAATTGAGCGAACAAACAGAGAACGATTTTCCTGCAGTTGACCAGCAGTCTCATCAGCCTGTCGCTACACTTTGCTTTAATGGTGATTAGCCTTAACACAGTACGCGACCCTTTATCATGATGATCTAGTGGTGGGACCCCGGGGTGGCGGGACGGTAACCCATATATGATGACTTTAAATGTGTCATCCGTAGGGTGTCTTTCTTCCGGTAGAAAATGAATGTTAGGGTCTCATTTCTGGTAAAATCACGAGTACACATGAATTTTGAGGTGTCAATTTAGAGAAATAACTCTCATCCAAGAAATAAACCACTGTGCGACAACACCTTAAAAAATGAAATATTGAAACATATGCTCACTTGCGAACAAATATGGGCGGCGAAGGTCGATAAAAAAGATCTGATTAAAATCAAATGGGAAAGAAACGGTGACAAGGTTAGACTTTCGAACCACAAATTTAACTTATCAATGTGATAATAGAATATAGAACATAAGCGACTTGAAAGTATGTTGCAACATAATGACACATTATGATTAATATTATTAATCTAGTTAGAAACTAGACAAAGCATTAAAACAGCCATAATTAAATCTTAAATGTCATCTATAATCCAATCATGTTAAGGACTGGTCAGTTGTCTGTATCTGTACGTAAGAAGGATGAAAGTAGGAAGGCTGATTTACAAGTAATGCTCATCAGTGTTGTTGATATCATTTTGATATCGTAATTGTTTCTTAGCTATGATGAGGAAACAAACATAAAATCCGTTCAGACGTCATAAAATCTTTACTAATTCAGACGTCTACGTACTTATTTGTCTTATTCTGCACATATTCATTCTGTCCTTCTTTGTTTCTTCTATATTTTCTTTTGTTTCATTAACCTTTCCTTTCCATCTTTCTGTCTTTTATTCTATCTTCTTATTTTTGCATTCATTCATTCATTCTTTCATTGGTTTGCTCTTTCGTTGATTCATACATTTATTCATAAATCGCTCATTTGTTCATTCATTCAGCTCATTCAGTCAGTTGACGGGATTTTCCTTCCCCGTTTCTTTTCTTTTACGTATACTTTCATTCATTCATTTATTCATTCATTCACTCATTTATTCCTTCATTCATTCATTCATTCATTCATTCATCCAGGGGGGATTCATCAGCTTTTAATACAGGGACGGCTTATGCCAATATTTGGGGTGCAAAATCTTACGTTAAATCAATATTTGGTGATACTAATAACAAAAAGACAAAAATTCAATATTTTTTGGATCCACAAATCTGAAGAAAGGAAGAATCGTGCAGTTTATTGCCATTCATTACAGTGACCTAGCCAATAAATGTTATTCTGCATAGTGGCCCCAGGAATTAATAACAATATTTGGGGGTATCCTAAACGTTAAACTCGATATTTGGGGTCTTGCGAAGAGTGGCATAGACCCATAAATATTGAAAGTCTCCCCCTCGCATTGCAAGTGAAAGAGTGCCCCTGGGTCATTCATTCGTTAGCTCGCTCGGTAGTGCGTTCGTTCGTTCAATCAATCAATCAATCATTCATTCATTCATTCATTCATTCACATCTTGAAAATTTGCTATGAAAAACTCAAACGTGCAGCTAAAACAAAATAACCAAGAAAGGAGGAGAGAATGAAAGAAATATGTGGAGTCAGATTCCTCTGAAGGGACTCTGAGTATATATAAACCCTTGATAGAAATTGCTGTGCAAAGACAGTAGGCTTCGACATGTGCTGCATCATATTTGGGAAACTGATCTACGTCAACAGGAGAAACTGATCTCTGATGGGCTAGAATTTGACCGCGAGTGATTTGAGCCACTTTATATGCCTAGATTCCCCTTGACATCAAAGAAAATGGCAGTAGCAGAAATTTGGGGCAAATTGATGTGACAAGCGGATCTCGATCTGGTCCACTGGAGCTATAACGTCGTGCTTCCCCATTTCCTCAATATCTAGCACAGAAGTGAGGAGAAGTATTGATCAATTGCAATGAAAGGACCGAGAATTGATTCCTGAAGGATTACACATATGATGTGGTCCAGGTCAAAGCGATTGAATGGTTCTGGTAACAGCCTTTTGTAAAGAAGGATAAGACTGGACTGAAAAAGCCAAAGTGCAATTGAGTTTAAAGAACTACAAAATGTGATTTAGATTTCATTGACGTACTTTAATAATTTCATTTGAAAGATGTAACGATCTTGGAATGAAGTATTCGGGGGGTGAGAGTGAAGGTGATGTTGCGGCTTTTCGCACCCTGCGTTGGGATTACTAGCGCCAAGCATTGGGAACAATATACCTTGTTTACAATGCCAACTTGTGGTTTGGTATGAACAACTTCTGGTACAAATCTTTCACAAAGACTATTATCCATGATGACTATAAAATTGAAGTTTAGACAGCTAAGCTCTCCTGGTGAGTTTCAGAATACATTTGATGACATAGCTAATCACTCTGGTTCGCAGAGTCAAACACTTGTAATACGTTCTGAGTGTGACTTGTGGAAATTGAATCATGAAAGAGAACGGTTTTCCTTTTCCTCTCAGCAACAAGCGTCGTCTTAAACCATGGCAAACTAGTCGTACTTGCAGCATTCTTCTTACATTAAATACTAGTCACCAAAATCTAGCAGTTGACACCAAATAAATGGTCCCTTCCTCTGGATTTAACCAGGACACTGCCTCGATAAGCTTAAATTCTCAGTGTCCCAATTTTCAAAAATTTCCCCATTCCCTGTCCCTTATTAAGACGACCTCCCCGTGTATCTATTTCGGCAAAACAGTGTCCAAGGCTCTATAAGATTTTGATACAAAATTTTGTTTGAAAGATAAGAAGTCATTGCAGTGTACTCGTAAACCAATTAGAATGCTTACTTTTAGAAAAGAAGTCATTGCACTGTATTCGTAAACTAAATGGAATGTTTCCTTTTAGAAAAGAAGTCATTGCACTGTATTCGTAAACTAAATGCAATGTTTCCTTTTAGAAAAGAAGTCATTGCACTGTATTCGTAAACTAAATGCAATGTTTCCTTTTAGAAAAGAAGTCATTGCACTGTATTCGTAAACTAAATGCAATGTTTCCTTTTAGAAAAGAAGTCATTGCACTGTATTCGTAAACTAAATGGAATGTTTTCTTTTACAAAAGAAGTCATTGCACTGTATTCGTAAACTAAATGCAATGTTTTCTTTTAGAAAAGAAGTCATTGCACTGTATTCGTAAACTAAATGCAATGTTTCCTTTTAGAAAAGAAGTCATTGCACTGTATTCGTAAACTAAATGCAATGTTTCCTTTTAGAAAAGAAGTCATTGCACTGTATTCGTAAACTAAATGCAATGTTTTCTTTTAGAAAAGAAGTCATTGCACTGTATTCGTAAACTAAATGCAATGTTTTCTTTTAGAAAAGAAGTCATTGCACTGTATTCGTAAACTAAATGCAATGTTTCCTTTTAGAAAAGAAGTCATTGCACTGTATTCGTAAACTAAATGCAATGTTTTCTTTTAGAAAAGAAGTCATTGCACTGTATTCGTAAACTAAATGCAATGTTTTCTTTTACAAAAGAAGTCATTGCACTGTATTCGTAAACTAAATGCAATGTTTCCTTTTAGAAAAGAAGTCATTGCACTGTATTCGTAAACTAAATGCAATGTTTTCTTTTAGAAAAGAAGTCATTGCACTGTATTCGTAAACTAAATGGAATGTTTTCTTTTAGAAAAGAAGTCATTGCACTGTATTCGTAAACTAAATGGAATGTTTTCTTTTAGAAAAGAAGTCATTGCACTGTATTCGTAAACTAAATGCAATGTTTTCTTTTAGAAAAGAAGTCATTGCACTGTATTCGTAAACTAAAGGGAATGTTTTCTTTTAGAAAAGAAGTCATTGCACTGTATTCGTAAACTAAATGGAATGTTTTCTTTTAGAAAAGAGGTCATTGCACAGTATTCGTAAACTAAATGGAATGTTTCCTTTTAGAAAAGAAGTCATTGCACTGTATTCGTAAACTAAATGGAATGTTTTCTTTTAGAAAAGAAGTCATTGTACTGTATTCGTAAACTAAATGCAATGTTTCCTTTTAGAAAAGAAGTCATTGCACTGTATTCGTAAACTAAATGCAATGTTTCCTTTTAGAAAAGAAGTCATTGCACTGTATTCGTCAACTAATTGCAATGTTTCCTTTTAGAAAAGAAGTCATTGCACTGTATTCGTAAACTAAATGCAATGTTTCCTTTTAGAAAAGAAGTCATTGCACTGTATTCGTAAACTAAATGCAATGTTTCCTTTTAGAAAAGAAGTCATTGCACTGTATTCGTAAACTAAATGCAATGTTTTCTTTTAGAAAAGAAGTCATTGCACTGTATTCGTAAACTAAATGCAATGTTTTCTTTTAGCAAAGAAGTCATTGCACTGTATTCGTAAACTAAATGCAATGTTTCCTTTTAGAAAAGAAGTCATTGCACTGTATTCGTAAACTAAATGCAATGTTTTCTTTTAGAAAAGAAGTCATTGCACTGTATTCGTAAACTAAATGCAATGTTTCCTTTTAGAAAAGAAGTCAACTAAATGCACTGTATTCGTAAACTAAATGGAATGTTTCCTTTTAGAAAAGAAGTCATTGCACTGTATTCGTAAACTAAATGCAATGTTTCCTTTTAGAAAAGAAGTCATTGCACTGTATTCGTAAACTAAATGCAATGTTTCCTTTTAGAAAAGAAGTCATTGCACTGTATTCGTAAACTAAATGCAATGTTTTCTTTTAGAAAAGAAGTCATTGCACTGTATTCGTAAACTAAATGCAATGTTTTCTTTTAGAAAAGAAGTCATTGCACTGTATTCGTAAACTAAATGCAATGTTTTCTTTCAGCAAGACAGTTGAAGAAAAAGCTCTTTGTGACAAAAGCATAAAGTGGTGTACGTTCCTGTTTATTAACCCCCACCCCGGTTTACTAAGACCTCTCCTTTTATCAACTTCTCCAAAAAAGATTCCAGACCCCCACCCCCGTTTATTTAGACCTCCTTTGTATTGAACAAACAAGAGTGGAGCAAACAAATCATCAAGGAATTCATCAATAGATCTTCGAGCGGTTCTTAAAAAGAGTTTGGATTCAATAATATTTTGATACATTTTGTAGAATTTTCGAATTTACATAAAAGTCATAGAAGTTCTTATGCCACTCAACCGAACCTTTTTCACACAAAATGTATAAAAAACATCGCTCCATCCAGACTCTTGTAGAATAGCTAAAAGGTATATGCAGTATACCTTTGTGATCCAACACATTGGCGCAAATCTTTTTACTCTTCGTAGAGTTTCACACCAATCGTCTCCTGCAAGATATAAATAGGCTTTAAAAGTTGACGAAAAAGGTATTATCAGAATCTAAATAGGTCCTAACTTCAATTCATGATAGTTAATCAATGACACACTGAGGCATTCTATCAAAAATGGAATATCAGTTACACATTTAAAAAATCTCTTTCGTTGAACGAAACGACATAGTCTTACATATAATAATGAAGGAGGTGAGCTAACCCAGCACTTTCATAGGAAAAATTAGTATATCGTCGCAGTCGAATAACCAAGACATTGAAAGAATTAGGCTGATGTTTATCTTCCGTTGCAAAATATCATTAACAACTCAACTCATTAGAATTATCAAACAAGCAATGTAGTGGAAACTTCACTGAAATTTGACGAGATTTTTGACATTAATGAACCAGTTTTGACAAACCTTATGGCGTTTCTCAGTTCACAACAATCTTGAAATATGAAAGATAACAGAACAATAATTTATATTATCTCATCTATTTTCTGTCGCAAATGTCTTCCAGATACCTAGCTAGATCTTAGAGGCAGCTCTACCAGAATTTAAAGCCTGACCTCAGTGTAGCTCCTGTTCAGAGCTCAACAATTTACAGCATCGTAACTAGGACACTAAAATTCGAAAATTTCAAACATTTTTTAACTATTCCATTAATGATATCAAAGCTTCTTAATTATTGGCATAAAGTTTCTTAAAGAACTAGCTTGCAGAATTTGATGAACTGTTTCTCACAAGGAAATCTTTTACTTTAGTTTTCAAGGACAAGTCACATCCGAAGTAACGGTCTAGAATGCTGACGAAGACTTGTTTTCCACGCCTGCGGTTTAGAAAGAAATTAATGTAGCGGAGATAAGGCAAATCTGGCTTTTTCGAAGTAATTCAAAAGACAAAAAAGTACATTGATTCCAGGCAGAGCAGGATGTCCTATCCTTACGTAATGTCTCTCATAGTTAAACTTTAACCACTTTGGAAGGAATTCCTTTTCGAATAATATGAAAACAATTTTCTTTCCTTTCCAAACCACTAATACTAATTCGATTGAGTGATTTTACGTTTTATTTGCAGCTAATGAGGAAATTTTATTATTCAAGCATCTTGTGGACCTGTTTGCATTTGTCATTGTTTTTATGCTTGTAAAATATAGGGTGAAATTACGAACAAAAAGTTCAAAGTGACAAGATAGTTATCATACTCAACACTGATCAATTTACAGAAATTTAAGAGAAGACAGATCATTAAATTTCTTGCAGTGTGATAATTTGCGTAAGTTTTGTTCAAAAGGAATTTTCAAAAGTTAACTGCAAACCGAACAAGTTAGAAATGTATCTACTCTTTCAAAATCGTATTACTAAAGCCGTACCACTGATTTGAAAAATTAAAAATCTGTTGCCTGCAAGAGGACTCAGCTTAATTTTGAGAATTTATTCATAACGTGAAATGAACTGTCTTAATCTCGAATAAAGAATTCCCAAAAACTAATTAATGTTAAAACCAAATAAGATCGGCTCAGTTTCATCCACTTTTCAAATCATTTATCAATTCATTTGGTTTTTTTTAAAAAGGTTAAAATGAAATGTTCTTCTCACAGATCAGGCACTTCCACATCAATGATGACCATAAAAAAATCAAAATGTTCGTGATATTGAACAGGAGATTCTGTTTTCAGGCAGATCGAGAAGCAAGATTTTGAGTTAAGTCCTGATTTCATATGGAAGCAATGCACCTAAAATTATTAGAAAAATCTTGAAAATTAAGTTGAAGCCACAATAATGTGATGGAATTAAGATTTTGCCAATTTTTCGCACAGCTTTTCCTGTACATGTTTTTAAAGAGTGAAGACATCTTCGTCATTCACTCTGTATATATAAAATTCTGAATAAATTCAATTATAGGATGTCGTTTTGAAGACCCACATTTTGGAACCCACCAAAACCAGTGTCTCAGAAATAAGAGACAACAAAAGGGGCTATTCATATGCTGACGTTCCCCAAGGGCGTTACATTTTGTCTCATTCAATCTTATCAGTCGTTGCAAGGCTTTCAAAAATTCTATAAGCCAATCTGTATCAATAGGGTATTTTTCGTCAACATTTGTGAACAGTAATTTTCTGTAGTAACTAGTTGGTTCTCATTGGCTATCTTAAAACAGCAAAAGATTGTGTATCAAGTTTTGTATGTCTAAAACGTTCAGTTGTTTGCAGCATAGTCCCCAAGGTTCTTTCTTTAAAAGGAGAATGCTAAATAATAAGAAGAATACTCATATTTGATGAAGTGAAACAATAAAAAAGATACTAATAGTGCGGATAAAAACGAACGAGAAATAAACAAGAAAGAGATGTTTTTAGCGCACTAAGGCCTTTCACGAAAATGCTTTCCACGGCCCGCCAAAAGCGAAAACTTTTTTCACTTACCTGGAATATTGTTGAAATACAGCTGTTTCTTATATTTGAAAGGTTACAATTGCAAGGAACGTTGGAGCTATGCTACATAGATGGGCTGTATATTGTCTAATGAATTCATATAATGTTTAGAAATGCATGCTAACCAAAAATGTTTTTGATTAAATTTCCCTTTGGGAGCATATACTTTCTTCACATTTTGCAAAAGATGACGTCATCAGCCAATCCTACAAAACAATACCCCACTTCGATTAAGCAGCCTCGTTTTGGAAATTTGTCAAAATTCCCTCCTATTGTTCTTATGAAAATTCCGAGTCCAGATTCGGATTTAGCATTACATTAGTCTAGTTACATGCTTTTAACCTGCTGGCATTTGTGATGTTGATTTTATGACAATGTAAAGCTCAAAGATTTATAAGGGATTTGACCGTGAAAAGTCGTTGGGGGTGAAACTTTACACCCCGAGTCATTTTCACGGTCAAATCCCTTACACATTTCCAAACTTCACTGCACCAAACAATCTTATTTTGAGCGTGTTGTACGATATAGATTTAAATAAAACATTCAAGAATAAAAATAATCGTACCTTGAGCAGAGTTGTTCTGAAACACAAGCCGCTGAAACCGCTGTGTTTCAGAACAACTCTGCTCAAGGTACGATTATTTCTATTCTTGAATGTTTTATTCCAAACTTTACGTCGCAATAAACTTAACACCACGTCTGTTAGCAACATGAAAACGTGTGGTTAGATTAAAGTTTGGGTGCTGAATCCGAATTTGGCCTCCAAAATTTCATATGAAAGAATTTTGAATAATTTCCCAAACGAGGCTGTTAATCGAAGTGGACAATAGACCATGTTACTTCTTGAAAAAGAGGCTTGGATCAAGTGTCCAAATGTGGTAAATTTGTGGAGGAAAGCAAAAGCATGACCCCCGTTCTTGTTACGACGGCGAACTGCCGCAGAAAAATTACTTCGGATTTCAGAGCACTTTTCAGAAATTTAATTAAAGATGACTTTACTCAAATTGAGTACGAATGATTCAGTTTAAACAATGGCAAGTTTAATTTGCCTTTTGAACTTATTTCTCGCCATTTTCATTCATTTTTAGCTGATTTTGTGGTGTTACAGTTGGGTTTCATTTTGCGAGTTGCAAATCAAGGTTTGTTATTTTCAACCGCTGTTATTCAATTGAAAGAAAAGTTAGCTGACAATGAATGAAAATAACGAGAAACAAAGCAAAGACCAAACACTTACCTTTGTGTTAACTGAGCCGTTGCTAGCTCAATTAGCGCAAATTTCTCGATAATAAACTCTCTGAACACCAACCTGAAATCCGAAGGAACTTCTTGCCACAGCTAGCAGTGTGTATACTGAGAACGGGGGTCATGCTTTTGTTTTCCAGCAAAAATTTACCAGATTTGGACGCTCGATCCAAACCTCTTTTTAAGAAGTAAAAAGGCCTATGGATAACTCGAATATGAAACAACGTTTCAGAAAATCATAGATAGAAGTTTCTATTTTTCAATATTGCTTTACATTGCCATCAATGAAAATTTCAACTTCACATTGCCTTTAGGGTGTGTTTGATAGGTAATTCCAAACCTACCAATTTCTGTTAACCACGGCTCTTTTTCAATAGACTATGTGTTAACGGTAGTCTTCGCAGAGATGGAAACACAGTTCCCAATCAAACACAATATTCTGCAAAACAGCGGAGGTTTTGAGGTTTCAGATTTATCCAGGCGAAGACGAGGTTTCCGGTTAAAGAACACGGAGACGAGTCTGATGCTTGGCAACAAAGAGTAAAGTTGCCCATTACCGTAGCAACGCGAGCAAAGTCGCCTCGTGTTCAGAGTTCTGCAATGCAAATGAGATCGAGAATCTCTTGAAAGTCTCCAAAACCTTCTGCCTTTTGGAGTAGTAGGTTCTGCAGGCCTGCCAAACCAGCCGTTTTCGGAATTGGGGAGTCAATCAAACCCTAAAACCAAGTCCTCCAACTCTACCGTTTTCAGAATTGGTACCAATCAAAAACACCCTTAAGCAACGACAAAGCACGTGAAGTAAATTTATCAGCTAAACAATTTAGGCCAAACTTGATTTTCAAACAGTCTGAAATTGCAGAATGCGCGAAAAGGACCCTGGGTAAAAAGAACGATTGTGGCAACAATGTGACCTCCAAAGAAATATGATGCATTGCTTCAAAAGAAGCTTTTCAGAAATAACGAACGAGAGAAACGATAAGGAAATTTTTGCTGGTATCATTTCTGAAAGGATGAAGCTAAATTTATGATTAGGTTGGTTTACTGTTATCTTTAAAACCCAAAATTCATTTAGCATGATTCAGTATTTAGATAACGGTTTCATTTAATAGTGACTTAAAATGCTTGATTTGATACGGCAACGAATTAAAACGAAAAGTAAACTGGGTCAAAAGGCTTAGGACCACAGTGTCACTTTAGACTGAGGATGTGAAATGAAATGATGAAATAAGTGTACAAGAAGGGAAGAGAAAAGTAAAATGTTGCAAAGATGAATACAATTTTCAAAGATTGAAAGATTGGTGAAATAAACAGACTGCGATTCAAAAAATAATGAATTATTCGAAAAGTAAGTTAAGAACTGGTAAATGAGTAGATTGCAAGCGAAGGCATGCATGAATTAACGATAGGACGAAAAACAGTACAGATGAAAGAAGAGTGAATGAATGAATGAATGAATGAATGAATGAATGAATGAATGAATGAATGAATGAATGAATGAATGAATGAATGAATGAATGAATGAATGAATGGATGGATATGCGAATTAATGAATGAACTGACGAAATAAAAGATTATAGAGTTTCAGCTTTGGGTTTTTCTGACATAACCTTGATTTTTGTGATATCTTTATCTAAAATATAAGTGCATGTAGATCTCCGAGGTACATGAAAATTTTTGCTCAGAGGCATGCCAACAAGATTTGGTCAGCCTACCCACCCTTAGGACGATTTTATACCATGTTAAACTACAGAATTTCATGTAATCTCGGAATTTTTGCCAAGAAAAGTGGATTTAGTGTTCCAAATACACACAAAGCTTCTGCAATAATTTCCAAAAACGACATCGCATCAACTTTAAATCTTTCATTCAGGTCAAGAAAATCATAATGTTATCCAGATCCAGTGGCGGTTTTAGGGGGTGCAGTTGGGGGCAACTGCCCCCCTTAATGATGAAAACTTAGCTTGGCGCCCCATTTTCGGCAAGAAGGGCGTCCCTTATCCTGACCCAAATGGACTCTCTCTCTTTTCGTGTTTCGTTCTGCATGTGGGAAACATATGACTTAATTAAGGCCTTATTCAATTGAAAAACCAGAGAATTTTTCCTGAACAAGGGCCCAAAAATTTCTGCGCACCTTCGGCGGGCCCACTTTTTCCTACATATTTGGCGTTCACTCTGCCAATTGCCCCACCCCCCTTCAACTTCGGGCTGGATCCGCCCCTGTCCAGATCAGATACTTGTTTCGAAAATGAAGCGTCAAAAGATCTAGCAAAACAATGGTGATAGGTTTCATGACGTAAATTTAACTCAATATAAAGTGAAGTATGTCATTTGAGATATGCAAATGTAGTCTGGGGAAGTTTATCCGATATAAAAATGGAAGTGCTTCACCAGCTACAAAACAAAGCCTTTAATACAACTGATTCATCCAGATTTAAGGATTCATGGGACGGAAAGTTACTAACAGCTAATGAATTTTGATCATTCACTTATGACATACAAAATAATTAACAATCTTTTTTCCTGAAACCCCGCTGAACAAATTTCAGAAAATGTCTTCCATTTCCAAAAATAACACAAGAAACAATTAGATACCTGCAATTGCAAAGGCTCATCTTCGAATGCGTAATGAAGAGCTTCTTTTATACCGGGAAATGCACATGGAACAAAATTCCACAATTCATCAAAGATGTTAAGTCAATAGTTGCATTCACAAAAAGCCTGAAAATTCATTTTGTGAGCTAAAAATGCATGGAAGAGCAGCTTCTGGGTTTAGTAAATCAGATTCTTATTGTTGCAATGTAACGAATTCCTGTAAGCAGGTCTGTCACTTTTTTCTGTCATTACTTTTGTTAGCTAAATGAATTTGCCATGTATAAATATGATTAAATGAAAACAATTACATGATTAAAGGGGGCAATAGGCCTTTTGATTGAAAAATAAAGTAACAGATCTAACAACGGGGCTAGGGGGCAACTGCCCATGAAGTAGAATGATTGTTAACCTGTGTGCAGCCCCTACTGTTTCCTTTCAGTTGAAATTTCCCATTGAATTGAATTTGCTTTTTGACGCCCCAGAAAATGAATTCAATTCAATGGGAAATTTAAACTGAAAGGAAACAATAGGGGCTGCACTCAGGCTACATGAAAGTGTGATATTATGGCTATGATATATCGCAGTATGGTATGATCAAAATGAGGCCATGCCATGTCTGTCATTTAGGCTTATTACATGGCTGTACTTATCGCTACTGAAAGGCTGCCAGACTCAGCTTGGTGTATTAGTCCGGGGGGGGGGGGGTACTTAGTATATTTGTCCGACGGGGATGTGCCGTTTTTCAGGGTATCGTTTTTGCAAATTTTTCTAGAACAGGGTATCAAAAGAAGGCAAATTTTCTGGAGCAGGTTGTCAAAACATGTCAAAAGAGGAAATTTTGTTACAACGGGCTATTATCTAGTCAAATTTTTGTGTTTTTGAGTATACTTTTCACTGATTTTTTCTAGAACAGGGTATCATTTGAAGGCAAAAATTCTGGAGCAGAGTGAAAAATTTTCTTTTCGTGGGCACATCCCCGTGCAAATTTAGGTCAAGTACCCCCCCCCTGGGTGTATTAGTCTCGTTTTGAAAAACGATTACTGGGACTCTTGGGACTCATTGTAATCAGTCAATTGGTCATTAGAAAAAACAAGGAATTCAAGAGAAAAGTTTTCACAGGCATGACACTTTGAACAGTGTAAAATGCTTGTCTTAAAATTTGAAATAGCCTATGCTAAGTTCATTCCACTTCATTGATGGAGCCTTGATTCATTTGTAAGGCTTAGAAAAATGAAATACCTGAAAACTTTTGCCAAAAAAGTTATTTCAGTACCTTTATCTGGATTTGGTAGCACTTATCAAGGTGGGAAATGAAAGTCTTGAATGATATTCTGAGGTCTGTTCTAATGAAGTCCTCCTTGAATTATTCAGAGTGCATAAACACACTAACCAACCTGCACAAAGATTACAAACATGAATGAACCAAAATTCAAGGTTGAAATTTCAAAAGAAGTACAATATTTATGGAAAATCATTGGAGGCTATCTAATGGTCTTTGGTCATCTAAAAATGTTGAAATAGTACTGAACCTTGAAGAAGATCTAATGAGCCACCAGAAAAAATGCACTTCTGGGAGAGTTCATAATTTTGCCCAAATCAGGCCAATTGTTTACTGAGGTCTTCCAGCCTTTTCTTTGATAAAGCAGTAGCAGCAGCTGATTTGGGGGGGGGGGCTTTTTGTCTTAGAACAACTTTTAGAGAAATGCATCTAATTTAATGCTTGTGATGCAGCCACATGTTTTCAACATTGTTGGGGGCTTGAACCCCCCTCCCCACTTCCTACAGGTCTTTCATTTCAAGAAGTGCACTTTTAGCTTAATGAAAAGTGCCCTTGAAGTTTCAGATGCTTCCTTTAACCCTCCATAAACTCGTGATAGCAAAGACTAGGAATACAAACTCTTGCAGGTGGAACATATTTTTTGTATTAAATCTCCATAACAGCAATTCATTGAAGTGATGTTTCATTTTAAACTAGCAATAGACTTTTGTACAACAGGCTATATTTCATACAATGACCACAGAGTAATAGCCTGAAAATTGGGTTTTTATGTCCTTGGAACGCTTTAGCAAAACAATATGCCAAAATGCTATTTTGTCAACCATGGCAATTTATCAAGGTCAACATTTCCTCCACACAAAATTACACATATCTTATCAAGTGAACTAAATTCATTTTTAAATTTATCAGTCAATATTGCAGCTACTCCAACAGCAGCTGATGGCTCTATAACCAATTTCATTCTTTCAAAAATAAGCTTCATTGCGGATATGATTTCTTCTTCTTCAACAACAACAACATCAGTGATATTGTCTCTAATTATTGGCCATGTTATATTCCCAACACTCACTCTTAGACCATCTGCAACTGTCTGTGGAGGTGTATCATTAGGGATTCTCTTTTTAGCTACAAATGATCTTGCACAATCATTTGCAAGTAATGGTTCAGCTGCCAATATCTTTACATCTGGTTTTAATCCCTTTGCAGCAACACAGATGCCGCTAAGCATTCCGCCTCCGCCTACAGGCACTACAAAGGCTTCCAAATCAGGAACTTCTTCTAATACCTCTAAAGCCATTGTTCCTTGCCCTGCAATGATATCCAAGTTATCGTATGGGGACAGATAAACAGCATCAGGGCCTAGGTCTTTGATGACTCTCTCTGCTGTTGCCTCCCTGCATTCTTGTGTTGGCTCACACTCAATAATCTCAGCACCATAGCCTTTCACTGCATTCTTTTTCACTTGTGGTGCATTTGATGGCATCACAATACATGCCCGCAATTTATTGATGCTTGATGCCATAGCAACTGCCTGTGCATGGTTCCCACTGCTGTGTGTGACGATAATTGCCTTCTTATCACCTGACTTTTCCAAAATTTTATGAATGGCATGTGTTGTACCTCTGATTTTAAAAGCACCAATCTTTTGGAAGTTCTCACATTTGAAATAAACTGTCTTGCCAGTGATTGTGTTGAAATACTGACTTGTCATGATTGGCGTTCGATTGACAAATGGTTTGATTATCTCTGCAGCTTTTTTCACGGTCTCTAGACTTACTGATGTTCCTGCCATGTTTGATCCACCTTGGACTTCCCTCTGATTCTGTCCTTGTGCAGAAAGACTCCAGTTGTGGGGTAACCGGTAACCGTTACCTTTGTGATGTGGCGAGGTTGCTGTGTCATGTGTGCGAGTGTGCGGTCCTTATGGCGTAGCCTCCACTGCATTTTGTAAAACATTTTAAATTCCATTCATGTCAAATTTCCGCAGTAAAAATCAAACATCCAAAATTCAACTTTTCTCAATGGGGTTATTTCACTTTAATTCATTTGATGGCATTAAAAAACACTAATTTGATGGCTCAAACTACCGGCAACAAACAAATGCTCAAGAATACGCTTCTCGCTACCCTTCGGATACGCCTACTTTAGGCCTCTCTCTAGGTAGCCTAAAAAACTTCCTGCTGGCAAAAAGGCAAGCGACGGAACAGTGCCGCCGCGTAGGCAGGACATGAATATGAAAACCGTTACAACCTTGACGGCTTCAATAAATCCCATTCTATGATTAAAACAGGAGAAGGAATATCAAAATTTCAAGTTACCTTTTCACAAGACTTGCTTTGCTCTTGCGACGACATCGCTTCCAGAACGGCTCGCTGTGAGTGGATGTTTCAAAAAGAGCGGGAAAAATTCATGGCCTCGTATTCAAGAATCAGCTAAAGGCAGAAAAAGGGCATCACCAAATAAGGAAAAAGGAAACTTGAAACTTGCTATAAAACATCTGCAGTAGACTCATAACGTTATCGCAGGTTGGCTTCTTGCATTACAGTTTCAGTCTCACTTTCAGTTCCATATACGGTATATTAAAATGCCACTACAATGCAAAACAATTACAGTAACATTAAATTAAATGCAACATCTGGAACTAATTAATCAATGCGAGAAAAATACCAGCAGAAGAATTCAAAAATAAAAACATCATGTTAAAAAAGTATTGTAAGCAGGGAAATTTACCACGGAAGGAGCTCGCTCAGTACTTACAATCGCAGACAAAACTAATGACACACTTTGTATTTTGGAGGAAATTTCGAGTTGAGACCCCCCCACCCCAACACCCCCCATTGCAATGTTGAAAGCTAATGAGACTGTCATAGATGAGTTGACAAGTATGTCTTCTTCCAGCAATCAACATTGTATTGGGGGGAGGGGGCATTAGCAGTGAAAGGTAACAGTTTACGTACAGGAAAGGCCTCCTCCAACGCAAAACTCATGTGTCCCAACGAATTGTAGCCTAAAGGAGGAGAGAGTAGCTCCTGATCACAACATGGGTTGCTGGGTTGCTTTAAAAACAAAGTACCAGGCAGATCGAAAACGAGATCCTCCGGGGGCACGTAACTTCAATTTCTGGTATGCGGCATGGGGGGTGTTGGGGTGGTGGGATCTCAACTCGAAATTTCCTCCAAAATACAGTACCATACCGTATGCCAGCATAGCAAGCAAACTGGCTTGCCGGGCTTCACAGCAACTTCTTTTATGGCTTGCTTTATTATTGCTTATGGACTTATGTGTTGACCCCAGACCTGACATAGAATTTCCTTCGTCTGCAACTGCTGATTGCTATGAAGGCCTACTTGGTTGTCAGTCAAGTGTAAAGCAAGTCATCATAACCAAAAAAATCAAAGAACATAGTGAATAGCAACACCTAGGCTAATTAACACTGATTGAATTGCTCCCAAGAGTTTCCAGAACAACTATATAATAGCTTATTTAATGAGCTAAGAGTGAATTTGAAACATGTTATGAGAATGCAACGTTGCTCTCTACAGAGACGGAATAAAGCATTTCATACGCACATTGAAATATTGGTCATGATTCTTTCAATAGTTATGAGATCGTTCACGTTCGCAATACAATAGTTAGCAAATTGATTCTTCGATTATGCTTCATTTTGGCTTTAACTTCACATCAAGAAGGGGAGAGATACTGTTTATTTTGTCAACAAAAGCGATAACTTCCAGAACACGGAAGCTAACTTCAATATTTATGGATGTTTTACAATTTAAAATTTCTTGGTTATAGTTTGCGGCAACGGGACGGCAAAAGCAGTCAGGGAGCAGTCAAAACATTGTACTATATTGATGGTAAAAAGGCATTTTGGAAGAAACATGCCACTACAAGAACCCTGGTATATCTAGGAAGGTAAGTTTTAAAGAAAATCAAACCAGATGAGAAATGATTCTATGCTTCTTGAATAATAATCGAAAAAATTTAACTTTACAATTTTCCCCTCAGCAAGAAACACTAGCAGTTTCATCTCTCTCGCCTTGCATCTGATATTACGATTTGATGTGTTCAGTGTCCGACCAAATATAACGAAAAACGGATGAAAAATCAAAAGGAAAGGGGGTTTATTTGATGTAATAAGTAGGATTTTGCTAGTCGACATTCTTCATTCACTGCTTATTACGCTCTGTTACAACTATCCCAGTATGTGTTAATACTTGCCCCAAGCTCGGGGCGAGTTGTAACACTAAAATCTAGATATTCATGTTTAATCTATCGACAATCTACAAGTGCCATATTTGTGAACCATATGGTGGTGTAAAGACAGATCCACGCTCTACGCTTATTTTCAGAAGAATTCAATTTTGTTAAAAGTGTTACAATTAGGCCCGGTCTCCCCTACTTGCCCCAAGAGCATTGATTCTAAGTATATTGCGCTAACCTCAAAGCCTAGCTTGAAGATTGCCTGTGACAAGTGTACGGTGAAAATTCAGCAATCAACCTTTATACATATTAATTGTGATCTTTCACACTTCACCAGCTTCGACCGATTTAACTAAAAGTGATCTGCCGGTTAAATCTCAAGACTCTATTCCAATAACCGATGGGGACAAATCAGAATCAATCTGAGCAGCTGGGCGATACTCTAAGTATTTTCGTAAAACAGTGATCACATCGAGTCATCAGATTAGCGGTGAAAGAAATGAAATGGGAAGGGCTATCTGTGCGCCATCTTTTTCTTACAAGTATGTGTAATGACAGGCACTGAACATCTGCCAAAGCAAGTTAAATTAAAGGCAAACATATTGTTCAAACTTGTTTCTTTTTTCTCGTTAGTAGGCTTTCCTGATGCCGATATGCTTCCTTCTAAAACTGAACAAACTGTAACAAAGAACAAATTGCAGAATTTCTAAGTTTTTACTGAACTTGCTCTTCATTTAGATCTCTTTCAAAAGGCCTTATTGTGGTAGGAATCAATATTTGAATCTATACCATTTGATTACAGATTCGTTACAGTTATTAAAAAATGGATATTGCACTGCTGCTAGCAAATCCTGCAGAAACTGCTGCACTGTCACGAAACATCAAAGAAGGTAACGATCTCAAAGCATATGTCTCAAGATTGCAAAAGGAAAAAGAATACAGAAGAAGATCACTTGATTTAGATATCAAAGTTATGAGAAACAGAGCTCAACGTTCACAAGAAAGAATTCGAAGATGCCAAACAGTCTTGAACACATCTAATTGGCCTTCAATAAACATGTCTAGTCTAAGACAAACTAGCAGTCCATCTCTGTCTTTCCATGGAGCTGAGAGTCCTAAATTGATGAAGAAATTTCTGAGTCAGAAAGAAATCAGAAAATCGGCGAGTCACGGACAAATGATCTGTGATGAGTTTAATTGTGATTGTCTCAATGAAGGTATTTCGAACAAAATAGGATCACAACAGCAGCAAGAAAGAGAACGCATGGGCAGTCCATCTAGGATTAAAGGAATTGGATTTGTTTCAAGTTTTGATAAATGCATACAAAGACCCATCAATAACTTCCACACATCATATTGGCATGATCAAAAAGGCATTTCTGAATGGAGAACGAAGGTTACTGATTCGAAGAGGGGAGCCTTAAAGGGGAGGGTGGTAAATGAAGAAAGGAGCTCTGCTGGCCACGGGACACAAACTGAAAAGAAACCAGAAAATGTTGTATGTGCTAGAGCAGGACCAAAAAGAGCACAATTTGAGAAAACATCGCAAAATGAATTCTCCCAAGAAAGACCAAAGTTAACTGCAGGTGAAATGAATTCGTTTGAAGATGATAGAATAAAAATGGAAAGGCCTAATCATGATGAAACCTCAACGAATAATAAGAACGGATTTATCAAAACAAGCTTGAAGAAATGTTTCAGCCAACCTGCCGGCTCATTTGACGCTTATTACCACTCACCATTGCCAAGATACCCGCAAAGATAGGACGAGAAGTCCGGGAAAAGAAAATTTGGATTAAGCCAGTCGTTCAATGTAAATTTGTTCCAACAAGGTGACAAACAAAGCAGTATTCCTCAAAAAGGAAAAAGTGCTCAAAGTCCACACATTATTGGTCGACATCTTTCAGTCCCTGCTTCGTCCGAAGATGAAAGAACAAGAACATTAAAACGTCGATCAATTTCTGTGCCAGTTTTAAAACAGCCCAATCCTGAGGAAAACTATGAAAGTTTAGGGTATAAGCCTGGTGCAATTGCTAAATACATCTCCCAAAAAGGGCCTTTGATAGCTCCAAAGCTAGAATCACCAAGCGCAAAGAAGTCTAACCAGCATGCAGAGAAAACAAATATTACAGAAGAAACTAGAGCTGGAAATCAGCAAAATACAAATTTTGATGTTCTGAAAAGCAAGCAAATAGCAAAGAAACCAACAACTGGAAATACTGGACAAATTGGATGTTTCTGCTCTGGGCCAGCATTCAAAGATAACTTAGAAGGAAATGCACTGCAGTCATTGCCAAACAAATATGAGAAAAGTGGGCTTGACGTTGCTGTTCACACCAAGATGAAGATTTCAGATGGCCACAATATCACGAAAAATTGTCTTTATCAGCAGTCTCCTGGCATCCTAATAGGCAGTACTAGAACGGCTTGCTGTCTTGATGGAAAAACAAACGCAAAGGAGCTTAAAACTGAGGGAATGTCACTGCTAGATAAGAAACAGAATGGTATAGCTGGAGAAGAGAAATCTTTAAGTAAGATGCAAATTATGGTGGATGACAGTCACTGCGTTTCTCAAACAGTTGCAAAGAGTTCAAAACAGAGAAAACATAATTCCCTGCAAAACGATCAATGGAGAGAAGAACCGCGTAGGAGGTCACATATTCAAGTCAGCAAAACCATGTGGGCAAAGGTAGAAATAGAGAGTGCTGAGCAAAGGAAGCTTCAAGTCGAAGCCAGAAAAAAGAACGAGGCTAGAATGCTGATTGCATCTGAATATGAGAAAATAAAACATTGTAGGTATATAAGACTGCCAGAGCATTTAGCCAAAGAGGTAGAAGGTTCTGGAATGCCTTCCTTAATGACGATTGATGAGAATACAATAAGTATTAATTAGGCACTTAGCAACCTCATCTCCTTTGTCGCTAAAGGCCTTGGAGATAAGGTTGCGCATTTAGTAACACATTGTCATCAGTTCTGAAAATGGCTACCGGGTGAGTCAGAAAGGGCCCGTGAAGTTTGAAAGGCTACTTAAGGTAACTCTGCTTTTCGCTCCAGTGAGCAGCGAGTCGCCGTTTTGCAACACCACTCTCCTCAGAGAACAGTTAATTTTTCCAATAATATTAGGTCAATTGAAAATCGGTAAAATAAACGTCGTTCAACATAGTATTGGTAATCGAAAGATATGCAAATCGCAATGTTTCTGCTAAGTTTGGCTTTACAAATTATTTTTCAAACTTTTTGTTGATTTCAGAAAAGTGGATTTATCTCCAAAACTACTCGTAAAATTTTTGATCATATGGAAAATGTGAAGCAAATTTTACGTGAATATGATCGTGTAAACCAGCCTATAAACCATGGTTTTTGTAAAAATTGTTCCACGTTTTGTTAAAATATTGGACCTTACGATACCCTTGACTGTATGGCAGCTATTTACGAGTCTTTGTATGCATTTTTCAGAACTTGATGCAAATCCAATTCATTTAATCCCAGACGGACTGCCCACTAAGAAAATTTAAAACTTGCGTAATTTTAATCTTTCTAGCGAAGATTTAAATAATTGTCAAGAAGAGCATAGTGTATGAATATCTACATTAAGGTATGGTGCACATTCCTTTCATTTTGGTTTGCGATTTAAAAATATCATGACATCGCATCTCCTCAAGAATTTAACCATGAAATGCGCTGCAATTTTGAAAAGATGTTCAAGAGTTCTGAAAAATCCAACGACGGAATCATCGAAAGATAGCTAAAGTTTCTCTTGGATTTAGATATAGATAGATTTCAAATATTTGGAACGCTTGCTTAGACTCACGACATAGGCCCAGCTATAACAACAACAGCATCGACAGCAACAACAACAACAACAACAACAATATTTACATGCAATCAGTCTAGCCTACGTTATGACTGGAAAGCTAATCCCCTGTATTTGGCAGATGTTTGCTGCTTTGGCCAGGCCATAAGAGATTGATTTCCCAGGAAAAGATTAACAAGAAACAGGGGAAGAGCCAGTTCTTCAAGAGGCCTTCTTTGATCGTTAGTAACCGTCTTGACGCATTAGCATAGTCATAGCCAACGAGAATAGCAAAGATATCTTTACATTTCTAATTCATCACCCTCGCAGACTTTTGACAATGTTTATGAAAATTACGTCTTCAGTTAGAATTCACCACCTTAAATCGACATTATTTTCACATGGAATTCCATTAAAAGCAAAACGATTGATGTATTTTGAAAAGCAAAGCCTTCCTCAACAGCAGCTTTACTCTTGTGTTCCATTGATCAACTGTCTGGAAAAATTTGGAATATCAGGGCAAGCTAGCCCCTCTTCTGTATACTCTAAATGTATACACGGCTTGGATTGACATTTCCATCAAAACTCTCTCGTCGCTGAAGCACCACGAGGGCCGGAAAAGTTTAACTAAATTCAACTCTTAATGCGCCGCTACAACGGAAGCGCAACAATCACAGCCATGGCGGTGGACTTGCACAAGCTTCTTGAAAGAAAGAAACAAGGCGACTCGGGCATGTCGTAAGTCCACCATGATTGAGACGTCGTTAGAGTAGTTTTCAATGACAAATGTTCCGAAATTCCCTTTGAAAGTTGTGAAGCATTCTGCACAGGAAAGTTTCATTTCTTTTCCGGAGATGCAACCATGAATTTTGTAAAGGGGTTCAAATCTGTTAAGCAAAGTAGTTTTGCAACCTCAAGGGTAGATTTAACATTTCCGCCAGCTTCAACCCAACCATGCCTTTGCAATCTCTATCTATTTTGATTCGATGTACTGCATTCATTGGTGTAAGATCTATTCTTCAAAGAAGCAAATAGCTTAATCATTTTGAAAAACCGAACCTATTTGCTTCACAAAATTTGCTTTCGCTGTTAGGGGACATACTCTGTTCAACTTCCTCACTTGATCAATCAACCGAGCAAAACACTTTCAAGAACTCATTAAATGAGATGTTCTTATCACACTTTAAACCAAATCTTTAAAAAATTTAGTCCCAAATAAAGCGCAAATATTGAAAAGATAAGGACACCGTACTGCTGCACACAAAACAATTTTTCACAATCGAGCAAATGGAATTCGTACCCTCCAACGAAACAGACGAGAACATAATGTCTTGCATCCGTTATTTATTTGGATAGGTGTGAACTCAATCATTCCGAAAGGCATATTATGGCAAAACATTACAAACCTTTTTCTCCTTCGCTCATAAGATTTCAAATATAAACAAGCATAAACAGTGCCTTGACTTCTTTGTACTAGAAAAAGTTTAACATCGCCTTCATTGTCTTTGATATTCCGCCAATTATTGCGATGATTCAAAGATATGACCTTTTTCTTGATTGCATCAAACTGCACTTCAAATCCCGTCTATTGGCATCAAGTTCATCAGATTTTAAATACAAACAAGCGTAAACAGAGTTTTAGCTTCTTTCCACTTCACCAAGTTTAAAGTCACCTTCATTGTCATGAATATGCCGACAATTGAGGTGATAATAAGAAAATGCAATTTTTTCATTGATTGCATGTAACTACACCTGAAATCCCGTCTATTGGCATCAAGTTCATCAGATTTTAAATACAAACAAGCGTAAACAGAGTTTTAGCTTCATTCCATTTCACCAAGTTTAATATCACCTTCATTGTCATGAATATGCCGACAATTGAGGTGATAATAAGCAAATCCAACCTTTTCATTGATTGCATATAACTAAACTTTAAATCCCGTCTATTGGCAACAAGTTGAAGAGGTTTTCAGTGCCAACAAGCGCAAAAAAAGTGTTTTGACTTCTTTGCACTTCATCAAGTTTAATATCACCTTCATTGTCATGAATATGCCGACAATTGAGGTGATAATAAGCAAATCCAACCTTTTCATTGATTCCATCTAACTGCACTTCAAATCCCGTCTATTGGCATCAAGTTCATCAGATTTTAAATACAAACAAGCGTAAATAGAGTTTTAGCTTCTTTTCACATCACCAAGTTTAATATCACCTTCATTGTCATGAATATGCCGAAAATTGAAGTGATAATAAGCAAATCCAACCTTTTCATTGATTCCATCTAACTACACTTGAAATCCCGTCTATTAGAATCTAGTTGATGAGTTTTTCAGTGCCTAGAGGCGCAAAAAGTGTTTTGACTTCTTTGCACTTCATCAAGTTTAATATCACATTCATTGTCATGAATATGCCGAAAATTGAGGTGATAATAAGCAAATCCAACCTTTTCATTGATTGCATCTAACTACACTTCAAATCCCGTCTATTGGCATCAAGTTGAAGAGGTTTTCAATGCCAAAAGCGCCAATAGTGTTTTGGCTTCTTTGCACTTCATCAAGTTTAATATCACCTTCATTGTTATGAATATGCCGACAATTGAAGTGATAATAAGCAAATCCAACCTTTTCATTGATTCCATCTAACTACACTTGAAATCCCGTCTATTAGAATCTAGTTGATGAGTTTTTCAGTGCAAAGAGGCGCAAAAAGTGTTTTGACTTCTTTGCACTTCATCAAGTTTAATATCACCTTCATTGTCATGAATATGCCGAAAATTGAGGTGATAATAAGCAAATCCAACCTTTTCATTGATTGCATATAACTACACTTTAAATCCCGTCAATTGGCATCAAGTTGAAGAGGTTTTCAATGCCAAAAGCGCCAATAGTGTTTTGGCTTCTTTGCACTTCATCAAGTTTAATATCACCTTCATTGTTATGAATATGCCGACAATTGAAGTGATAATAAGCAAATCCAACCTTTCCATTGATTCCATCTAACCACACTTCAAATCCCATCTATTGGCATCAAGTTGATGAGATTCTAACTGCAAAAAAGCGCAAAAAGTGTTTTGGCTTCTCTGCACTTAATCAAGTTTAATATCACCTTCATTGTCATGAATTTGCCGACAATTGAGGTGATAATAAGCAAATCCAATTTTTTTCATTGATTCAATCTAACTACACTTGAAATCCCGTCTATTGGCATCAAGTTGATAAGTTTTTCAGTGCCAACAAGCGCAAAAAGTGTTTTGACTTCTTTGCACTTCATCAAGTTTAATATCACCTTCGTTGTCATGAATATGCCGACAAGTGAGGTGATAATAAGCAAATAAAATTTTTTCATTGATTGCATCTAACTACACTTGAAATCCTGTCTATTGGCATCAAGTTCATGAGATTCTAAGTGCAAACAAGCGCAAAAAGTGTTTTGGCTTCTTCGCACTTCATCAAGTTTAATATCACCTTCATTGTCATGAATATGCCGACAATTGAGGTGATAATAAGAAAATAAAACCTTTTCATTGATTCCATCTAACTACACTTGAAATCCTGTCTATTGGCAACACGTTCACGAGATTCTATGTGCAAACAATTGCAAAAAGTGTTTTGACTTCTCTGCACTTAATCAAGTTTAATATCACCTTCATTGTCATGAATATGCCGACAAGTGAGGTGATAATAAGCAAATCCAAACTTTTCATTGATTCAATCTAACTACACTTGAAATCTCGTCTATTGGCATCAAGTTGATAAGATTCTAAGTGCAAGCAAGCGCAAAAAGTAATTTGGCTTCTTTGCACTTCATCAAGTTTAATATCACCTTCATTGTCATGAATATGCCGACAATTGAGGTGATAATAAGCAAATCCAACCTTTTCATTGATTGCATGTAACTACACATGAAATCCCATCTAATTGCATCAAGTTGATGAGTTTTCCAGTGCCAAGAAGCGCAAAAAATATTTTAGCTTCTTTGCACTTGATCAAGTTTAATATCACATTCATTGTCATGAATATGCCGACAATTGAGGTGATAATAAGCAATTCCACTTTTTTTCATTGATTGCATCTAACAACACTTGAAATCCCGTCTATTGGCATCAAGTTTAAGAGTTTTTAAGTGCCAACAAGTGCAAAAAGTGTTTTGGCTTCTTCGCACTTCATCAAGTTTAATATCACCTTCATTGTCATGAATATAACGACAATTGAGGTGATAATAAGCAAATCCAACCTTTTCATTGATTGCATATAACTACGAATGAAATCCCATCTATTAGCATTAAGTTCATGGGATTCTAAGTGCAAAAAGTTGCAAAAAGTGTTTTGGCTTCTTCGCACTTTACAAGTTTAATATCACCTTCATTGTCATGAATATGCCGACAATTGAGGTTATAATAAGCAAATCCAACATTTTCATTGATTCCATCTAACTACACTTCAAATCCCGTCTATTGGCATCAAGTTCATGAGATTCTAAGTGCAAAGAAGCGCAAAAAGTGTTTTTGCTTCTTCGCACTTTAGAAGTTTAATATCACCTTCATTGTCATGAATATGCCGACAACTGAGGTGATAATAAGCAAATCCAACCTTTTCATTGATTGCAAATAACTACGAATGAAATCCCATCTATTAGCATCAAGTTCATGGGATTCTAAGTGCAAAAAATTGCAAAAAGTGTTTTGGCTTCCTCGCACTTTACAAGTTTAATATCACCTTCATTGTCATGAATATGCCGACAACTGAGGTGATAATAAGCAAATCCAACCTTTTCATTGATTGCATCTAACTACACTTCAAATCCCGTCTATTGGCATCAAGTTCATGAGATTCTAAGTGCAAAGAAGCGCAAAAAGTGTTTTGGCTTCTTCGCACTTTACAACTTTAATATCACCTTCATTGTCATGAATATGCCGACAATTGAGGTGATAATAAGCAAATCCAACCTTTTCATTGATTGCATCTAACTACACTTCAAATCCCGTCTATTTGCATCAAGTTCATGAGATTCTAAGTGCAAAGAAGCGCAAAAAGTGTTTTGGCTTCTTCGCACTTTACAACTTTAATATCACCTTCATTGTCATGAATATGCCGACAATTGAGGTGATAATAAGCAAATCCAACTTTTTCGTTGATTGCATCTAACTACACTTCAAATCCCGTCTATTGGCATCAAGTTTAAGAGTTTTTAAGTGCCAACAAGTGCAAAAAGTGTTTTGGCTTCTTCGCACTTCATCAAGTTTAATATCACCATCATTGTCATGAATATGTCGACAATTTAGGTGATAATAAGCAAATCCAACCTTTTCATTGATTGCATCTAACTACACTTCAAATCCCGTTTATTGGCATCAAGTTCATGAGATTCTAATTGCAAACAAGCGCAAAAAGTGTTTTGACTTCTTTGCACTTCATCAAGTTTAATATCACCTTCATTGTCATGAATATGTCGACAATTGAGGTGATAATAAGCAAATCCAACCTTTTCATTGATTGCATATAACTACACTTTAAATCCTGTCAATTGGCATCAAGTTGAAGAGGTTTTCAATGCCAAAAGCGCCAATAGTGTTTTGGCTTCTTTCCACTTCATCAAGTTTAATATCACCTTCATTGTCATGAATATGCCGACAATTGAGGTGATAATAAGCAAATCCAACCTTTTCATTGATTCAATCTAACTACACTTGAAATCCCGTCTATTGGCATCAAGTTCATGAGATTCTAAGTGCAAAGAAGCGCAAAAAGTGTTTTGGCTTCTTCGCATTTTACAAGTTTAATATCACCTTCATTGTCATGAATATGCCGACAATTGAGGTGATAATAAGCAAATCCAACCTTTTCATTGATTCAATCTAACTACACTTGAAATCCCGTCTATTGGCATCAAGTTGATAAGTTTTTCAGTGCCAACAAGCGCAAAAAGTGTTTTGACTTCTTTGCACTTCATCAAGTTTAATATCACCTTTGTTGTCATGAATATGCCGACAAGTGAGGTGATAATAAGCAAATAAAATTTTTTCATTGATTGCATCTACCTACACTTCAAATCCTGTCTGTTGGAAACAAGTTCATGAGATTCTAATTGCAAAGAAGCGCAAAAAGTGTTTTGACTTTTTCGCATTTAATAAAATTTAATATCACCTTCATTGTCATGAATATGTCGACAATTGAGGTGATAATAAGCAAATCCAACCTTTTCATTGATTGCATCTAACTACACTTCAAATCCCGTTTATTGGCATCAAGTTCATGAGATTCTAATTGCAAACAAGCGCAAAATGTGTTTTGACTTCTTTGCACTTCCTCAAGTTTAATATCACCTTCATTGTCATGAATATGCCGACAATTGAGGTGATAATAAGCAAATCCAACCTTTTCATTGATTCAATCTAACTGCACTTGAAATCCCGTCTATTGGCATCAAGTTGATGAGATTATCAGTGCCAAGAAGCGCAAAAAGTGTTTTGGCTTCTATGCACTTAATCAAGTTTAATATCACCTTCATTGTCATGAATTTGCCGACAATTGAGGTGATAATAAGCAAATCCAACCTTTTCATTGACTGCATATAACTACGAATGAAATCCCATCTATTAGCATCAAGTTGATGAGTTTATCAGTGCCAAGAAGCGCAAAAAGTGTTTTGGCTTCTTTGCACTTCATCAAGTTTAATATCACCTTCATTGTCATGAATATGCCGACAAGTGAGGTGATAATAAGCAAATAAAATTTTTTCATTGATTGCATCTAACTACACTTCAAATCCCGTCTATTGGCATCAAGTTCATGAGATTCTAAGTGCAAACAAGCGCAAAAAGTGTTTTGGCTTCTTTGCACTTCATCAAGTTTAATATCACCTTCATTGTCATGAAAATGCCGACAATTGAGGTGATAATACGCAAATCCAACATTTTCACTGATTGAATCCAACTACACTTGAAATCCCGTCTATTGGCAGCAAGTTTAAGAGTTTTTAAGTGCCAACAAGTGCAAAAAGTGTTTTGGCTTCTTTCCACTTCATCAAGTTTAATATCAACTTCATTGTCATGAATATGCCGACAATTAAGGTGATAATACGCAAATCCAACCTTTTCATTGATTGCATATAACTACACTTCAAATCCCGTCTATTGACATCAAATTGATGAGTTTTTCAGTGCAAACAAGCGCAAAAAGTAATTTGGCTTCTTTGCACTTCATCAAGTTTAATATCACCTTCATTGTCAAGAATATGCCGACAAGTGAGGTGATAATAAGCAAATCAAATTTTTTCATTGATTGCATCTAACAACACTTGAATTCCCGTCTATTTACATCAAGTTGAAGAGTTTTTAAGTGCCAACAAGTGCAAAAAGTGTTTTGACTTCTTTGCACCTTATCAAGTTTAATATCACCTTCATTGTCATGAATATGCCGACAATTGAGGTGATAATAAGCAAATCAAATTTTTTCATTGATTGCATCTAACTACACTTCAAATACCGTCTATTGGCATCAGATGTTAGAGATTCTGCGAGCAAACAAGCGCAGAAAGTGTTTTGGCTTCTTCGCACTTCATCAAGTTTAATATCACCTTCATTGTCATGAAGATGACGACAATTGAGGTGATAATAAGCAAATCAAATTTTTTCATTGATTGCATCTAACTGCACTTTAAATCCCGTCTATTGGAATCAAGTTTATAAGATTCTAGGTGCAACCAAGCGCAAAAAGTGTTTTGGCTTCTTTGCACTTCATCAAGTTTAATATCACCTTCATTGTCATGAATATGCCGACAATTGAGGTGATAATAAGCAAATCAAATTTCTTCATTGATTGCATCTAACTGCACTTTAAATCCCGTCTATTGGCATCAAGTTTATAAGATTCTAAGTGCAAACAAGTGCAAAAAGTGTTTTGGCTTCTTCGCACTTCATCAAGTTTAATATCACCTTCATTGTCATGAATATGCCGACAATTGAGGTGATAATAAGCAAATTCAATTTTTTTCATTGATTCAATCTAACTACACTTGAAATCCCGTCTATTGGCATCAAGTTTATAAGATTCTAAGTGCAACCAAGCGCAAAAAGTGTTTTGGCTTCTTTGCACATCATCAAGTTTAATATCACATTCATTGTTATGAATATGCCGACAATGGAGGTGATAATAAGCAAGTCAAATTTCTTCATTGACTCCATCTAAATACACTTGAAATCCTGTCTATTGGCATCAAGTTGATGAGTTTTTTAGTGCCAAGAAGCGCAAAAAGTGTTTTGACTTCTTTGCACTTCATCAAGTTTAATATCACCTTCATTGTCATGAATATGCCGACAATTGAGGTGATAATAAGCAAATCCAACCTTTTCACTGATTCAATCTAACTACACTTGAAATCCCGTCTATGGCATCCAGTTGATGAGTTTTTCAGTGCGAACAAACGCAAAAAGTGTTTTGGCTTCTTTGCACTTCATCAAGTTTAATATCACCTTCATTGTCATGAATATGCCGACAATTGAGGTGATAATAAGCAAATCCAACCTTTTCATTGATTGCATCTAACTACATTTGAAATCCCGTCTATTGGCATCAAGTTGATGAGTTTTTCAGTGCCAAGAAGCGCAAAAAGTTTTTTGAATTCTTTGCACTTCATCAAGTTTAATATCACCTTCATTGTCATGAATATGCCGACAATCGAGGTGATAATAAGCAAATCCAACCTTTTCACTGATTCAATCTAACTACACTTGAAATCCCGTCTATTGGCATCCAGTTGATGAGTTTTTCAGTGCGAAAAAACGCAAAAAGTGTTTTGGCTTCTTTGCACTTCATCAAGTTTAATATCACCTTCATTGTCATGAATATGCCGACAATTGAGGTGATAATAAGCAAATCCAACCTTTTCATTGATTGCATATAACTACACTTGAAATCCCGTCTATTGGCATCAAGTTTATAAGATTCTAAGTGCAACCAAGCGCAAAAAGTGTTTTGGCTTCTTTGCACATCATCAAGTTTAATATCACCTTCATTGTCATGAATATGCCGAAAATTGAGGTGATAATACGCAAAACCAACCTTTTAATTGATTGCATGTAACTACGAATGAAATCCCATCTATTAGCATCAAGTTCATGGGATTCTAAGTGCAAAAAATTGCAAAAAGTGTTTTGGCTTCTTCGCACTTTACAAGTTTAATATCACCTACATTGTCATGAATATGCCGACAATTGAGGTGATAATAAGCAAATCCAACCTTTTCATTGATTGCATCTAATAACGAATGAAATCCCATCTATTAGCATCAAGTTCATGGGATTCTAAGTGCAAAAAATTGCAAAAAGTGTTTTGGCTTCTTCGCACTTTACAAGTTTAATATCACCTTCATTGTCATGAATATGCCGACAATTGAGCTGATAATAAGCAAATCCAACCTTTTCATTGATTGCATCTAACTACACTTCAAATCCCGTCTATTGGCATCAAGTTCATGAGATTCTAAGTGCAAAGAAGCGCAAAAAGTGTTTTGGCTTCTTCGCACTTTACAAGTTTAATATCACCTTCATTGTCATGAATATGCCGACAATTGAGGTGATAATAAGCAAATCCAACCTTTGCATTGATTGCATCTAACTACACTTCAAATCCCGTCTATTGGCATCAAGTTCATGAGATTCTAAGTGCAAAGAAGCGCAAAAAGTGTTTTGGCTTCTTCGCACTTTACAAGTTTAATATCACCTTCATTGTCATGAATATGCCGACAATTGAGGTGATAATAAGCAAATCCAACCTTTTCATTGATTGCATCTAACTACACTTCAAATCCCGTCTATTGGCATATAGTTTAAGAGTTTTTAAGTGCCAACAAGTGCAAAAAGTGTTTTGGCTTCTTCGCACTTCATCAAGTTTAATATCACCTTCATTGTCATGAATATGTCGACAATTGAGGTGATAATAAGCAAATCCAACCTTTTCATTGATTGCATATAACTACGAATGAAATCCCATCTATTAGCATCAAGTTCATGAGATTCTAAGTGCAAAGAAGCGCAAAAAGTGTTTTGGCTTCTTCGCACTTTACAAGTTTAATATCATCTTCATTGTCATGAATATGCCGACAATTGAGGTGATAATAAGCAAATCCAACCTTTTCATTGATTGCATCTAACTACATTTCAAATCCCGTCTATTAGCATCAAGTTCATGAGATTCTAAGTGCAAAGAAGCGCAAAAAGTGTTTTGGCTTCTTCGCACTTTACAAGTCTAATATCACCTTCATTGTCATGAATATGCCGACAATTGAGGTGATAATAAGCAAATCCAACCTTTTCATTGATTGCATCTAACTACACTTCAAATCCCGTCTATTGGCATCAAGTTTAAGAGTTTTTAAGTGCCAACAAGTGCAAAAAGTGTTTTGGCTTCTTCGCACTTCATCAAGTTTAATATCACCTTCATTGTCATGAATATGTCGACAATTGAGGTGATAATAAGCAAATCCAATCTTTTCATTGATTGCATATAACTACACTTTAAATCCTGTCAATTGGCATCAAGTTGAAGAGGTTTTCAATGCCAAAAGCGCCAATAGTGTTTTGGCTTCTTTGCACTTCAGCAAGTTTAATATCACCTTCATTGTCATGAATATGCCGACAATTGAGGTGATAATAAGCAAATCCAACCTTTTCATTGATTCAATCTAACTACACGTGAAATCCCGTCTATTGGCATCAAGTTGATAAGTTTTCCAGTGCCAACAAGCGCAAAAAGTGTTTTGACTTCTTTGCACTTCATCAAGTTTAATATCACCTTCATTGTCATGAATATGCCGACAAGTGAGGTGATAATAAGCAAATAAAATTTTTTTATTGATTCCATCTAACTACACTTCAAATCCCGTCTATTGGCATCAAGTTCATGAGATTCTAAGTGCAAACAAGCGCAAAAAGTGTTTTGGCTTCTTTGCACTTCATCAAGTTTAATATCACCTTTATTGTCATGAAAATGCCGACAATTAAGGTGATAATACGCAAATCCAACCTTTTCACGGATTTAATCCAACTACACTTGAAATCCCGTCTATTGGCATCAAGTTTAAGAGTTTTTAAGTGCCAACAAGTGCAAAAAGTGTTTTGGCTTCTTTCCACTTCATCAAGTTTAATATCACCTTCATTGTCATGAATATGCCGTCAATTAAGGTGATAATACGCAAATCCAACCTTTTCCTTGATTGCATATAACTACACTTCAAATCCCGTCTATTGACATCAAATTGATGAGTTTTTCAGTGCAAAATAACGCAAAAAATGTTTTGGCTTCTTTGCACTTTATCAAGTTTAATATCACCTTCATTGTCATGAATATGCCGACAATTGAGGTGATAATAAGAAAAAGCAATTTTTTCATTGATTGCATCTAACTACACTTGAAATCCTGTCTATTGGCATCAAGTTCATGAGATTCTAAGTGCAAGCAAGCGCAAAATGTAATTTGGCTTCTTTGCACTTCATCAAGTTTAATATCACCTTCATTGTCATGAATATGCCGACAATTGAGGTGATAATAAGCAAATCCAACCTTTTCATTGATTCAATCTAACTAAACTTGAAATCACGTCTATTAGCATCTAGTTGATGAGTTTTTCAGTGCCAACAAGCGCAAAAAGTGTTTTGGCTTCTTTGCACTTCATCAAGTTTAATATCACCTTCATTGTCATGAATATGTCGACAATTGAGGCGATAATAAGCAAATCCAACCTTTTCATTGATTGCATCTAACTACACTTCAAATCCCGTTTATTGGCATCAAGTTCATGAGATTCTAATTGCAAACAAGCGCAAAATATGTTTTGACTTCTTTGCACTTCATCAAGTTTAATATCACCTTCATTTTAATGAATATGCCGACAAGTAAGGTGATAATAAGCAAATAAAATTTGTTCATTGATTGCATCTAACTACACTTGAAATCCCGTCTATTGGCATCAAGTTGATAAGTTTTCCAGTGCCAACAAGCGCAAAAAGTGTTTTGACTTCTTTGCACTTCATCAAGTTTAATATCACCTTCATTGTCATGAATATGCCGACAAGTGAGGTGATAATAAGCAAATAAAATTTTTTTATTGATTCCATCTAACTACACTTCAAATCCCGTCTATTGGCATCAAGTTCATGAGATTCTAAGTGCAAACAAGCGCAAAAAGTGTTTTGGCTTCTTTGCACTTCATCAAGTTTAATATCACCTTTATTGTCATGAAAATGCCGACAATTAAGGTGATAATACGCAAATCCAACCTTTTCACGGATTGAATCCAACTACACTTGAAATCCCGTCTATTGGCATCAAGTTTAAGAGTTTTTAAGTGCCAACAAGTGCAAAAAGTGTTTTGGCTTCTTTCCACTTCATCAAGTTTAATATCACCTTCATTGTCATGAATATGCCGTCAATTAAGGTGATAATACGCAAATCCAACCTTTTCCTTGATTGCATATAACTACACTTCAAATCCCGTCTATTGACATCAAATTGATGAGTTTTTCAGTGCAAAATAACGCAAAAAATGTTTTGGCTTCTTTGCACTTTATCAAGTTTAATATCACCTTCATTGTCATGAATATGCCGACAATTGAGGTGATAATAAGAAAAAGCAATTTTTTCATTGATTGCATCTAACTACACTTGAAATCCTGTCTATTGGCATCAAGTTCATGAGATTCTAAGTGCAAGCAAGCGCAAAATGTAATTTGGCTTCTTTGCACTTCATCAAGTTTAATATCACCTTCATTGTCATGAATATGCCGACAATTGAGGTGATAATAAGCAAATCCAACCTTTTCATTGATTCAATCTAACTAAACTTGAAATCACGTCTATTAGCATCTAGTTGATGAGTTTTTCAGTGCCAACAAGCGCAAAAAGTGTTTTGGCTTCTTTGCACTTCATCAAGTTTAATATCACCTTCATTGTCATGAATATGCCGACAATTGAGGTGATAATAAGCAAATCCAACCTTTTCATTGATTCCATCTAACTACACTTGAAATCATGTCTATTAGCATCTAGTTGATGAGTTTTTCAGTGCCAAGAAGCGCAAAAAGTGTTTTGGCTTCTTTGCACTTCATCAAGTTTAATATCACCTTCATTGTCATGACTATGCCGACAATTGAGGTGATAATAAGCAAATCCAACCTTTTTATTGATTCCATCTAACTACACTTAAAATCCCTTCTGTTGGCATCAAGTTGATGAGATTCTAAGTGCAAACAAGCGCAAAAAGTGTTTTGGCTTCTCTGCACTTAATCAAGTTTAATATCACCTTCATTGTCATGAATATGCCGACAATTGAGGTGATAATAAGCAAATCCAACCTTTTCATTGATTCAATCTAACTAAACTTGAAATCACGTCTATTAGCATCTAGTTGATGAGTTTTTCAGTGCCAACAAGCGCAAAAAGTGTTTTGGCTTCTTTGCACTTCATCAAGTTTAATATCACCTTCATTGTCATGAATATGCCGACAATTGAGGTGATAATAAGCAAATCCAACCTTTTCATTGATTCCATCTAACTACACTTGAAATCATGTCTATTAGCATCTAGTTGATGAGTTTTTCAGTGCCAAGAAGCGCAAAAAGTGTTTTGGCTTCTTTGCACTTCATCAAGTTTAATATCACCTTCATTTTCATGAATATGCCGACAATTGAGGTGATAATAAGCAAATCCAACCTTTTCATTGATTCCATCTAACTACACTTGAAATCCCGTCTATTAGAATCTAGTTGATGAGTTTTTCAGTGCCAAGAAGCGCAAAAAGTGTTTTGACTTCTTTGCACTTCATCAAGTTTAATATCACCTTCATTGTCATGAATATGCCGACAATTGAAGTGATAATAAGCAAATCCAACCTTTTCATTGATTCCATCTAACTACACTTGAAATCCCGTCTATTAGCATCTAGTTGATGAGTTTTTCAGTGCCAACAAGTGCAAAAAGTGTTTTGGCTTCTTTGCACTCCATCAAGTTTAATATCACCTTCATTGTCATGAATATGCCGACAATTGAGGTGATAATAAGCAAATCTAATTTTTTCATTGATTGCATCTAACTACACTTCAAATACCGTTTATTGGCATCAAGTTCATGAAATTCTAAGTGCAAATAAGCGCAAAAAGTGTTTTGACTTCTTTGCACTTCATCAAGTTTAATATCAGCTTCATTGTCATGAATATGCCGACAATTGAGGTCATAATAAGCACAGCAAACCATTTCATTGATAGCATCAAACCGCACTTCGAATCCCGTCTGTTGCCATCAAGTTCATCAGATTTTAAATACAAACAAGCGTAAACAGAGTTTTAGCTTCATTCCATTTCACCAAGTTTAATATCACCTTCATTGTCATGAATATGCCGACACTTGAGGTGATAATACGCAAAACAAACCTTTTAATTGATTGCATGTAAAACCGGAATGAAATCCCATCTATTAGCATCAAGTTCATGGGATTCTAAGTGCAAAAAATTGCAAAAAGTGTTTTGGCTTTTTCGCACTTTACAAGTTTAATATCACCTTCATTGTCATGAATATGCCGACAATTCAGGTGATAATACGCAAAACCAACCTTTTAATTGATTGCATGTAATTACACATGAAATCCCATCTAATTGCATCAAGTTGATGAGTTTTCATGTGCCAAGAAGCGCAAAAAATATTTTGACTTCTTTGCACTTCATCAAGTTTAATATCACATTCATTGTCATGAATATGCCGACAATTGAGGTGATAATAAGCAATTCCACTTTTTTCATTGATTGCATCTAACAACACTTGAAATCCCGTCTATTGACATCAAGTTGAAGAGTTTTTAAGTGCCAACAAGTGCAAACAGTGTTTTGGCTTCTTTTCATTTCATCAAGTTTAATATCACCTTCATTGTCAAGAATATGCCGACAAGTGAGGTGATAATAAGTAAATCCAATTTTTTTCATTGATTCAATCTAACTACACTTGAAATCCCGTCTATTGCCATCCAGTTGACGACTTTTTCAGTGCCAAGAAGCGCAAAAGTGTTTTGACTTCTTTGCACTTCATCAAGTTTCATATGATATTCATTGTTATGAATATGCCGACAATGGAGGTGATAATCAGCAAGTCAAATTTTGTCATTGACTCCATCTAACTACACTTGAAATCCCGTCTATTGGCATCAAGTTGATGAGTTTTTCATTGCAAAGAAGTGCAAAAAGTGTTTTGACTTCTTTGCACTTCATCAAGTTTAATATCACCTTCATTGTCATGAATATGCCGACAATGGAGGTGATGATAAGCAAGTCAAATTTTTTCATTGATTGCATATAACTACACTTGAAATCCCGTCTATTGGCATCAAGTTGATGAGATTCTAAATGCAAATAAGCGCAAAAAGTGTTTTGACTTTTACGCACGTAATCAAATTTAATATCACCTTCATTGTCATGAATATGCCGACAATGGAGGTGATAATACGCAAATCCAACCTTTTCATTGATTGCATGTAACTACAAATGAAATCCCATCTATTGGCATGAAGTTGATGAGTTTTTCAGTGCCAACAAGCGCAAAAATTGTTTTGGCTTCTTTGCACTTCATCAAGTTTAATATCACATTCATTGTCATGAATATGCCGACAATTGAGGTGATAATACGCAAATCCAACCTTTTCATTGATTCCATGTAACTACAAATGAAATCCCATCTATTGGCATGAAGTTGATGAGTTTTTCAGTGCCAACAAGCGCAAAAATTGTTTTGACTTCTTTGCACTTCATCAAGTTTAACATCACCTTCATTGTCATGAATATGCCGACAATTGAGGTGATAATACGCAAATCCAACCTTTTCATTGATTCCATGTAACTACAAATGAAATCCCATCTATTGGCATGAAGTTGATGAGTTTTTCAGTGCCAACAAGCGCAAAAATTGTTTTGACTTCTTTGCACTTCATCAAGTTTAATATCACCTTCATTGTCATGACTATGCCGACAATTGAGGTGATAATGAGCAAATCCAACCTTTTCATTGATTCTATCTAACTACACTTGAAATCCCGTCTATTGGCTTCAAGTTGATGAGATTCTAAGTGCAAACAAGCGCAAAAGGTGTTTTGGCTTCTTCGCACTTCATCAAGTTTATTATCACCATCATTGTAAAGAATATGCCGACAACTGAGGTGATAATAAGCAAATCCAACAATTTCATTGATTGCATATAACTACGAATGAAATCCCATCTATTGGCATGAAGTTGATGAGTTTTTCAGGGCCAACAAGCGCAAAAAGTGTTTTGGCTTCTTTGCACTTCATCAAGTTTAATATCACCTTCATTGTCATGAATATGCCGACAAGTGAGGTGATAATAAGCAAATCAAACCTTTTCATTGATTGCATCTAACTACACTTGAAATCCCATCTATTGGCATGAAGTTGACGAGTTTTTCAGTGCCAACAAGCGCAAAAAGTGTTTTGGCTTCTTTGCACTTCATCAAGTTTAATATCACCTTCATTGTCATGAATATGCCGACAAGTGAGGTGATAATAAGCAAATCACACCTTTTCATTGATTGTATGTAACTACGAATGAAATCTTATCTATTGGCATGAAGTTGATGAGTTTTTCAGTGCCAACAAGCGCAAAAAGTGTTTTGGCTTCTTTGCACTTCATCAAGTTTAATATCACCTTCATTGTCATGAATATGCCAACAATTGAGGTGATAATAAGCAAATCCAACCTTTTCATTGATTGCATCTAACTACACTTGAAATCCCATCTATTGGCATGAAGTTGAAGAGTTTTTCAGTGCCAACAAGCGCAAAAAGTGTTTTGGCTTCTTTGCACTTCATCAAGTTTAATATCACCTTCATTGTCATGAATATGCCGACAATTGAGGTGATAATAAGAAAATGCAAATTTTACATTGATTGCATCTAGCTACACTTGAAATCCTGTCTATTGGCATCACGTTCATGAGATTCTAAGTGCAAACAAGCGCAAAAAGTGTTTTGGCTTCTTTGCACTTCATCAAGTTTAATATCACCTTAATGGTCATGAATATGCCGACAATTGAGGTGATAATAAGCAAATCAAACTTTTTCATTGATTCAATCTAACTACACTTGAAATCCCGTCTATTGGCATCAAGTTCATGAGATTCTAAGTGCAAACAAACGCAAAAAGTGTTTTGGCTTCTTCGCACTTCATAAATTTTAATATCACCTTCATTGTCATGAATATGCCGACAATTGAGGTGATAATAAGCAAATCAAACTTTTTGATTGATTGCATCTAACTCCCGTCTATTGGCATCAAGTTCATGAGATTCTAAGAGCAAACAAGCGCAAAAAGTGTTTTGGCTTCTTCGCACTTAATCAAATTTAATATCACCTTCATTGTCATGAAAATGCCGACAATTGAGGTGATAATACGCAAAGCAGACCTTTTCATTGATGGCATATAACTACACTTGAAATCCCGTCTATTGGCATCAAGTTGATGAGTTTTTCAGTGCCAAGAAGCGGAAAAAGTGTTTTGGCTTGTTTGCACTTCATCAAGTTTAATATCACCTTCATTGTCATGAATATGCCGACAATTGAGGTGATCATAAGCAAATCCAACCTTCTCATTGATTCCATCTAGCTACACTTGAAATCCCGTCTATTGGCATCAAGTTGAAGAGGTTTTCAGTGCCTAGAAGCGGAAAAAACGTTTTGACTTCTTTGCACTTCATCAAGTTTAATATCAGCTTCATTGTCATGAATATGCCGACAACTGAGGTGATAATAAGCAAATCAAACTTTTTCATTTATTGCATCTAACTGCACTTTAAATCCCGTCAATTGGCATCAAGTTCATGAGATTCTAAGAGCAAACAAGCGCAAAAAGTGTTTTGGCTTCTTTGCACTTCATCAAGTTTAATATCACCTTCATTGTCATGAATATGCCGACAATTGAGGTGATAATAAGCAAATCCAACCTTTTCATTGATTCCATCTAACTACACTTGAAATCATGTCTATTAGCATCTAGTTAATGAGTTTTTCAGTGCCAAGAAGCGCAAAAAGTGTTTTGGCTTGTTTGCACTTCATCAAGTTTAATATCACCTTCATTGTCATGAATATGCCGACAATTGAGGTGATAATAAGCAAATCCAACCTTTTCATTGATTCCATCTAACTACACTTGAAATCCCGTCTATTAGAATCTAGTTGATGAGTTTTTCAGTGCCAAGAAGCGCAAAAAGTGTTTTGACTTCTTTGCACTTCATCAAGTTTAATATCACCTTCATTGTCATGAATATGCCGACAATTGAAGTGATAATAAGCAAATCCAACCTTTTCATTGATTCCATCTAACTACACTTGAAATCCCGTCTATTAGCATCTAGTTGTTGAGTTTTTCAGTGCCAACAAGTGCAAAAAGTGTTTTGACTTTTTCGCATTTAATAAAATTTAATATCACCTTCATTGTCATGAATATGTCGACAATTGAGGCGATAATAAGCAAATCCAACCTTTTCATTGATTGCATCTAACTACACTTCAAATCCCGTTTATTGGCATCAAGTTCATGAGATTCTAATTGCAAACAAGCGCAAAATATGTTTTGACTTCTTTGCACTTCATCAAGTTTAATATCACCTTCATTTTAATGAATATGCCGACAAGTAAGGTGATAATAAGCAAATACAATTTGTTCATTGATTGCATCTAACTACACTTGAAATCCCGTCTATTGGCATCAAGTTGATAAGTTTTCCAGTGCCAACAAGCGCAAAAAGTGTTTTGACTTCTTTGCACTTCATCAAGTTTAATATCACCTTCATTGTCATGAATATGCCGACAAGTGAGGTGATAATAAGCAAATAAAATTTTTTTATTGATTCCATCTAACTACACTTCAAATCCCGTCTATTGGCATCAAGTTCATGAGATTCTAAGTGCAAACAAGCGCAAAAAGTGTTTTGGCTTCTTTGCACTTCATCAAGTTTAATATCACCTTTATTGTCATGAAAATGCCGACAATTAAGGTGATAATACGCAAATCCAACCTTTTCACGGATTGAATCCAACTACACTTGAAATCCCGTCTATTGGCATCAAGTTTAAGAGTTTTTAAGTGCCAACAAGTGCAAAAAGTGTTTTGGCTTCTTTCCACTTCATCAAGTTTAATATCACCTTCATTGTCATGAATATGCCGTCAATTAAGGTGATAATACGCAAATCCAACCTTTTCCTTGATTGCATATAACTACACTTCAAATCCCGTCTATTGACATCAAATTGATGAGTTTTTCAGTGCAAAATAACGTAAAAAATGTTTTGGCTTCTTTGCACTTTATCAAGTTTAATATCACCTTCATTGTCATGAATATGCCGACAATTGAGGTGATAATAAGAAAAGGCAATTTTTTCATTGATTGCATCTAACTACACTTGAAATCCTGTCTATTGGCATCAAGTTCATGAGATTCTAAGTGCAAGCAAGCGCAAAATGTAATTTGGCTTCTTTGCACTTCATCAAGTTTAATATCACCTTCATTGTCATGAATATGCCGACAATTGAGGTGATAATAAGCAAATCCAACCTTTTTATTGATTCCATCTAACTACACTTAAAATCCCTTTCTGTTGGCATCAAGTTGATGACCTTCTAAGTGCAAACAAGCGCAAAAAGTGTTTTGGCTTCTCTGCACTTAATCAAGTTTAATATCACCTTCATTGTCATGAATATGCCGACAATTGAGGTGATAATAAGCAAATCCAACCTTTTCATTGATTCCATCTAACTACACTTCAAATCCCGTCTATTGGCATCCAGTTCATGAGTTTTTCAGTGCCAAGAAGCCCAAAAAGTGTTTTGACTTCTTTGCACTTCATCAAGATTAATATCACCTTCATTGTCATGAATATGCCGACAATTGAGGTCATAATAAGCACAACAAACCATTTCATTGATAGCATCAAACCGCACTTCGAATCCCGTCTGTTGCCATCAAGTTCATCAGATTTTAAATACAAACAAGCGTAAACAGAGTTTTAGCTTCATTCCATTTCACCAAGTTTAATATCACCTTCATTGTCATGAATATGCCGACACTTGAGGTGATAATACGCAAAACAAACCTTTTAATTGATTGCATGTAAAACCGGAATGAAATCCCATCTATTAGCATCAAGTTCATGGGATTCTAAGTGCAAAAAATTGCAAAAAGTGTTTTGGCTTTTTCGCACTTTACAAGTTTAATATCACCTTCATTGTCATGAATATGCCGACAATTCAGGTGATAATACGCAAAACCAACCTTTTAATTGATTGCATGTAATTACACATGAAATCCCATCTAATTGCATCAAGTTGATGAGTTTTCATGTGCCAAGAAGCGCAAAAAATATTTTGACTTCTTTGCACTTCATCAAGTTTAATATCACATTCATTGTCATGAATATGCCGACAATTGAGGTGATAATAAGCAATTCCACTTTTTTCATTGATTGCATCTAACAACACTTGAAATCCCGTCTATTGACATCAAGTTGAAGAGTTTTTATGTGCCAACAAGTGCAAACAGTGTTTTGGCTTCTTTTCATTTCATCAAGTTTAATATCACCTTCATTGTCAAGAATATGCCGACAAGTGAGGTGATAATAAGCAAATCCAATTTTTTTCATTGATTCAATCTAACTACACTTGAAATCCCGTCTATTGCCATCCAGTTGACGACTTTTTCAGTGCCAAGAAGCGCAAAAGTGTTTTGACTTCTTTGCACTTCATCAAGTTTCATATGATATTCATTGTTATGAATATGCCGACAATGGAGGTGATAATCAGCAAGTCAAATTTTGTCATTGACTCCATCTAACTACACTTGAAATCCCGTCTATTGGCATCAAGTTGATGAGTTTTTCATTGCAAAGAAGTGCAAAAAGTTTTTTGACTTCTTTGCACTTCATCAAGTTTAATATCACCTTCATTGTCATGAATATGCCGACAATTGAGGTGATAATAAGCAAATCAAACCTTTTCATTGATTGCATCTAACTACACTTGAAATCACGTCTTTTGGAATCAAGTTGATGAGTTTTTAAGTGCCAACAAGTGCAAAAAGTGTTTTGGCTTCTTCGCACTTCATCAACTTTAATATCACCTTCATTGTCATGAATATGCCGACCATTGAGGTGATAATACGCAAATCAAATTTTTCATTGATTCAATCTAACTACACTTGAAATCCTGTCTATTGGCATCAAGTTGATGAGATTCTAAGTGCAAACAAGCGCAAAAGGTGTTTTGGCTTCTTCGCACTTCATCAAGTTAAATATCACATTCATTGTCATGAGTATGCCGACAATTGAGGTGATAATACGCAAATCCAACCTTTTCATTGATTGCATGTAACTACAAATGAAATCCCATCTATTGGCATGAAGTTGATGAGTTTTTCAGTGCCAACAAGCGCAAAAATTGTTTTGGCTTCTTTGCACTTCATCAAGTTTAATATCACATTCATTGTCATGAATATGCCGACAATTGAGGTGATAATACGCAAATCCAACCTTTTCATTGATTCCATGTAACTACAAATGAAATCCCATCTATTGGCATGAAGTTGATGAGTTTTTCAGTGCCAACAAGCGCAAAAATTGTTTTGACTTCTTTGCACTTCATCAAGTTTAATATCACCTTCATTGTCATGAATATGCCGACAATTGAGGTGATAATACGCAAATCCAACCTTTTCATTGATTCCATGTAACTACAAATGAGATCCCATCTATTGGCATGAAGTTGATGAGTTTTTCAGTGCCAACAAGCGCAAAAAGTGTTTTGGCTTCTTTGCACTTCATCAAGTTTAATATCACCTTCATTGTCATGAATATGCCGACAAGTGAGGTGATAATAAGCAAATCACACCTTTTCATTGATTGTATGTAACTACGAATGAAATCTTATCTATTGGCATGAAGTTGATGAGTTTTTCAGTGCCAACAAGCGCAAAAAGTGTTTTGGCTTCTTTGCACTTCATCAAGTTTAATATCACCTTCATTGTCATGAATATGCCAACAATTGAGGTGATAATAAGCAAATCCAACCTTTTCATTGATTGCATCTAACTACACTTGAAATCCCATCTATTGGCATGAAGTTGAAGAGTTTTTCAGTGCCAACAAGCGCAAAAAGTGTTTTGGCTTCTTTGCACTTCATCAAGTTTAATATCACCTTAATGGTCATGAATATGCCGACAATTGAGGTGATAATAAGCAAATCAAACTTTTTCATTGATTCAATCTAACTACACTTGAAATCCCGTCTATTGGCATCAAGTTCATGAGATTCTAAGTGCAAACAAACGCAAAAAGTGTTTTGGCTTCTTCGCACTTCATAAATTTTAATATCACCTTCATTGTCATGAATATGCCGACAATTGAGGTGATAATAAGCAAATCAAACTTTTTGATTGATTGCATCTAACTCCCGTCTATTGGCATCAAGTTCATGAGATTCTAAGAGCAAACAAGCGCAAAAAGTGTTTTGGCTTCTTCGCACTTAATCAAATTTAATATCACCTTCAAAGTCATGAAAATGCCGACAATTGAGGTGATAATACGCAAATCCGACCTTTTCATTGATGGCATATAACTACACTTGAAATCCCGTCTATTGGCATCAAGTTGATGAGTTTTTCAGTGCCAAGAAGCGGAAAAAGTGTTTTGGCTTGTTTGCACTTCATCAAATTTAATATCACCTTCATTGTCATGAATATGCCGACAATTGAGGTGATCATAAGCAAATCCAACCTTCTCATTGATTCCATCTAGCTACACTTGAAATCCCGTCTATTGGCATCAAGTTGAAGAGGTTTTCAGTGCCTAGAAGCGGAAAAAACGTTTTGACTTCTTTGCACTTCATCAAGTTTAATATCAGCTTCATTGTCATGAATATGCCGACAACTGAGGTGATAATAAGCAAATGAAACTTTTTCATTTATTGCATCTAACTGCACTTTAAATCCCGTCAATTGGCATCAAGTTCATGAGATTCTAAGAGCAAACAAGCGCAAAAAGTGTTTTGGCTTCTTTGCACTTCATCAAGTTTAATATCACCTTCATTGTCATGAATATGCCGACAATTGAGGTGATAATAAGCAAATCCAACCTTTTCATTGATTCCATCTAACTACACTTGAAATCATGTCTATTAGCATCTAGTTAATGAGTTTTTCAGTGCCAAGAAGCGCAAAAAGTGTTTTGGCTTGTTTGCACTTCATCAAGTTTAATATCACCTTCATTGTCATGAATATGCCGACAATTGAGGTGATAATAAGCAAATCCAACCTTTTCATTGATTCCATCTAACTACACTTGAAATCCCGTCTATTAGAATCTAGTTGATGAGTTTTTCAGTGCCAAGAAGCGCAAAAAGTGTTTTGACTTCTTTGCACTTCATCAAGTTTAATATCACCTTCATTGTCATGAATATGCCGACAATTGAAGTGATAATAAGCAAATCCAACCTTTTCATTGATTCCATCTAACTACACTTGAAATCCCGTCTATTAGCATCTAGTTGATGAGTTTTTCAGTGCCAACAAGTGCAAAAAGTGTTTTGGCTTCTTTGCACTTCATCAAACTTAATATCACCTTCATTGTCATGAATATGCCGACAATTGAGGTGATAATAAGAAAATCCAACCTTTTCATTGATTCAATCTAACTACACTTGAAATCCTGTCTATTAGCATCTAGTTGATGAGTTTTTCAGTGCCAAAAAGCGCAAAAAGTGTTTTGGCTTCTTTGCACTTCATCAAGTTTAATATCACCTTCATTGTCATGAATATGCCGACAATTGAGGTGATAATAAGCAAATCCAACCTTTTCATTGATTCCATCTAACTACACTTGAAATCCCGTCTATTGGCTTCAAGTTGATGAGATTCTAAGTGCAAACAAGCGCAAAAGGTGTTTTGGCTTCTTCGCACTTCATCAAGTTTATTATCACCATCATTGTAAAGAATATGCCGACAACTTAGGTGTTAATAAGCAAATCCAACAATTTCATTGATTGCATATAACTACGAATGAAATCCCATCTATTGGCATGAAGTTGATGAGTTTTTCAGTGCCAACAAGCGCAAAAAGTGTTTTGGCTTCTTTGCACTTCATCAAGTTTAATATCACCTTCATTGTCATGAATATGCCGACAAGTGAGGTGATAATAAGCAAATCAAACCTTTTCATTGATTGCATCTAACTAAACTTGAAATCCCATCTATTGGCACGAAGTTGATGAGTTTTTCAGTGCCAACAAGCGCAAAAAGTGTTTTGGCTTCTTTGTACTTCATCCAGTTTAATATCACCTTCATTGTCATGAATATGCCGACAAGTGAGGTGATAATAAGCAAATCAAACCTTTTCGTTGATTGCATGTAACTAAAAATGAAATCCCATCTATTGGCATGAAGTTGATGAGTTTTTCAGTGCCAACAAGCGCAAAAAGTGTTTTGACTTCTTTACACTTCATCAAGTTTAATATCACCTTCATTGTCATGAATATGCCGACAAGTGAGGTGATAATAAGCAAATCAAACCTTTTCATTGATTGCATCTAACTACACTTGAAATCCCATCTATTGGCATGAAGTTGATGAGTTTTTCAGTGCCAACAAGCGCAAAAAGTGTTTTAGCTTCTTTGCACTTCATCAAGTTTAATATCAGCTTCATTGTCATGAATATGCCGACAATTGAAGTGATAATACGCAAAACCAACCTTTTAATTGATTGCATGTAAAACCGGAATGAAATCCCATCTATTAGCATCAAGTTCATGGGATTTTAAGTGCAAAAAATTGCAAAAAGTGTTTTGGCTTCTTCGCACATAACAAGTTTAATATCACCTTCATTGTCATGAATATGCCGACAATTGAGGTGATAATACGCAAAACCAACCTTTTAATTGATTGCATGTAATAACACATGAAATCCCATCTAATTGCATCAAGTTGATGACTTTTCATGTGCCAAGAAGCGCAAAAAATATTTTGACTTCTTTGCACTTCATCAAGTTTAATATCACATTCATTGTCATGAATATGCCGACAATTGAGGTGATAATCAGCAAGTCAAATTTTTTCATTGACTCCATCTAACTACACTTGAAATCCCGTCTATTGGCATCAAGTTGATGAGTTTTTCATTGCAAAGAAGCGCAAAAAGTGTTTTGACTTCTTTGCACTTCATCAAGTTTAATATCACCTTCATTGTCATGAATATGCCGACAATGGAGGTGATAATAAGCAAATCAAACTTTTTCATTTATTGCATCTAACTACACTTGAAATCCCGTCTATTAGCATCTAGTTGATGAGTTTTTCAGTGCCAACAAGTGCAAAAAGTGTTTTGGCTTCTTTGCACTTCATCAAACTTAATATCACCTTCATTGTCATGAATATGCCGACAATTGAGGTGATAATAAGAAAATCCAACCTTTTCATTGATTCAATCTAACTACACTTGAAATCCTGTCTATTAGCATCTAGTTGATGAGTTTTTCAGTGCCAAAAAGCGCAAAAAGTGTTTTGGCTTCTTTGCACTTCATCAAGTTTAATATCACCTTCATTGTCATGAATATGCCGACAATTGAGGTGATAATAAGCAAATCCAACCTTTTCATTGATTCCATCTAACTACACTTGAAATCCCGTCTATTGGCTTCAAGTTGATGAGATTCTAAGTGCAAACAAGCGCAAAAGGTGTTTTGGCTTCTTCGCACTTCATCAAGTTTATTATCACCATCATTGTAAAGAATATGCCGACAACTTAGGTGTTAATAAGCAAATCCAACAATTTCATTGATTGCATATAACTACGAATGAAATCCCATCTATTGGCATGAAGTTGATGAGTTTTTCAGTGCCAACAAGCGCAAAAAGTGTTTTGGCTTCTTTGCACTTCATCAAGTTTAATATCACCTTCATTGTCATGAATATGCCGACAAGTGAGGTGATAATAAGCAAATCAAACCTTTTCATTGATTGCATCTAACTAAACTTGAAATCCCATCTATTGGCACGAAGTTGATGAGTTTTTCAGTGCCAACAAGCGCAAAAAGTGTTTTGGCTTCTTTGTACTTCATCCAGTTTAATATCACCTTCATTGTCATGAATATGCCGACAAGTGAGGTGATAATAAGCAAATCAAACCTTTTCGTTGATTGCATGTAACTAAAAATGAAATCCCATCTATTGGCATGAAGTTGATGAGTTTTTCAGTGCCAACAAGCGCAAAAAGTGTTTTGACTTCTTTACACTTCATCAAGTTTAATATCACCTTCATTGTCATGAATATGCCGACAAGTGAGGTGATAATAAGCAAATCAAACCTTTTCATTGATTGCATCTAACTACACTTGAAATCCCATCTATTGGCATGAAGTTGATGAGTTTTTCAGTGCCAACAAGCGCAAAAAGTGTTTTAGCTTCTTTGCACTTCATCAAGTTTAATATCAGCTTCATTGTCATGAATATGCCGACAATTGAAGTGATAATACGCAAAACCAACCTTTTAATTGATTGCATGTAAAACCGGAATGAAATCCCATCTATTAGCATCAAGTTCATGGGATTTTAAGTGCAAAAAATTGCAAAAAGTGTTTTGGCTTCTTCGCACATAACAAGTTTAATATCACCTTCATTGTCATGAATATGCCGACAATTGAGGTGATAATACGCAAAACCAACCTTTTAATTGATTGCATGTAATAACACATGAAATCCCATCTAATTGCATCAAGTTGATGACTTTTCATGTGCCAAGAAGCGCAAAAAATATTTTGACTTCTTTGCACTTCATCAAGTTTAATATCACATTCATTGTCATGAATATGCCGACAATTGAGGTGATAATCAGCAAGTCAAATTTTTTCATTGACTCCATCTAACTACACTTGAAATCCCGTCTATTGGCATCAAGTTGATGAGTTTTTCATTGCAAAGAAGCGCAAAAAGTGTTTTGACTTCTTTGCACTTCATCAAGTTTAATATCACCTTCATTGTCATGAATATGCCGACAATGGAGGTGATAATAAGCAAATCAAACTTTTTCATTTATTGCATCTAACTGCACTTTAAATCCCTTCTATTTGCATCAAGTTCATGAGATTCTAAGTGCAAATTAGCGCAAAAAGTGTTTTGACTTTTTCGCACTTCATAAAGTTTAATATCACATTCATTGTCATGAATATGCCGACAATTGAGTTGATAATAAGCAAATCCAACCTTCTCATTGATTCCATCTAGCTACACTTGAAATCCCGTCTATTGGCATCAAGTTCATGAGATTCTAAGTGCAAAGAAGCGCAAAAAGTGTTTTGACTTCTTTGCACTTCATCAAGTTTAATATCAGCTTCATTGTCATGAATATGCCGACAATTGAAGTGATAATACGCAAAACCAACCTTTTAATTGATTGCATGTAAAACCGGAATGAAATCCCATCTATTAGCATCAAGTTCATGGGATTTTAAGTGCAAAAAATTGCAAAAAGTGTTTTGGCTTCTTCGCACATAACAAGTTTAATATCACCTTCATTGTCATGAATATGCCGACAATTGAGGTGATAATACGCAAAACCAACCTTTTAATTGATTGCATGTAATAACACATGAAATCCCATCTAATTGCATCAAGTTGATGACTTTTCATGTGCCAAGAAGCGCAAAAAATATTTTGACTTCTTTGCACTTCATCAAGTTTAATATCACCTTCATTGTCATGAATATGCCGACAATTGAGGTGATAATAAGCAAATCAAACCTTTTCGTTGATTGCATGTAACTACAAATGAAATCCCATCTATTGGCATGAAGTTGATGTGTTTTCAGTGCCAACAAGCGCAAAAATTGTTTTGACTTCTTTGCACTTCATCAAGTTTAATATCACCTTCATTGTCATGACTATGCCGACAATTGAGGTGATAATGAGCAAATCCAACCTTTTCATTGATTCTATCTAACTACACTTGAAATCCCGTCTATTGGCTTCAAGTTGATGAGATTCTAAGTGCAAACAAGCGCAAAAGGTGTTTTGGCTTCTTCGCACTTCATCAAGTTTATTATCACCATCATTGTAAAGAATATGCCGACAGCTGAGGTGATAATAAGCAAATCCAACAATTTCATTGATTGCATATAACTACGAATGAAATCCTATCTATTGGCATGAAGTTGATGAGTTTTTCAGTGCCAACAAGGGCAAAAAGTGTTTTGGCTTCTTTGCACTTCATCAAGTTTAATATCACCTTCATTGTCATGAATATGCCGACAATTGAGGTGATGATAAGCAAATCAAACCTTTTCATTGATTGCATCTAACTACACTTGAAATCACGTCTTTTGGAATCAAGTTGATGAGTTTTTCAGTGCCAACAAGGGCAAAAAGTGTTTTGGCTTCTTTGCACTTCATCAAGTTTAATATCACCTTCATTGTCATGAATATGCCGACAAGTGAGGTGATAATAAGCAAATCAAACCTTTTCATTGATTGCATCTAACTACACTTGAAATCCCATCTATTGGCATGAAGTTGATGAGTTTTTCAGTGCCAACAAGCGCAAAAAGTGTTTTGGCTTCTTTGCACTTCATCAAGTTTAATATCACCTTCATTGTCATGAATATGCCGACAATTGAGGTGATAATAAGCAAATCAAACCTTTTCGTTGATTGCATGTAACTACAAATGAAATCCCATCTATTGGCATCAAGTTGATGAGTTTTCAGTGCCAACAAGCGCAAAAATTGTTTTGACTTCTTTGCACTTCATCAAGTTTAATATCACCTTCATTGTCATGCCTATGCCGACAATTGAGGTGATAATGAGCAAATCCAACCTTTTCATTGATTCTATCTAACTACACTTGAAATCCCGTCTATTGGCTTCAAGTTGATGAGATTCTAAGTGCAAACAAGCGCAAAAGGTGTTTTGGCTTCTTCGCACTTCATCAAGTTTATTATCACCATCATTGTAAAGAATATGCCGACAACTGAGGTGATAATAAGCAAATCCAACAATTTCATTGATTGCATATAACTACGAATGAAATCCTATCTATTGGCATGAAGTTGATGAGTTTTTCAGTGCCAACAAGGGCAAAAAGTGTTTTGGCTTCTTTGCACTTCATCAAGTTTAATATCACCTTCATTGTCATGAATATGCCGACAATTGAGGTGATAATAAGCAAATCAAACCTTTTCATTGATTGCATCTAACTACACTTGAAATCCCATCTATTGGCATGAAGTTGATGAGTTTTTCAGTGCCAACAAGCGCAAAAAGTGTTTTGGCTTCTTTGCATTTCATCAAGTTTAATATCACCTTCATTGTCATGAATATGCCGACAAGTGAGGTGATAATAAGCAAATAAAACCTTTTCATTGATTGCATGTAACTACGAATGAAATCCCATCTATTGGCATGAAGTTGATGAGTTTTTCAGTGCCAACAAGCGCAAAAAGTGTTTTGGCTTCTTTGCACTTCATCAAGTTTAATATCACCTTCATTGTCATGAATATGCCAACAGTTGAGGTGATAATAAGCAAATCAAACCTTTTCATTGATTCCATCTAATTACACTTGAAATCCTGTCTATTGGCAACAAGTTCATGAGATTCTAAGTGCAAACAAGCGCAAAAAGTGTTTTGGCTTCTTCGCACTTCATCAAGTTTAATATCACGCTCATTGTCATGAATATGCCGACAATTGAGGTGATAATAAGCAAATCCAACCTATTCATTGATTGCATCTAACAACACTTCAAATCCCGTCTATTGGCATCAAGTTGAAGAGTTTTTCAGTGGCAAGAAGGGCAAAAAGTATTTTGACTTCTTTGCACTTCATCAAGTTTAATATCACCTTCATTGTCATGAATATGCCGACAATTGAGGTGATAATAGGCAAATCTAACCTTTTCATTGATTGCATCTAACTACACTTCAAATCCCGTCTATTGGCATCAAGTTCATGGGATTCTAAGTGCAAACAAGCGCAAAAAGTGTTTTGGCTTCTTTGCACTTCACCAAGTTTAATATCACCTTCATTGTCATGAATAATAATAAATAATATCGAATTTTTATACAGGATAATCTATCAGTGCAAAAATACACTGTTATCACTAGAGTCCTGTTCCTAAAGTCAAATGAAAAGTAAAATCTTACAGTAAAAATGATTAAAAACTATTTTTGCCTATTTACAATGCTCTTCTAATGCTTTCCTAAATACAGTTCTATATTTCATGCTCCTAACTTCGGGGGGTAGTGCATTAAATGCCTTAGCAGCAAGAAAGTAGAAACCCTTGCGTCCAGTCTCAATCTTCACTTTCGGTAACTTCACTGAATTCAGGTTGTTTCGTGTTGCATACTTATGCTCCGTTTTCTCAAAATACTTTTCAAATAGCTCACAAATGTTATTGTTTAGACAATCGAATACTATAGTACATGCTCTCTGTTTAATCAGGCTTGATACTGATGGAATTCGTATTTCCATATTTTTTGCAAGTGTTGATGCAATTACGTTCTTTCCTCTATTCTCGATCCTTCTGATCCTTTTTAGTCTAGAATCAGGTAATCCCAGTGACAAAGTACCGCAATATGTAAAAATTGGTAATACCATTGTTCTGTACAATGCTTCAGCTGCATTCGACGTCAAACTATTTCTTATTTTTCTCATCATGTTCACTTTGCTTGCAGCCTTTTTGCAGGTTTTATCAAAGTGTGTAGCAAGTGTTAAAGTGGGATCTAAATGCACTCCAAGATATTTATAAGTTGTCGTTGAGTTGATGAGCTTTCCATCCACATGAATTTCGAGCTGTTTCCCACCTAGCAAGCTCAACTTCTTTCCAGTCCCAAACATCATTGATTCTGTTTTGCCTTTCTTTAAATTCAAAATCAATTCATTCTCATTTAGCCATCTGTGAACACTGTTTATGTCCTCGTTCAATCTTCTTTCTATATCATGCACACACTTAGATGATGTGAAGAGAACAGTGTCATCTGCATAGGTGATGATCGAGGAATGTTTTAGGCATCTTCCTATATCGTTCATATGAAGAAGGAATAGTAATGGACCCAATATTGAGCCTTGAGGAACTCCTGTATAGACTGGGTAAGCGTTTGAAAGCGTCCCATTTACTTCGACAGACTGCTTTCGTAAAAAGAGGTAATCCGTGAACCAGCCTAGCTCTCTGTCAGTTATGCCATAACTTGGTAGTTTATTCAACAGCAAAGAATGACTTATGGTATCAAAGGCCTTAGACAAATCGATGTAGAGAACTCCTGTCAAGTTGCCACTGTCTGCTTTCTTTCTAATGTAGTCGGTTAAGAATGTTACTGCAAATTCAGTAGACATTTTTCGTCGAAAACCGAATTGATAGTTGACAAGTAAGCGATTACTTTCAAGATACGTTAACAGCTGCCTGTGAACAATACGTTCAAGAATTTTCGAAAGTGTAGGGAGAACAGAGATCGGTCTATAGTTCTCGAGTTCAGTCCTAGGACCGGATTTATATAATGGTGTAACTTTAGCAGCTTTCCATTCTGTCGGTATTACCCCTTCGCTCAGTGACATGTTAATAACGTAAGTTAATGGCTTTGCAATCAAACTTGCAGCATCTTTCAGCAGGCCTGGAGGAAAATCGTCTAAGCCTTGTGCCTTCTTTCTTTTCAGATTTTTCAACTCATCATAAATTTCCTTCTCATTGACGTACTTAAATTTGAAATTCACACCTCCAGCACCGACAATGCCAGCGACATTGGGCTTTCCCCAAACATAATCCTTGATCACATTGTTACCGCATTTCAGTTGCGGTAACAATGCTGACAATTGAGGTGATAATAAGCAAATCAATTTTTTCATTGGTTGCATCTAACTACATTTCAAATCCCGTGAATTGGCATGATTTTGATGAGATTTTAATTGCCAACAAGCGCAAAAAGTGTTTTGGCATCTTTACACTTCATCAAGTTTAATATCACCTTCAATGTCATGAATATGTCGACAATTGAAGTGATAATAAGCACATCAAACCTTTTCATTGATTGCATCTAACTACACTTCAAATGTTGTCTATTGGCATCTTTTGGTTGAGATTATCAGTGCCAACATGCGCAAAATTTTTTTTTAGGTTCTCTGCAATGCATAAAATATAATAGAACCATAATTATCATTAATATGCCGACAATTGATTTGATAATAAAGACATCGAAACTTTTCATTGATTGCATGTAACTAAGCTTCAAATTCCGTTTTTTGGCATCAATTAGAGGAGATTTTAAGTTAAAAGAAGCGTAAACAATGTTTTGGTCCTTTGCACTTTACCAAGTTTAGTAGGACTTTCAGGTGTTTGTAAAAACACAAGAGCTGTTCATTGAATACTTCCAATGGCACTTCAGATCCCGTCTATTGACATCAATTTGATGATATTTAAAGTAGAAACATGCTTAAACAGTGTTTTGGCTTCTTTCCACTTCATCAAGTTTAATATCACCTTCATTGTCATAAATATGCTGACAATTGTCGTGATAATAAAAACTTTCTAGCTTTTTATTGATTTTATCCATCTACACTTCTATTGACCCTTGTATCTTCCCTTCTATTGACGTCACGAGATCCCCTCTATCGACATCAAGTTGATGATCTTTTCAGTAAAAACAAGCGTAAACAGTGTTTTGGCTTCTCTTCATCGGACCAACTTTCATGCCACCTGCATTGTCTTTAATATGCCGACAATTAAGGTGATAATAAAAACATAACATCTTTTCATTGATTACATCCAACTACACTTCAGATCACGTCTATTGACATCAAGTTGATGATATTGTAAATAAAAACAATCGTAAGCAGTGTTTTGGCTTCTTTCCATTAGATCAAGTTTAATAGCACCAGCATTGTCATAAATATGCGGACAATTGTCGTGATAATAAAAACATAAGAGCTTTTAATTGAAAACATCCATTTAGACTTCTTCAGATCACGTCTATTGAGATCAAGTTGATGATATTTTAAGGAGAAACGTTAGCCTAGAATGTCTTCCTCTGGTAGACTAGAATGTCTTCCTCTACTCGCTACAGGTAGTTGCGAGATCAGATATGCCTATTTTCTTGGCACATTTAAGGACCTTAGTTTTGTCAGGTCTTCCTGCAAAATATGTCAAGCAAAAGCCTCTTTTCCGATTCAGAAAATTCTTGGCCCTGCCCCTCCCCCCACTCAAAAAGATGAATTTCAGCCACCGTTTTTAAGATAGCGACAACTGATGTTATATGAAAAACGTAAGGCCTTTTTGTTCATTGAAGCTAACTACCTTTCAAATCCAGTCTATCGAAATAATGTTTATTATATTCTAAATACAAACAAGCATAAACAGCGTTCTGGATTCTTTGCATTAGACCAGTCTTGATAACACCTTTATTGTCAGTAATGTGCCGACAGTTGAGTTGATTATAAAAACGTCAAACTTTTTTTGATTGGAATTAATTACACTTTGAGTCCCTTATATTGACATCAAGTTGATGAGACTTAATATTCAAAGAAGCATAGACAGTTTTTTGAGTTCTTTGCAGTATTCCAAGACTAATATCACCTGCATTGTTTCAAAATTTTATTCCTATTGTCTCGGTGGCAATTGAATGAAGAAACGGATACGGAGCTTGCTGGGGTACATCTGCAAAGTCGTGAAAGTCCTTGGTATTAAGGTTCACACAAATGGATCCAACAAGAAACATACTTTGACCAAGAATATGTTGAAAAACTTTTTAATACTGTCTCATTCAGGAAATTTTTGAAAATTTCTTGATACGAAGTCTAATTTCAAATTTTCATATTCCTAGAGCATGCGATTTTGATTTTATTGCGATAATAAATCTAAGGATTTAGTTAGGATTTCACCGTCAAAATCGATCGGGTTGTTACTTTAAACCCTCACTCATTTTTACGGTAAATCTCTTATAAATTTTCAAATTTGTTGTCCTCATGAAGTTAAATTCGCTAACACTAAGATCATGAAAACTTGCAATCGGACAAAGATTAGGGTGCTGAATGTGAATATTTTGTCAGAACTTTCATACGACGCAAGCTAAAGAAATTGTGAAAAGTTGCAATACTAGGCCACTTGGTTGAAGAAGGCGTACTACTGTATCGCAGCTAAATTCATTGCTAGGCCAAGCACAATCATCAACAGCTTTATTCATGGCTTTGATTTAAACCATTTCCAATATTGTGTTTTAATGTCATATTGCAGTAAAGTTTGTAAAAATTGGAGTGAATAATCGAAGTAACATTCATCGTTGGAGAATCAAGAAAATACTGGAAAACATCTAAATACGTCATCTAAATTAGTTACTAACCTTGATTCAATTAACAGCTTTGTACACATCTTTTAATCTTACAATTTCCTATATATCTATTAAGAATGATTGCATGAGTCTCAGTTTTCGCATTAAATTGGATGATGTTTATGGCTTCAAACTGAAACTCACGACAATGCAGCTGCAAAACGTGGCCTAATGGAAGCCAACTCCGCCGCATTTTTACGGTCTACCAATCAGATTGCTACTTCCTTAATGAGGTCAATTCACCTTTCTCTAGCGTTTGATTGGCTCATTATTAGTTCAAACTTCGAAATTTCGATGCGAAGGTGCGAAGTGATGTTCGAAGACTCTTCTTTCGAAGTTCGAAGGATAGGAGACGTTCGATGTTTCTGGTTTCTTGTCTTTGTCTGAGTGAAAATGACCAGCAGAGCAAAGACTTTAAACAAATACAAGTTTTACTTTTAGAATATAAACTTGGATAAGGATAAGTCCTTAGTATAAAAAGTTCTTAATTTCACATGAAAATCAAGTAGGTTTTTGGTAGTACAAGTTCTTTTCTTTATCCCTCAAAAACAAGGCTCACAGCAATTTTCCCACAATTTTCGTGGATTTGGCATTGGAATATTTCTTAAGCACTTCTGTAATGTAAAACCCCCAGTAACGACCCCATTAAAACACTTCCCCGCCAAGGTAGAAGGAAGACCCGCCAAGAAAGCTTGTTTCCCCGCCAAGTTTGAAATTAAAAGCTTTCCCCGCTATGTTTCTGTTGTTTCCCCGTTGAAATTTTTGCCTCCCCGTCAAAAATTATACAAGTTTCATCATGGCTATATTTGAAAATTTCCTTCCCCCCGTCAATATTTTTTAAATCCCCGCTGAAAATATATGAATTCATAACTTCCCCGCTGTATTTTTAAAGTCCGGTGGGGTCGTTACTGGGGGGTGTAATGTAGTACTAGAGTTTCTTTGAACTTTGCCTGTAATGCCGGTGTCCCAGGAAAAATGCAACATAGATAGTCAACTTGATGATAAATACCTTGTTTGTTTGACGGTGGGAATATTGATATTGAAAGTCCATTTTTGCCTCCATTTCCAAACCAGAGCTTTCGGATTTTGGCCCAACTGCAAATGCAATGTTTAATGGCTGATTTACAGTCAGCGGAATTTTCCGAGCGGGCGGAAATTCTATTGTTTGTGGGAGAAAATGTCACTCTGAAATTGAATAGATAGTTACGGCTGAGCAACTTCTTATTGTCTAAAATTCCGCCCGCTCGGAAAATTCCGTCGACTGGAAATTGGCCTTAAGGGGAATCTCCCTAATCATAAGCATAACGTAGAACGTAGTGATTATGAGGAAGAACCCATACTTATATAATTAAGTCCTTTTCAAGACCGAAAGATGAAAAGGACAAACATGTTATTGCATATGTAACATAGGAAAAATGCAACATAGATAGTCAACTTGATGATAAATACCTTGTTTGTCAAAGGAACAAAGTCAAAGGTTGATTTCAAAGATCAAAGGTTGATAAATACCTTGTTTGTCAAAGGAACAAAGGAACATGTCTCTTCAATCACATTGCACCCGAAAAAAGACAAGCACAGGTTTGCATTTCCCAGGATCTTATTCATGGATACTTTTCCCGTGGGTATATTTGATTGTGTTTCGTAATAATGCTGAAACAGCTTGCACATAATTGATTTCATCAAAACAATGCAAGTTGCATAACTAACTAATTTTCCACGCCCACTCAATCAAACTAGTTGACCAGCTTAAAGGCAGTCTGTCACGCATTTGATTGGGTGATAATGGCAATACAAAGAATATGAAATTTGAATGGCTGATGATCCTCTGACTTTCTACGGCCATAAAAGTCAAGAAGATTAGCCCTCCTTTGTTTCAAATACACAGATTCACAAAAAAATTCGTTGTGTTGATCTCGGCTGGTGTAATCTGCATAACGCAGGTTGCATAATACAGGTTGCAGGTCATGTTTCATGGCCAAGGGCTGCATGGCTGTACCAAGAGGCTGTCACCCACAGAAGGCTAACATTTCTGTGTCAGGGGGGATTGCAAATTATTGATATGCGAGAATTTCTGTTCCTGTAGAGAGAACATGCCACAGGATTAGCAAATCAATAGTATGAATTAAATCCCTTGGTTGCAATTGATTAATTGCCTCTGACTCAGATCTTGATGACCACAAACCATTGTTATCAAATCAATGGGGCATCAATGAGTGACATCAATGATGCAATTGTATTGTAATGGTATCCTCAATAAACTTGTGGATTGTCATGAATATGTTATGTTTGTTGGTGGGGAATTTCGTGGGGACTTCACTCATTCATCAAGATTATTTCAGAGCAAAGGATTTTTAAGATTTTTGATGGATTTCCTCAAAAGTAAAAAGGATTTTTGCCAGAGGTGTACGAGATTTTTTGGGAATCAATGAGATGCCCTTGTGTTAGTTGCTTCCTCGGAGCAAACTTTTGAATTTTCCCAGTCTGCCCTTCTCTGTTGGTCCTACGTCAAGCTCGAAAACATGGACTTTGTGAGCAAAAATAAATTTGCTTTAAACCAAACCCCCTGCAATGAAGAAGCTTATTACCATCAAGAAGGTGGCCCCATGGTACAGCCATGCAGCCCTTGGCCATAAAACATGACCTGCAACCTGCATTATGCAACCTGCGTTATGCAGATTACACCAGCCGTGTTGATCTCTGATTGTAGAGTCCAATCAGATACGTGACAGACTGCCTTTAACAGATGCAATTCTGACTTTTTGAGATTTTGTACAATAAAGAAAGATTTCTCTTGAAGGCAAAATTGATGTTTTTGATTGTGAAGTTGAGGCTTGCAGTTCTATTCAAATACTTTCGTCAGCATAAGGTTTAATGCTCATATTTCACGTCCGGAGACTCCCCCAAACAGCACATTTGCAGTTTAGGCCACAACCCACAAGCTCTGTTTTGGAAGTGGGGCAAAGTTGTACTTTCAAGATTAATATTCCTACTGCCAATGCACCAGCATCAACCAATAAGGCTTTAAACTTCAAGCTAACTATCGTGCATTATTTCAAAAATCCTTCTGAATTAATTGGATGTAAACTCTTGCTGCTAGCTCCGATCAAATTCGCTGCGTTTTTTTTTCTGGGATGCCTTGTCGTGCTACTTTCTTATTAACCAGTTTCTTATAAAATAAAGAGTGAAGAAGGAGTCACTCCATCAGTCTAATCATTATATGGGCCTATATGGTATTTTTATGTGAATCAGCTGATAATTGTAAAAGAGAATTTGAATTAATTTTTGCTTCTACGGAACTTTTAGCTCCAAAATGTCTAACGACATGATGAATCCTGACAACTTGTTTAGGTGGTGGCTTTATCGCATCATGAAGATGATTAGATGTTCTTCCTTGATATGTTGTTTGTGACAACCAAATTGGCTCATCTTTGCACGGCACAGGTTTGGCACGATACTGTCCCTGAAGCATGTCCCAATCAAAATGATCTCTTCGGTAAGGGCACAAATCAACAATAGGAGGGATCGCGTAGTCATTGCCGACATTTCGTCGCTCACGTTCTATAACTTTTTGAAATGCCCGCATCTCTGCGGGGTACGTGCCGTGTAGGCTTAAAAAAGTGTGACATATTTCCTGCCGATTTCGAAATTCGTAAAGATACGACGCAGGTGGATCGTGATGAACACGTGCATCGCCAAACCACGTGACTGGCCTCGTTTTCATTGATCTATAAATCCACATGGCAACTGCTTGGTCTGCGTACTTATGACATAAAAGTCCATCTTTGCCTTGCAAAAATTCATCAACAAGATCAGCGGATAATATCATCATCCCTTCATCAATTCTTACGATCCCTGTAAATGATGAAAATAACCGTGAGAAATAGGACACTACCGGGTGAGCCAGAAAAAAGTTCCCACTCTTTGAAAATTCATAGCACCAAGACTAATGCACGGATTTGAATCATTCAAATTCTATTTAAAAGCCGAAAGATCAAAGTATTTTTTGGATTTTCTCGCTTTCCAATACCCTGGGGACCAGAGCCTCAAAATATAAATAAAAGGAAATTGGTACTAGGAAAAGAGAGAAGGAAGAAAGGAGGCTCTGGTCAAATGATAACACAACATCGTTTTGGTGTTGATCAGAGTGATTATGAATCAATTCGATCACCTTTTGCGCGATAATTGCAATCAATAACCACCTTCGTCATTCATTGCTTCTCTCTATAAAAAGTATATACAAGAGAACTTTAAGATTCCATCAGCAACGCACTTCCCCCCAAAATTTCGCCATAGTTTCCAATGGGGATGATATTTGATCCATGCAGCAACACAGTCGCTGTTGGGCGGATCTTATTGCCTTCAAAACTGAGGTACCAAAAATATCGCAGGCGCATGAAAATCTCTTGACATGACCATAGTAAACAACTGTGTATAGAGCCGACAGTTTTGGAAGTCAGCCCGGATTCTCGCTCGGATTCTTGTACAGTTCTTGTATGGATTGATTACATTTTGTTGGATGGATGGGTCCTTGGTGAAACGGGAAACGATCAGCAGTTCGGCACCAAGTAAAATTGAACAAAGTTTCTTACGGTGAGTTTTTTTGGTATTGTGCTGATTCCAAATATAAAAGATTGAAATCTACCATTATTTGAGGGGATTTCATTTCATTTCATTTCATTTTATATATTTAAGAAGGGTTGCCCTTCAACAAGTTGATTTTCAAGGGGCCCTCCAATAAAAACATTTAATTACAATTTAAAAAGAAAGTAAAAAGCTATTAAATAAATTAAACTATAAAACCTTATTTACAACGTTCAAAACCTATTTACGATGAAGTGAAAAATTCAAACCTAAAATCAAAATGAAAGGGATCACTTTTTAAATAGTTTTCTTGAAACTATACAAGGAGGTTGCCTGCTTTGACTCGGCTGACAGGCCATTCCATAATTTTGCACCTCTATATGAGAAACATCTCTGGCCATTTGATGACCTATTAATAAGGTGATCCATTTTTACATTACCTTTCGTTCCCATTTGGGAAACTGTTTCCCAGTCAGGCGATAGAAGTACAACAGATTATTTCCTAAATGGCAAACGCTGCCCGAATTGACAACATTTCTCATTTAGGAAGGAGTTCCGATGTGATCGGGGGATTTTAACCAATAGCCTTCAAATTGGTAGTCAAGTGTGCTACCACTGGGCCAGTCCCCACTCTCATGACTTGAATCATGTGGTCGACAAACATTAGCTGACTTTGTCTCTTCACTTAGGCCCCTTCACACTGCTACGTTTTCATTTGAAAATGGAGTAAAACTTCTCTGATTTTGCCTTGCGTTCACATTGCTCCGCTGTGAAAACGGGGCTTTTCGAAAACGCCAATGAAAACGCATAAATTTGAAAACGTTGCGTTTTGATAACGATCCGTTTTCAGTGTGAACGCCAAAAACGGAGACATTTGAAAACGCTGCACACTCCTTTGTTAATAGACTTTTGACTACAATGGCATTCAAAGTCACGATTGGCACCTTGTTGACAGCTATTAACAAAAGGCTTTGTTTTGAAAAGGGGATTAACAATGCCGTTTTGCTGGAGCAATGTGAACGCCTATTGTTTTCATAGTGTATCTATTTGAAAACGGAGCAATGTGAACGGGCAGCGTTTTCATCAACAAAAACGGATAGAAATGATAACAGAGCAGTGTGAACGTAGCCTTAGAATCACTCGTCTTACCTGCGACACAATGAAGATGTCCCCAATAGAGTCGATTTCTTGGCCTAAATGGCAATTCTGTAATAAGTCTATCAAGACATAGAAAATGATCATCATCTATTCTCAACAAATAATCGAACTTCAAATTCTTCTTTGCCCATTCAAACAATGCAAGAAGGCGAAGAGAGAAATTTGTTCCACTTGGTGAATCCAGTAAAACTAAATCACCCCTATTTTGAGCCGATTCTTCTTTCAATTGATCCAAAATTTTAATGTCTATTGGGTCTCCACGACCATCTTGCGCATCCGTGAAGAATTTACAAACAACGTTCCGGTTGGAATCACAGTCCTGCATCCATGTTTCCCGGACTGCTTGCCTCCGATCATGGTACTGTCTAGCAGTTATTATCGCTACAAGAAGAACCGGCCGGTCTTTATCATTGCTGTTTGTGTTTGGCCTAATGTTCGTAAATTCGTCATTTCTTGAAGTTGCTCTGCTATCGCCAGAATGTTTCGACTGTTCAGCTTGTCTAGCTTTAGCAACGAAGTGTATTCTGTCATCTTGTGTTTTATTTTCAACTGTTAACCTAAATCTTTCCGATTCTTCGTCATAGTTTAATGTTTCTTGTTCACAGTTGCAAGAGCTCCTTCTTGAAACGGCATTCAAATTGTCAGAATCCCTCAAAGGACATCTTTCTCGCCAGAAGAGCAACAGCAACAGAAATTGTGATAGTGCCATTATGAATAACAATGATTTATATGTCAATGCGGACATCATGAGTTGATTTTTAACAAGTTATAAATATTTACTTCGTTGTTTAGTATAAAAACATACTTTCCCAAGTTTAAAGACTCTCTCTTGACCAAGAAATCCTTCGTTCTTTCACCAAAACTTCTTCAATACTCTTCTTTGAACCAACAAAAGGAAAGATCTGTCTTCAAATCAAGATGAATTCTTCTTGAATCATATCTCTCGTTTCAACAAGTCTTCCACTATCTTGATAGGCCTAATAAGTTATTTCATGAATAAACAAATACAAAGGATGACCTCCTAACCTCTTGACCATAGAAACACTTGCTCCGGTTTTTTGTTTTCGGGCAGGTAAATTTTGTGCATAACCTGGTCAAATTTAAAACTAATTTCAAGATTAATTTTGCTGCTTGTAGAATATCATTGCAACTGGTAAAAGCTAATATTTGGAAGTTCTTGACCCATGGGAATGTGAATGGACATAATTTCTACTTCACTTTACCAAGGACATCTTTTCTTGCAAGAATACAACGAGGATAAATATCAAGTTGATTGTTTTGCAGATGGCACACCGCCCACCCCTTTCCTTACTTTTTCTTTGTCCCAGCAACTTTAAGAGGACCATATTGCTATCCCTGCCACTGTAATTAGGGGTGACATAAGATTTAAAGGTGTGTTTTCCTTTAGTTTTCAACCCGAAAGTATATAATGTATTGTATCGTATCTGTGTTTAAGACAATCTCGTCCTCAGAGTGAGTTCGTTGCTCTACCTCTACAGTACTATGGAATACAAGAGGCCATTCGGCAATCTGACTTGCAGTTCGCCATTTTGCGAGGTAACCCCATTTTGCGCGGGGTAAACGGCCGCAGCATGTCGAAATTCGACGTAAAACCATATTCTTCACCTATCTCAGCCATCATTTGCAATTCGTTTCCGAAAGTCGAAGAATAACAAGTCATTTCATTTTCGAAGCTGTGGTAAAAGTTTCTCGAATTTACAACTTAGGCCTATTTTTGCTCCAAACAAATTGAGCTAATTTTCATATTCAACATACTTACCAACCCCAGATTATTGCTCAAATACCATCAAAAAGGTTTAAATAAGGTCCTTGAAGTGTTTTTTTTTCAGTTTCTCAATTTATTTTCACCAGAATTAGTGCTAGAGCAACGGTCATTTTCCGTCGCTTTGCGTTGCCTAGCCAACAGCTAAATCCATAACGGCTGCTAATGCACCCAGATTCTGGGCGCATTTGATCAAAGTGTACCAGGGTGTTCATTCGTCTTCGTGATCAGTATGACGTAAGAACATCCTGGGAACGAGGTTGTGTTTTAAATATGCAGCTTCTAGATATTTTTATTGTGGCAAAGGACCCAAACATGCATACAAACATTCCTACATATAGGGAGAAAATCGTTTTTCGCAAAAGATTCACTGTCGATAGTTGCTAGCCAAAGGGGTTGGCTCAATGAGTATAGGTTCTATGGGTTTGGTGTGAAATTCGCTGACCCATTTCTTTGAACTGAATTATTTAAAAGAAACTTTAACTATTTTTCTGTAACTCTACCGTAACCGTAGGGTTTTTCTAAAACCTTCAGTACTTTCAGAACTGGAGTATTTCTTTTCTTCGTTTTTACGGAATGAAAGAAAAATTTTGCGAAAGGTTCAGGGAGCTAAATTCCTTTGTAGTTTGCTAAATTCAAAGGAAATATTCTTATCCAGATACAGGCTGATCTTTGGGTGAAAGATCAACCAAAATACTTGTTGGAAATCCATTTACATCGCAGCAATCCTTAAATATATGAAGGTTTAATTCGTGTCAGAATATAGTGCAAAGGCTAATCTACAAGATGAGACATTATCTTGAATTTTCGCGGAACAGTCGCAATAAATCAGCTCAGAAGAAAATAGCCAAATCAAACATTTCCCCGGCAGTTTCTTATCCGGCCCTTCAAAAGCATCGTAATCTTTAAACTTTTCGAGAAATAGCGGAAAGGTTTTCAAGAAAGTCTTAGTTTACAAGTATCTTCAGAATGGCATCAACCAAAAGTCTTTCACTCTTTTTATTTACAATTTAGATGTTCAAGTACGTCACATCCTCAAATAAGTTGAACCATAAAATATTCAAGAAATCAATAAATCGTGATCTTGAGTTTAGAAAAATATCCAAGATTCCCGAAGAATCCAGAGGTTCGGCTTAAAGATAAGTAGTTAAAGTCTCTTTCAAGCCATTCAAATAAGTCATACAACTTTATACCCACCATTTTACCCAGATTCAAATATTAAGAATATATCCTGGCTTCTGTGGGAATCAACTAAAAACGCATCGCATCTTGGTAAAACTTCATCACAGGTAGCAGCGTATGGTTGTACTAATTGTAAAAGTAAAATTGCAAACCAACCTTTGTCTTCTTCCTTATCGTTCTTCTGTTGATTGTGATGTTTGTGTTCTCCTCTGTCTCCTTCCATCAAAACACTTAGGCCCATAAACAGACCCACCAATTAGTGCAACCATACGCTGCTACCTGTGACTTCATCCCCGACTTCTTCAGTGTAGTTATTCATTACTGATCATCAGCAAAAGCCATCATTTCTTTGAATCATAGCAGTTTACAACGATGAAGACTACCGAACATTTTCATCTCGCACTTTTTTACAATTACTTCATACCTTTGTCAATAAAGTTAAATAGTCTTTCCCCTGCCTAACGTTGCCCAGAAAAAAGAATACTTCTAAATATACACAATCGTAAGGAAATGAGTCGCAGCTGTAGTGTTATCAGTTCGGGCATAAAGCGAACTACTACATGCAATCGAGTCTACTCAGGACTTACAACATACACGCATTTTTTATGTGAACCTCAAGTCTCAAATCGCCAAAGATTTAAGAAACTTCAATGCTTGGACTGAATTATTTAGGAAAATTCTCTTTATCTTAAGTCAAGGAATTCAGAGCACATTCTCACTTCATTTTCACTTGTTCCTTCTCTTATATTACAAACAATTTACTTGTGTATTATTGAATGGCTTCATAAAAGTTCGCTGTGAAAGTTTCACAGGGCATAGAATGTAAACGCATCAAGAATGCCATGAAACTGCCAAGAAACCTCTAAGAAACTCTACCTGTTCAAATAGTCAGAGCTCGAAAAACACTTTCAGTACTTGGTACAAATCTTAGTATCTAATGTAAAGAAAAATACGTGTAGGTTTCAATAGTACTATCCATTCATTAATATTTTACACCGCAGCGCACCCCGTCCAAAATAGTCCAAGGGTGCTAGGACATCCATGTTTTGATTAAATATTCATTTACTATGCTTGATCTTTGTTGTCTTCCTTGTTTCGTGTCTTCATGTATTCATGTCTTCTCGTGTCTTCAGTTGGCCTAACCGCATTGTTGTTTTGTCCTTTGAACCTAAATCCCCAACTTCGTCACCAGAGTCTTTACTGGGACGGAGATGTAAGGTCCATCCCAATATGACCAAGGCCATGAGGTTGAGGTTGTCTTCCCTCCTTTGTAACTAACTCCCGTTTAACACACAGGAATACAACAGAGGTAGCTTCACATGACCAAACAACAAATTGCTAAGGCCTATTGAAGACTCGAGTTGAAACGAAACGAAGGAAACAACAAAGATCAAGTCAAAGCAAATGAATATCTAATTAAACTTGGGTGTCCCAACTCCCTTGTATATTTTCTCAAAAGCATACATCTGAAAATCTGAAATACATTTGTACATCTGAAACATAAGACCGATTAACTTCTAAACTGAGGGTAAAGCGAGTAAGTCTTAGAAAAATGGGTAGGGCGAATGATAAGGTCAAATGTTGATAAGATCTTGAACTACCCTGCCTGACAAAGTGAGTGCTGATCTATCAGTTCAGGTTCTACTGATTTTCAGTAATCAGCACTACCCATTTACCCCTAAACTACCAAATTTACCCCCAGCAGACCATACAGTTCCAAGCAACATGGTTCTTCTTCATCAATCAGATCATATGCAAAGTAGCAAGTTCTTTTGCTCGTAAATAAAGATTGAGCCTTTCAAGGAACTCTTGCCGATCACCTTCGTCCAATTCTACCACTGCGGGTCTTCTCATCAGGAATCTTTCTCTGAGACTCATATCTTCTCCCTTTGGAAACATAACTGGGACTCTCCTTATTTCACAAAGGTATCTTGTTGCTCTATGATACTGCAAGTGCGAGGCTTCCTTGTATGTGTTTTTGTTTATGTCTTCTACTCTCTCCATGGTTGTCTTGAAAGGATCTTCTTCCATCTGCTTTGCGGTGCCTTGTAAAAGTTTCTTCGTGTCTCTTGTGTCTTTTTTGTCCGTATTTAGTGATTCTAGAACACAAGAATCCGCTGTTAGACTCAGCAAGCGGCTACCGGCAGGGGCAACGCTAACGGTTTCTTGGAGATGCCTAGATGGTGCAGATCCTAGATGTGCCGACAAAATGCCCTGATATTGCCGACAAAATGGGTGTTTCTTGCGTTTCTTCGTTGAAAGTGATACAAATGTCAGTCAAGTTTGACGACAAATTGGTAATAAAAGTGATGTACAAATTGGACACATATTCAGGCAAATTTGCCGCCCGCAGGAACAGGAAACAGGAAGGGCCTGGAATTAGATTTATCTGCTGTATTTCCTATATCTCTACGTTCTTTGACTATGATGTCATTTAGGCCAAATAAAGTCTGTTTTAAAAAATCACACATATTGTTTTATAAGCAACTGCCTTTTGGATACTTAACACTCAGACCGCCAAAAATTTAAGAAACTTCAATACTGGGAAATATAACTGAAGAAACTATTCATTTTGACAAAGGGATCCTTGACATCTTTCTAGCTATTTTCGCATATATAAACATTGGAAAGGCTTCAAAAAGCATTTTGTTGAAAGTTCCGGTGGGAATTGGTGGCGAGCATGAAGATTGTTATGAAACCTTTAAGAAACTCGTAAGAAACTCCGAGTACTCAAGATCTGATATTTCTAAGAAACTTTCAGTTCTGGTCCAAATTCTTAGATTCTTATAAAAAGAATACATCTGGATGTATCAGTTGTGTCAGTTAATGACAAGCCACTCCATTATAATACCGGATGAAGTCAAATAAAAGTTTCGAAGTTTGGCGGCTATGGAATGAATAGTACCTGGCCAATATTCAGGACTGAAATTAACATAGATCTTACATATGAAAGTTTTGTTGGGGAAATCACTCATCACTTGGACCCAGACATTAGAATAATGCTGGTAAGGGCGTTTTATGGGAATAGGGCATCCACTTGTCATTTTTATCCATGTTCTATGCCATTGAAATTAAAATCCGAAATTGTCAATAAAGCCATGGAATTAAATTTAGGCCCATAAAAACATCGATCATTGGTAGACAGATATTCGTATAGCTATCTGTTACACTGACTATGTATTTAATTAAAGAACTCAGGGAATTTACTGCACTTCTTGTTGGTCTCCGAGATTGTTAAGTTCTTCCTACAACTAGGGGTCTACCTGCTGAAAATATTTCAAAATTTCGGCTAATTTAAGCTTATCATACATCTTTGAATATTTCATTTTCAGTTACACATTTTCCTGTTCGACAAAATTTTATCAAAGAATATTAGGTCATGATTTTTCAATTTTCTGGCATTGATTTGTTTAGGTGGTGGAGATTATAAGCGACACTAAGACCACCCTATAGAAGGTATTTCAGAAACCCAAAGAAATGAATATTACTATTGCAAATAACAATATTAATTTTTTGCATCAAATAAGAGAATAAGAAGGTCAATTCTAACCTCTTACTAGGGCACTTTTGATGTCACTTTTATCTGCACTTAATTGTCTAATGAATTGGTCATAGATTGAGCCACTTTCTGACATATTTCTGACATATCCTCTGTGACATCTTCTTTGTTCAGAGACACTTTTCTCGTTCAAACTTTCAATGTGTATTTGTTCATTTTTCATTCCCTGCGCTGCTTTGATATCAACAGCATATCCTTCATCAAGAGATTGCGTTTTTCGCTTTGAAAATCCCAATCTTAATTTATCACGGAAAGTTCTCTTGTTACTTTGTTGCATTTTTTTGACTTCCATCTTCCTTTTTTGGTCAGTTCGCAGTCTTATAAATGGCAACTTTGTTTCTTACAGCCCTACAGTCTTCCCAGAACTTATGAAGTTCAATCGATTTAAGGATGATTTAGCAGCTGCAGCTGAATATAAGGACTCCAAAGACACCTGCACACCCACTTGTCAACTGTTAGTTGAGTAGGTGGAACGCAAATTTTCTCTATATTAATTTCCATTTCCTATGGTCCCTCTCTGAAGGTACACGAGCCCAGGTTGGCTCCAACCCGCCGCCGAGCGTCAGCCATTCTCCAGATGAATGTAGTAACTAGCCCGGGTCAACCAGGCTTGCTTGCAGACCCAATCTCCGAAGAAAGGAAGAATTTTCAGGGTTAATCCGTCTTGGCAGGTATCCTTCTTGATGGTAGGGTTGACCCGTTGAGGCAGGTTGGCGATTTGTAGAAAAGACACTTCAAAGTAAGTCGGGGTCATTCGAGCGAACAGTATTCTCATGGAAAGAAACAGCAAACAAAGAGCCGACTCGCCATCTATCAATTGAACTAATCCAGAGCTGCCCTGAACTCGTGTAAGCAGAAAATTTTTTCAGGGAGGTGGATTGAGCCAACGCTGGCTGGATAGTACTCCGGGTTCCTGTAAACGAGCTCTTCTGCGAGGACCATAAAGATCATGCTGACTAACGTATGCAGTCCAATTGTGATAAAACTAATTGTAATACAAACGATACCGAATATGTTTATAGAGCAACATGGACTTTTATTCTGGGGCCTCACCTATGGGGCTTATATCAACCAGTATTTCTATTACAGAAACGAGATTTAAAGGGAATCTCATTTGAACATCATACTTCTCCTTCTGCACCAATCTTCTCTGACTTAAAGATTTTAAGACTGCATAATCTCATTCAGTTAAAATTCCTTGGTTTTGTCTACGATTGTGTTAACAAGACAGATCCTCCTTATTTTCATTCTTTCTTTGCATTGGTTGAATCTGTTCATCAATATGGTGCTCGGCAAGCTTCCAAGACTGACATTTTGTAACTCAGAAAAATACCCTTCAATATGGTCTCACGTCTGTGCGATACTTAGGAGCAAAGTGGTGGAATAGCATTCCTGTTGATCTTAAATGTTCACCATCTGCTTTAAGTTTTCGACGAAAACTCAAAGCCTACCTTTTTGAGAGTAACTACCAATCATAGCTGACATACATTTGCATTGTATGTCTTGAATGAAACTAAAAGTTAACCATCAATCGAAATTATTTTTAAATTTCATTAGTCATTCTTAAACAAAGGGGTGCTTTCTCCTCGATTAGCCTAGCTACTGAGAGAGCTCCTTCTCAAGAAATTCCGTTGCATACAATTCTCCTTATTTTGTATTCACTTGATTAGTTTTTGTTGTTGTATGTCAGTTAAGTTAAATTTAGTTGTAATAGTTTTCTCTTGTGTTTAACGTATCAATTATTTCAAATCATATGTAGGTGGAATTTTAATGAAACTGAACTGAACTGAACTGATCATCAGCGAACACTTGTTGCCTCTTCTTCAACTGCATTGGCTCTGCCGGGTGAGTGAAAAACTTACACCGTTGGAAAAGATACTACTCCCGAAATAGCCCTAAATATTGACTCAACAATATTGTGCAATATCTGATTGAACAGCCAACGAGTTAAATTGGTTTCAATTCCTTTCCTGGCTGAAAGCTGTCACTCCGTTCAGATTCTACAAGGGATTTTTCTATGAAATTGCTTCGAGGAACCTTCAAAGGTGCCCTTATGCTAAAATCACGAGCAGCTTTCCCTAACATTTCTACCAGACAGCCATGACTTGAACATGCTTTGCATTTCGCATAATTCTGCATAAACGTGAAATCGAGGTTGCCACCCATACATCCAAAATGGCGCTTGAGAAAAAGCGAAAGGAAACATTTCGTTGCAGAAAATGCCGATTTGTTTTATTTACAGAGGAAGATTTATCGCAGAATCACATTCAAAAGACAGAATGTTTATCATGGTACCTTAACGATGATGAAGAAATGTTAGAATGGGTTCAAGCTAACATTGATCAGGTGAGAATTAAAATGGAGGAAGATGATTTTAAGCGTGAGCGTGCAATTGTTTGACATACATTGGTGAAACATCAAACAAAGAGGCTTTGGAAATTTTTACCAGTGGAAAAGCTTGCTGCTCTGGAAAACGTGCATTCATTCGCAACTATGAAATTGTGTCACTCGCAACTTGCAGCTAAAATAAAGGTTCTTCTTGCTCGGAGATAACAAAAGATCAATTTTTAAGATTTTGCAATGCATTTCTCGCAGCTTTTTTAAAGTCTACTCGTAGCTTGCACCTTCAAATTTCTTTCACTCGCTATTACGAGTAGGTAGGCGCCAAATCACGATGCACGTATGTTTTCCAACCTGGGCTGCTAATAAACTGCCTGGTGTGCAACTGGCTTTGTTTTGCAACAATGATTCGTCAATTGTACTTCCTTTGAGATGAAATTGCACGGAAGAAGATCTTCCATCATGCTCCTTGCATGCATGACATAGATAGCAGTCTGGCTGGAGACCTGATGGATATTTGCGGACCGATGATTTTGATTGTTGCTCACTCTCATCACGCTTTCCATTTTTTCCATATTCTGAAAGACAGAGTGAGAGATGGCACCAGCAGGGAAGAAATGTTGGGGGGGGAGGACAAAAATTTTCAAAGCCAACAACAAGCAAAGCAAGCAAAATTTTAACGGACCGCACCTTTCTGATTGGCTCAAAATTTGACAAAACTCTCTAAAACGTCACAAGCAAGTTACGGAAGTGGTGACAGTGCATAGCAATTTTCAGAAATTCAAGTGCCGACTCATAAATGAATCTAAATTTGCTGGGCTTTTGCTGTTGTTGTTGTTACTGTTGTTGTTGTTGCTGTTGTCTATGCCATTTTCAGCCTTTAGCTAGCCTTTTGCATAAGAACAGAGAACAAGATAAGTTCTTCACCTCACCTCCTTAAGATGTGAACATTGCCTTGTGCATTGTTATAATAATAATAAATAATAATAATAATATGTAGTGTATAATTAGGCTAGTAGCCTGTAACACATCTAAACACCAGACTGGAAACTTTGCTGCATGCATTGGAAAGAACTCACGCTAGCAATTTGTACAAAAACCAAAAAAAGGATTTAATTGTTGCAAGTCAAAAGTAACATATACAAGGGAAGGATAGATTATTTGATTTTCTTAAAGCTAGTTAATACAGTAGATGTAAAACTGACAGGGACTATAACATTGAGGCCACATCAAAATATGATATTGACACTGATTAGAATTAACTAATTGATTTTATAGGGATTAGGCAGATCTTTATCTACATTGATTACTGATGTTTATCTAATTTATCTATAGTCTGGATGGACTGAAGGCAAGTTGTATTGTCCCAAATGCAATGGAAGAGTTGGAGGCTTTGATTTTCTACATGTAGTGCAATGTTCCTGTCTTGTGGATGTAATGCCTGCTATATGGTGTCCAAAGAGGAGAGTTGACCACATAAAACAAGCTCAAATGAAAGAGAATACTCAGAAGATAAGGGATATTGAAGGGCAGGGTGAACAGGAAAGAGGATCTTTCAATGAAAGTCTACCAGGAAGTTCTTCAAAAGAAGATAGTGTGCCTGAAAATTGTGCTACTGGAGGTGAAAATGATCAACTGATGAACGTAAACCACTTTGAATTTGGTGCACACAGACAGGAATGCTGTTCCACGTGTCATCATGAAAATTCAAGGGGACATAGTGTAGAATATGGTGCAAGGTTAGTTGTGAAGGATTTTAATGTTTGCTCAGAAGATTTCAATCAACAAAGATGTTATTTTCAGGATAAACATTGCCATAAACCAGGTCGAGTCAGCCAAAGATATCTTCCTCCCTGTCATGCATGTTCATCTCATCTCCATTGCACTCATAATTGTGTAGAATGTACAATGCAATCAAAGTCAGAGAGAGATCATTCCCATGTAGTTGCAAATATTCATGAAAGTTTTAAAGAGATAAGGAGAGAGATGGCTGACTTTCATAGAGATAGTACTGCTGGTACAACTGATTCAGGCACAGAAAATGCAGTGAGAGCTTTCAAGAGAAAGAGAGATAAGCCAAGGAGAAGAGGAAGGGGTAACTGGTCTTGTGGGAAAGAATATTTAGATGCAATTCAAGATGCCAAGAGGACAAGGTATGAAGCAAGATTTGGTCATGAACTTGTGGAGAATCCTAACATGATGGTGAAATGTCATTCAGAGAGTTATGATAAGGTAATATGCTGTACCTCTTTGTGCATGTCTTGCTTTATAGTGGAGGCCTTGTGCATAGTAACTTGACAAGAATTTTTGAGAATAGACCTTTTAGCTATTCTGAAGAGAATCAGAATCAAACAAAATTTTACTACATTCTGTAGAACTTTCAAATGTTCACAATTGTGATAGAAGCTCTAAGGCCACTTGATCAAACCTGGTGCATAAAAATGTATAGAAATAACGCTTGATCCAGGCTCTTTTGTAGGATAGCTAAAAGGTCTATTACTAAGAATGTTGATCAAGAATTCTTCACATTCTTATAAGAATCCTTGAGTGATGTAAAATGTTGTAAATTTTTTACAAGAATTGTCAAGAAACTAAGAATATTGTGAAAGGACAAGTCCTGGGTTTATATAATTGATGATAAAATACTAGAGAATACTGTCATGAATGGTATATGATACTTTTTACATATTCAGTTAACAAATGATTTGTGGTACAAAGTCTTAAAATAGCCTTAAATAGCGGACTTGTCATAATAAACCTGTGAACATACAATATACTTTAAGGGACTTTCAGATTTAAGAAATTTCTGGAGGAAGATCTGTTCGTGTTTTCACCTTTTGACAAAATTAGGAAAAGTTCATTTGGTGAAATAGTCAAAAATCTGAAATTCAAGAAAGCTCATTCCTGCTAAATTTCCTAAGATGTATGCAGTATGTAGTAAAATGTTCTTTAATCAAATGTGGATATTCCCTGGATCTTAACAAAATGCAAGGAAATTCAATATATGATCTTGTCGCAGTAGATTAGCAAGATTTGAAAGTCCCATTGAAGACTTGAGGATCAGTTGAGACATTACAATGTATTATAAAAACTAATCCATAAAAGTTTATTTCCACAAAATTTTCCATTTTGGCTCATTCACAAAAATTAATCCACATCCTCCAACTCACCAATATTTCCAATATTTCCAACTTTGCCTAAGTTTAGAGACTCACAGTATAATGCCATCTTCAGTTAGATAGCTCAGAGTATGATGTCATTATTAATCAAGTTAATCAAGAAATAGTTGTAGCAACTATTTCTTTTGTGAAGAATACAAATAGTTTATCAGATTAAATGTAAGCACAAAACAGCAGCCACATTCTTGCTTCATTTGTACTTTTGTATAAGAGCAGTGTCTCATAAAGAACCAGCCCCATTTGTATCACAAAAAGAAGAACTAGCATGCTACAGTTTTCATGATATATTTACAGGAGGCATTGCAATTATTTGGTGTAACATTCCTTTCAAGTTAATCATCTACTATAAGGTGGAGGGGGTCTTCTTTATGAGATGTGCAGTCAAGTTGTTGTTGCTATTAGGTTTACTGTATATTTGATCTTCATTGTTAGTGGTTGTTGTAATTGGAACTCAATGACATCATACCCTTTGAAGCTGTAGAATATTTATGTCTAGGTGCCTTTTAGTTATATATTTTCATTTTTGATAAAAAACTTACCAAAGTTTATCATTGTAAATGTTTTTGTTATTATTATGTTTACAATTTATTGAAATTGCCATATTTCTTCAACAGGAAATATCAGACAGTGAGATTCCAGACTGTTACAAATGCTCAGTTTGTTTATCCTTACTACATAAACCACAAAAGACACCATGTCATCACATATTCTGTGGTATTTGTTTGAGGCAGTTAAATGCCATTACAAGAGGAAGACCAAAATGCCCATTATGCAGAGAGCCAATCAGATCTGTTGCAGCAGAAGAGGGTTTGTCCCAATTATATATTTATATATTTATAGCATCTCATATATAAAGGGTCCAATATATACAGGGTGTCCTGAAAACTTTTGTCCCATTTATGTGGCTACTGTGGAGGAGCTGCTCTGTCTATTTTTCCATTCTTGGTACAGTTACATAGGAAAGGCTTCAAATTTATAGTCTGGGATCTTGTTTTGGCCAATCTGATAAGTGGTTGCTTATGTATGGCACATGAAATGTACTATTTACTTCTCGTTTGCATTGTGAGGGAACAAAGGAAATGATGTTCTTCAAGCAATCGCTTTTTTGACTTTCATATGCCATAAATCAGCAAATACTCTCCAAATGGCCAAAAGAAGACCTCAAACATTTAATTGAACCCTATTCTTTGGTACTGTCTTCATGGCAACAGAACATGGCAACAGAGCGTGTAGCTCTTTCACAGCAGCCACGCAAATGCAGTACAGGTTTTGGAACATACTGTAAAGCCCCGGTCAAACTAATCAAATATTTCGCAAACATTTATCAAATTTTATATTTTGATTTTGCTTCACGTTGTGGGTTAGTGGTCAAGCAGAACTAACGTCTCACCAAACATTTCACCAAACGTTTGGCTTGAAACTTGTGACCAGAAGCATGCTTAAAAGCATATTGATGAAAACAAAAGAGAATGTTTGGCGAAATGTTTGTTGGAGTGGTCAAACAGTTCCAACATTTCACACAACGACGAAAAACAAAATTTGGTTTTGACCTAGATCAAGCTTTGCCCAACACTGCCAAACAAATTTTATGAGACCTAACTAGGTGGCGAAACAAGCCCAACATTTCATCAAACATTTGTTTATAAATTGTTAGGTGAAATGTTTGATCAGTTTGACCGGGGCTTAAGTGCTACGATTTCAAATGCCTTGAAGTTTTCAGCATTGCGGGCATTGATTGGAATTCGCCCCCACTTTTGTAATAATCTTTTTACATTTCACATCGGCTAATTTCTTTAAGAAATGACTTATTAGATCCCATTTGACTTTTCCTCACATAGCATTTTATAACTCCAACAATGATGGTTATCTCGTTTCCTGCATTTAAGTAATGATATGCTACTCTATTTGGTCAGCAATGCTTTCTCAGAAAATGTGTCCCAGCTCTGATTTTGAAATGATCAAAATTTGGAATTCACCTTTTTATAATTGTTTGAGTTTCCTTTGTTGTATTTAATATAAAGTTCACAATAACGACATTACCTACGACACTACGCACAAACTACTATATTACACTACAAATACGGTGAAATACAACTAAATATACCCTCAAATAAAAAGTGCTAAATAAAGAAGAACTTCTTACGAATAAATACTTGAGCCTGTCTCACACAGGACGTCAGGCCAACATGGGTGATGACAGTGGAAAATTTCCTGGTTTTTCTGGCTTTCCTGATTTTTCTGATTTTCTGATTTTTATTTTCCTTGCAGATATGGAGGCGGAAATCCAGATTGCGTTTCCTGTTAATTATCGGTATGCTATGTAGATTTTTATGCTTTTCCAAAGATTTTTCGTACCAGAATATTGTTGTGGAGCAAATGAAATGAAATGTGCTAATTTACTCTCGATGAGCGAAAAGGAGAAACGAGCTGAAAAGAGATCTGAACTTTCTGCACCCAATTATTGTTCATTATATCAAGGTTTATCATTATTATGATGAACAAGTTGCATGATATTTCAAATTTTGAATTCATAGAAGTCAGTCAGCTCTAGATAACCTATTTTTATCACGCAGTCACGAAGACGCCAGAGGCAGTGTCATCAAAGCCGTCTTGATTGCCTCTTATTCCATGGAATAACTTCGTGTTTGTCTGACTCCGTTTTGCTCTTCAGACAGTGGGCGGGGGAGGTAGTCATTTTGTGCTGCAAGGCCAACAGAACTGAACTGACTGCAAGAATGGGGAGGAAGGGGCAAAGGTGTCTTGTAATTATTAATAGAATGAGAAAGGCCTATTACTTTTATTTTATTCCACTTGATGGTGCAATTTGTTCCCATTTCCCAAAACGCTGCACTTACTAACTAATGTTATTGCTTGTCTTTGAATTGAAGTATCCTAAGAATCTTATTTTGTAAAACTTTCTATACATGCTACTGTGTAATTGAGTTCCTTCGGATCTCGGAACATTTTTCAGAGAATCAGTCAACGATAAGTTCCTTCAAATCGAGTTAGGGATGATTTAGTTTTCTACACAGGCAAGTTTCATTTGTAAAAGCAGGAACACTGCAATACCACGGAAAAGAAAAGACGACAATTTTTAGGTTACATGTTGATTATAAATAAGGGAGCTGATATTTTGCATCGGCATACGAAGCTTCTTCAGGGCTAAACAAATTCACAATAATTTGAGAAAAGGTAAACTGTCACATGATTGGTTAAGGTGTGCTACATCGCAGGGGTAAATGTAGGTGGATGTTAGGGATTAGTATATGTTGCGCAAACATAATGACGTGGAGCAGAAAAGTAATATGATGATGGTTACAGTATGTTATGTTACAAAAAGATAATAGTAATATGATAGGATGCAAAGTGACGGAATAAGTAGATGATATATATTTATGATAGATAAGCTTTATTTGCCTTCAGGCAAATTATTTGTTGTTTTCATTCATTATTAGCTGATTTAATTTTGAAAAATTGCGCAACTAAGTGCGAGCATGCAAGGGTTTCATTTCTTGATTTTGCTAATTGAAGTTTGCTGTTTTTCAAACCACCCTAACTAAGTCACCTAACAGTGAGAGAAACAACGATAAGCAAGGCGAAAATGCAATTAAAACTTCCCTGTGCATAAATGAAAGAAAGTCATTTATAACTCTTTTGAAAAGAGATCTGGCAGGAAGTTCTTGCCACAGCCAGCAGCATAGCAGTTTCTACTGAGAAATGGGGTCTTGCTTTACTTCTTCTTCTCAAGCTTTACTAGAGTTAGACACTCCATTCAAACATCTTTCCTATCAAGTAAAAAGGCCTGTTGATTGGTTCCTTCCAGTGAAGGGAATTTCAATCATTCTTCCTGCATTATCGTTTTCATTTCTGCAGAAGCGCCAGGTCTTAATGATTCTGTGGTCGGAGCAAAAGAACCTGGATCGAGCATTATTTTATACATTTTTATACAAGTGATTCGATCGAGTGGCCTTAGAGCTTCTATCACAATTGTGCACATTCGAAAATTCTGCAAAATGTAGTAAAGTATCGTTCGATTAAGATTCTTTTTCAGAATAGCTGAAAGGTCTATTGCAACGCGGCGTGAGCTGATTGGTTGATATGGTCCCAGATTCTGAGGTCATGTCCACAAAATCGTTATTTTCAAGAGTCAGACAAATATCCTTGGGAGCTTGAGCAGCTGTGGATTATCGGATCTCCTCTTTGATTATACCAAGATAGAATATAAATACGGAGTACGTCTTGATATTGGTTTAAATGGCGTTTGAAGCTTATTATATAACATTTCAGAGCGTGTTTGTGTGAGGATTTATGTCATTCACAACTGACGCACACTGGTTTTCCAATGAATAGTAACCAATCGAATGAACAGAAATCAGTCACAAATTCACACAATTTATGATGGACATTATTTTGTAGGATGGAGATTTTGGGATAAACTAAAGTGGCAAATTTAAATTTGCAAATTTTCTGTGATGTTTAATAAAGCTTGTGCAGCTTTGAAGCTATCCGCCCACTTTCCTTTGCTTAATATGTAGAGAATTCTCCTACATTAATGCAATCCGGGTGAGCTTTCGAGCTTATATACCAGACCGATTCATAGTTATCGTCGTCGAAAGACCGATGGCGCGCCTCATCGACCTTCACATCGAAAATCGGGGCGAAGCTTTCCCCTATCGATTTCATAAATAAATGTGGAAACCATAGCTACACTGGACGAGGTACAGGCAATGGCGGATGGGCCTTAGTTGCCCGCTCGAGCCTCCAATGCTAAAACAGCTCAGAGTTCAAGTTTACAGTGATATTAGCCATAAACAAAAGCCGCAAGATCTCATATCAATGTTTCCTCAATCGAAGAATTAACAAACCTTTCACTGTGAACCAGGAGTTCCTCATTTTTGCAACCAATTAGCTTCCATGGACTTCACCACAGCAGTCGCAGCAATAAGAATTTTCAACTGTTGAGGGTTGCTTGCCTCACTTCTGAGACTACTCTGCAGCCTCGTTCCAGAGGGCACGCGTGATCGTCAAATTTTTATGTAGTGAAAGTCCATGAGCCCCAGTTTGAGCAAAAAGAAAAAATGTTGTTGTTGTTTTCATTGCTGTTGTTGTTGCTATTATTGTGATAACTGGGACTATATCACGTGTCCACTCATATACAAGGTGAGTAAATAAAAACAAGCCGTTTGAAAAAACCACGGCTCCCTGGAAATGAAGACGATGAAACTACTATGTGTCCGAAAAAATTACTCCCGTTTCAAAAAATCGCCAAAATTTGATTATGAAGTTATCGTAATTTTTTTTTATCTTTGTTGTCAATGATCGAGATATGTCTAAGGATGTTTCTTTTCATTACGTAAAGGGTACGAAATAACGAATAGAAAGACCTTGTTCAGAGCTATACTCTTCAAGTAACATCATTGATCTTGCCTCTACGAGCCATGATGTTGAAAGTTTTCATCATCCTTCAAGTCATCAATAGTAGTTTGAGTTCAATTCTGACATTTATGACAAAAGTCCAATAGACGATAAGAAATTCCTCATGACTTTAGGCATAATTTTAGAGATACAGTCAACCCTTTGTGTCCTGCAAATGATGGGGTAGAGGACACGGAACATTTCCTGCTGCTTTTTCATTCGTATGATGAACTTGGATCTGATCTTCTCAATAGTGTCAATGCAATATTGCTCCCTCATGGTTTTTCGTCTCTTTCAAATGAAGTTTTACTCAAATTCATTTTGTATGGCGACGAGCGGTTAACCATCGACACCAATAAGAAGCTACTTGAGGCAACCCTCAAATTCATTCATGCTTGAGAACGCTTTAGATGCTCCATGCTGCAAACTCCCATACATTAGCACCTACTGTTTGTTGGTTTACTTTGTATTCGTAATTAGTTTACTTTGTTTAGTTGCATTCTTTCTATCTTTGTTTAATATGTGAGTCTTTATGTATTGGCCATGGGGTAGTCATTGTCTTTCGCTCCTCATGGTGTCTTCCCCGTAGTGTAGTAAAGTAATTAGGGTAGTAAAGTAGAATGTAAGATTTGTATTGTAATGATATCATGTGAAAAAAATTCCTCGCGTAATTATCAACGCTTTTTGTAGTATTCCTTTTTAAAAGAGCTAAATGCAATAATTTAAAAAAATTATAAGGTCAGCCAAGTCTGGAAAATATTTTGGTCTTTGATCTACTAATCTAAAAAGGAAATTTGAAGATAGACCCTAGAATAGAATTTTGGTTATTTTTCAAACATCCAAAATATTTCAGAAAAATTTTAAAACCGCCTCTAAATTCAGCTAAAACCATCACAATATTTGTTCCACTTTATGCATACATCAATCACCTCGGTTCAATGCTGCAAATGACTGCCTCCTTGTCATTTTTGTGTGGGCCAAACAAGAGAAAGCTAGTTCTATCTAATGCCTTTTAAACCGGTGGAAAAGGTGCAAAGTTGAAGAATATCCCCCAAAATCATATCTTATTGGACAAATATTCGTAGCTTTATCTCCAGTTTTGTGCTAATTTGACTACTCGAACCTTATTGATTGAAAAAATCTGGAAATCGTTCAGAAAGAAAGGAACCGTGAAGTCATCATTTTTCAGGCCAAGAGCGTAAAACCTTTTCAGAAAAGGCTAAAAGCCACTAGCCGTCAACCCCAACAACCCCTGCATTATTTTATTCATTCAAAATATCATTTGGGTAATTTACTTTTTATTCATTTATTTTCACAGGAAAAGAACGAAAGAAGGAAAAAAGAATCGTCACAGAAAATCCCCATTACCGTCACCGCATTCAACAGCGTTCGACACTCCACAAGAAGATGATGAATACCCTGCAATGTTTAGATTAGTTCATCATTTAAGCATTGTAGCAATGATTATTTCTATCGTTATCAATAGCATCTTATTGCATTTGCATGGAAATGCTAGAGCGAGGGCGAATTTGCAGCGAAAAGTTGCAATGTTTTTGTGTATTGTGATTGGTTGCATGCTTGCATCGTTATTAGCTATGTGTTTGGTTATATTTGCACTAGATTTTGTGAAAATAGCTTTGTTTTTAGTTTTATCGTATGTAGCTATGACAAGACTTCTTATTAGGGCTATTGTTGATTAAGAATATGATGGGTCACACCAATAACTCCCTTTGTAACTGGAACGGTCGGTATACAAGGTGTCCCAAAAATTTGTGCCCTGTTTGTGTGACCACTGTGAAGAAGCTGTAGATTCCATTATCTTGGTTTTCACAAAGTTGCATAGGTCAACCTTCAGCTTAAATTTTGAGACGTTGTTTTAGTCAATCTGACATGTGGTTGCTGATTAGGTAGAGCAACGGCAAATTAGTGGTTGCTTCAAAAACAGCACTTCTATTATTCTCCAGCAATATCAAAATAAAGTATGCTTCCAAAAAAGGATTCTTGCGTCATGTTAAAATTTTGCAAAATCTTTTAAAGGGTTAGCAATTCATAAGAGAACACTTTCAACCCTTTAAAATGTGGTGAGGATTTTGATACGACGCTAGAACCCTTTCTTTGAGGAGGAACTTGCTTTGAAATTCCTGGAGAACAACAGACAGAAGTGTTTTTTTTAGGCAACCACTTATTTGCCTTTTCTCAACCATAACTCAGCGACCACTAACAAGTCAGATTGACTCAAGTCTCAAACTCCAAATTGAAGCCTGACCTGAAGCCTGACCTATGCAACTGTACAAAATCGAGATGATTGAACCTACAGCTCCTCCACTGCAGCCTCCCAAGCAGAGTTTGATTTTTAGGACACCCTGTATACAAAATATGTCTTCGCATTTTCCCTCGACCTCGAATAGAGTTGCAAATTTTGCCATAATTGGATGGAAGTTATTACTTCCTCGTAACCGAAACGGTTTAGCTATACTAAATGTGTATAAACCGTTCTCATTATATGTGTGTATCAATGTGTGCCATTTGATGTTCTCTGTGATCACCTTTTCTGTAATATGTAATTTGGCCAAATAACGAACTCCATTTCCCAGAAAATTCATCAATGATTCCTAGTCAGTTTGTCCACCATAAGTATATCACCTTAAAGTATTCTGCTATCTGTTATGACAAGAAATTTGACTGTAAATTTCATCCAAGTAAATTTTCTTGCAAAATGCCAGTCCTTTGTTGAGTTAGATGTTCTTTTAATCTATTTCGCAAACTTTGAATAACCAGATTTAGCTGCAAAATATACGAGAGTCTACTCTCGAGTACCGAATAATCGTCCTCCCCCCGCTTATTAATTTTTGAAAAATTTTCCAACCCCCCCCCCGCTGTTATTCCAACCCCCCCTTATTAATTTTTGGAAAAATGAAATGATAGTAAACATAATTTCTGAATAAACGCAAGAAAGAGTCGCAAGAAGTGCTTTCAACAGAAACAGAACTCTAAAGTAAATGTATTAGTAACATCACTGTTCATATAAATATATATAGGAGACGAGTTTACCTAAGAAAACGACTATTTTCTATTTCTCCAAGACTCCCCCCCCCCCGATTATTCCAACCCCCCGATTACTGTTATATTGAACCATTTCTACCCCCCCCCCATTATTCTCACCTCCCCGTTTATTCGGTACTCCAGAGTAACTGAACGAGTTTCCCGCCAAAACCAAGTTTTGTGGAACCCAGTCCTCTTAGTCAGGCTGACACAGTTTAATGGCTGACACAGGGAATCAAGGCAAGGGCTATTGCGCAGGAGCATCCACCAGATGTTTTGGTTGTGTGTTGTGGCCTAAATTCTTTTGCATTCGATCAGTTGCTGAGCTGGTTGTCTTTGATGAATGATGGCGGGAGGAACTGCGCAGGTATCCCTGAATAATTAAGCAGTTTTGATAACCTGTAGGTAGCACTTCAATTCCATACATACAATGTTTCTTGGACTTGGTTGACGCATGACTTCACGCGATTATGGTGGACGATAAACCTGAACTTGGCAAAGAAAGACATCTTCCACCTGAATATGGATGGAGGGTTCGACTTGATCATTCCTTCCCCGACAAGCCTAAAGCCAGTGTTATTCCACGATGGCATCAAGTACCCAAACTTGTCGGTATGGCCTACAGGTATGCTCAAGTTATTTTCGAATGGACGCCGTGTCGGTTTGAATCATACATGATCAGCAATTGTCATCTTTTAGATTTATTTAAAGGAATCTGAAATTATCAGATTTAATTGATACAATGCCGGCCGGCTGCTTCTGCTTGCTGGTATGGTATGACGAAATATCATTGAATTGCATTTTTATGAAAAATGGTTAGTTGCAGAGCTGCACTATTATGGGCACCTTCTAGTACGAGAATGCATCATCTGATGAATGAAACTGGAAAAGTCTAGAGGCATAACATAGCAATATACAAAGTAGATTTAAAATTGTGAATAAGACTAAAATAGAGCTCTGGTGCAGCAAAAAGTGCCTGCCAGCAACACTTTTACTCATGCCTTCTTAGTTCTTTTGTTGTGCTAGAAGTTAAACTGTCTTGCCAAGATCTCACCTTGCAGGTCTATTCCTTTATAGGATTCGTTTTCATGAGAGCAGGCTAGCCCACCTAGGCGAGATCTCACCATTCAGTACCCGAGATCTCACCTAGGAGGGCTATAAATTTCCCATGTAAAGGCAATCAAGAGGGCTAGCCCTCCTAGGCAGGCTGGCAGAAACAATAGAATCAGTGTAGAACGATAGGATTAGAATGGTTGGCGCCAACATGTCTAGCCCTCCTAGAAGGGCTAGCTCTAAATGCAAAATATAATCCAGCCCTCCTAGAAGGGTGAGCCCTCTTAGGAGGGCTAGCCCTTCTCATGTAAACAGCACCTTAGTTCCATATTGATTCCTTCTATGAAAGTCTTCCTGCCTGATGGGTGCTACAAACTGATATCTTTTCACCAGAAAGAAAATTGCATCACTTATGACTCTAGGATGCATCTTGAATTTCGGAACACAACACTTTAAAGTGCTGCTTCCTCATAAAGCTAAATGGGCACTTCCCAAAACAAAACGGAATTTTTTGTCACATTGCAAATCTTGGTGGCTTTTGGCCCCATTCCCCTGATTTCCTACCTCTGTATGGCATGGCTATTGGGAGGAATGAGGGTATGCAGAGACCTATCCACTTTTAAGTGGGGTGAAATTGTCAAAAGCAACTGGCTACAAAATAACCAGTGATCTTTCTATCAATGAATAAGACAAAATTCCTGCCCCCTCTCCCACTCTTTCATATTTGAGTCAAATGTCAAACTATTCAGTTTAAAAGTTGAATGATACACAACTATTCAATATGTATTTCTCAATAAAAGCTGATTAATCAGTGATTAACCTAAGCCACTGTTGCATAATTAAACTGATTTAGTTAGTCATTGAGCTGTACAGTATGTCTTGTTAACAGTAAATTTAGAATTTAAATGAGACTTTCAAAAAATGAAACATTGCTTAATCCCCAACTGAAAAGAATTACATTATGCTGCAATTTCTCCTCTACTCTTTCAGGCACAACTTTACACAGAATGTTCTTGACTATGATTTGTTCCAATCCCTCAGTTGTAGATAAAGTATATTTTTGTAAGTCTTGAAACTTAAATTTGTATGAAAAATTGTTCTAGTTTACTTTGAAACAGGTTTCAATCAATTAGAGGGGGAGGAAAGTTCATTTTCTGAGCATTATTTTTATGCAAGATGGATGAAAAGCAAAATGAGTTTTTCTGTTTATTGCAAGGACTACTACAGATGTGAAAATTTGAAAGCAATCTTTGGTTATTGATATTTAATTATCAGTGTGAGAAGACAATACATTTCAAGACTTGGTAATAATGGCTTGGCGTTTTCTAGGTTTCTGAAGTATGCACGCTCAACAAGGAAGAAAGGACGAATGCCATATATTGATCCTTATGCAACTGTTCCCTGCAAGCAGCTTTATGGTATGTTTCTTTGTTATATTTCTTGTTATCGGTTAATCAGTTTATCAAGCTCTTATTGTCCCTCTTTAATCAAGAACACCATTAGCCTATATGAGTCGATTCACCCTTAAGAAAAAGTTACGCTGCAAGAAGCTTTGCAAGCTTGGCAGAAACATCATTTTGGCTTGAAGAAGCTTGAAATGAGCAAGATGACACAGTTTTGGCCAGTTTGCACTTATGACTAGAGCTTGATCAAGCTTGACAGTAATCTCATGTTATTCTCAAAAATACTTCAGTCAAGTTTGATCACTTTCATCTTCAGTTGAAAAGATACATGCTGCAAGCTTGCACCAATGGTCCAAAATTCTTACTTGAATCAAGTTTTCAAACTTACTATCAACAAGTTAGCAGCAGGCTTGAAGCATGCTGCAAATATATTCAATATATTGCTAATGGCAGTATTCAAAAGAATAAAGGGTTGACAAAATAACGAGACTTGCCATGCTATGGCTGCCCAATTAATTTTTTTAATACTCTTTTCAAATGCATCTATGGCATATTTATGAACAAATGCTGCAAAAACTAAGTTCTGGAAATCTGGAACTGTTGACTTGATACAAATCTTTGTTTTCTTTCTCTTTGCATCCTCATGGTGGAAGGCTCGCACCGCGCCAAAGGCGCAATGAGCATGCAGCACGGGGGTGATGGTGGAGGGGAAGAACAAAGACTTGAAACTCTCGTCAACCTAAAAATAGCATGGACAGAATTCTGTCTGCGGCTTTTCCTTTGAGGTTTTCAATAACCCAATCATCATTTAGTATTATTTTCAACATCGGATTATTGTGTCAGGGGGTTACAGCAACGATTCATTTCAGTTTGTGTGCCAGTCCAATTGAGAAATCACTGTCAGTCCTTTGATTTATTAATCCGATTAGGGACAAGACAAAGTGAGTTTCAGTAAAGGATTAATTCATGTAAACCCCCTTGACTGATCTGATTGTCCAGTTTATGAAAACAAGAGCCAATTATGCATTGCCAAGTTGCACAAGTCTCACTTTCTCTTCCTTCCTTCTGACCTCTTCATTTACTAGGCTGTCTGAGGTAAAACTGAGACTTGTAGCAAGTCAACTGGAACTGTGGAGCAAGCTCTTTGCTCATTGATTCATAGACCCTTTCTCTGTTTGTTCTTTGTTTTGTATTTGCATATTTTATTAATTTCTTATAGCATCTTTAATTCTTCGTAATATTGCCTTATGTTCTTGTACTGTAGTATTGTAATATGTAGCAGAATTTGAAATATGAACTGAAACTGAATTGAACTGTTTGGATAGTGGGTCTACACATAGGCTAGAACACAGTACACTAACAGAGAACAGACTTACTCTGATTAGTTGCTACTATGTTGACAAAAATACCAGTGCCCACTGCTCCTTCAGCTACACAGTGAAACAACACATACAAAGGTCATTTATAGGCTATTTTTACCAACTGGCCTAGCCAGCTTTAAATATTTTCATTCTGGTTGAATAATTGACCTTCAGGCTTATTCTGAAAAGAGTTTCATCCAAAGGATCATCCACCGGCTTTCTTTATAATTTGTAGAGATTAGTTAAATTTCATTGGTCACAAGAGCTCTGGAGGCACTTTCCCAATCATTCAAACTTTTCAAATCAAACTTCAGAAAACCTGCTTGATACAGGTTTATATGCAATAAGATCTACCAGGCCAATTCAGAAATGACACCAGTTTTAAGATCTCTGTGGTTTAACACTTTTGTGCAGCAGTGTGAACCAGGCATATGGTGAGAATCCTATATTGATCATTTTCAGGTTTTTTCCCTTAAGAAAAAGATCAGCTTGCAACAAGCTTGGCAGAAGCATGATTTTGGCGTGAAGAAGCTTGATTTGAATTTTTGCCAGTTTGCACACATGATTAGACTTGATTAAGCTTGACAAAAACCCAATACTGGAATTATTCTCAAACATATTGCAATCAAGCTTGATTGATTTTACCTTCAGTTCAGAGGATGCATGTTGAAAGCTCCAAGTGTAAATGTTGCAAAACTCTTATGTGAATGAAGCTCTCAAAAACATACTTAAATCATACCCAAAATGAGTAAGTTGCAAGCATGCTCTATATTTTGCTAGGGTTGTTCAATAGCAAATGTTTTTATGTTGTATTTCATTTCAAGGTGTACCCCTTGGGGGCATTGGTGCTGGAACAATTACAAGGGGTTGGCAAGGTGATTTTAATAGATGGCATCTTCAACCAGGCATTTATGAGAGAAACAGTGTTGATGCTGACCAGGTAGGTTTCTTATGTGCAGTGTTGTGTGACTGCCTGCTGCAAAACAGTTTGAGTACGTAATAAATGACCCTTTCCTTTACATTCTTAAGTTGGAAGCAACTCCTATCTCATAGAGATCATCACAAATCTCAGTTTATTTGATCTCTTATCTTGATCACTTTTAGATGAAGTATATTCAAATTTTTTTCACAGTTTATCAAAAATAAAACTTGCATTGATGTTTGTTTTCACTTCATCACATCTTGATCAATTTTGGACAGTTTTCGAGGAGGCTCATGATTTATCAAATTTGTTCCAAAATGCTAGACAACCTTTTTGTTGAAGGTAACAGTCGTTCATTTATTGATTTCACATGTTTAAGGATGGTAGCCCTTCAAAAATGTTGATTTTCAAGGGGCCCTCCATTTAAAAAACTTAAAAACAAAAATAAAATCTGAAACTAAATTGATCTAATTACAATTTGAAATATCCATACTACTAAAACCCCTATTCAAAACCCTATTAAAATCTACAATAAATATCTGCCTGCTTACACTCAGCTGTGAGGCCATTCTTTTCTTTTTTTTATGCAAATATAAAAAAAGTTTACAATGTGTGTTACATCTAACTAAACGTTTCTAATTACTATACGACACTACAGGTACGATGCCATGGGGAGCGAAAGATAATGACTACCCCATGGCCAATATAAAAGGACATGCAACGTTGAACTGACTACGACTACATTACAAACGACTTAAAACTAATGGATAATGTACCAGATTCTGTTCCACATCAGATGTCACTCAGGTCAGTGTTGAAATGACTGAAATGATGTTGCGAATATAACTCGTTCGATTTAGTGGATAAAGTGCCTGACATCTGATGTGAAAAAGAATTCACAATGAAAAAGAACGTTTACATAAAGGGACGTTCTGGTTGCATAGTACTCAGGTTGCAAAGATCTCAATCAAACCGACCAGTTTCATGGATAAAACGTAAAGTTAATTGAGGCCATTCCGAGACCTTGTACCTCTAAATGAGAAACATTTCTGTCCATTTTTGGAGTTAAAGTTGATGAAAGATCATTTCAAGAGTTTCATTGTTTCCTAAAGTCGCTAGACCATTTTGATTATTCTATATTTGACCTTATCTTATTTTGTATGCAAGATTTATGAGCCTTGTTTTCTTGGTTTGTAGTAGGTGTGGCAGCAACCTGTCAACTTACCTTAAGCCAATGAAAATATGCTCGTTGCATGTGTTACTGTAACAATTAAACGACTATATGATAAATGTAGATAATTTTAGTACCAAAATTAGCAGAGACTTAAGTCACTTTTTCATCATATGTCAGCCTGAAACTTTATACATTTCTTAAAGGCTCTGTTTCATACAGCGTTCCTTGCATGTGTCGTCTCTTGTGTTGCCTGTTGCCATGGGCCGTGAAAATGGCGATACACAAAGGCCAGCCAAGAGACGACTCGTGCAAAGAGTGCTGGATGAAACAGACCCTTTAATCGTAATCCATTTATGAGTATTTATTTGTTGATGTTGTTTTTGCATTAACAGTTTATCGTGTGCATAAGGAAGAACAAAAAGACGGTGTATCAGGTAAATTGCAACTTTTTCCAGGTTAAATATTTATTCTTAATTTATTCTTGTTCAGTTAAATACTGTACAATAAAAGCCAAAATTTTCGGACGTTCATAGTTTCGGGTATTTAAGGCGTCCGAAAATTTCAATGTCCGATTTTTTTTGGAGTCCGAAATATGAAACGTACAAAATTGTTTACAGCATTTGAAAGTCACAGAAAAACATTTCCGCTGTTTGAAAATTTGTGTCTTGCTGATGAAGTGTTTTTCGGCTGAAGGGAATGTGGTTAGAGCAGGGATGACGCCAGTGGGGATGCTTAGGGGCAGGAGGCCCCGCCGTTTCATTGAGCCTCCATGAGCAATAGACCTTTTAGCTATTCTACAAAAGATTCTGGATCGAGTGGTATTTTTATACAATTTTATACACGAGGTTCGACTGAATGACGTTGTAGGTTCGATCGCAATTGTGCACATTCGAAAATGCTACAAAATGTAATGAAATATCGTTCGATCTACATTCTTTTTCAGAATAGCTAAAAGGTCAATTTCATTTCTGAAAATTTCTATCAACTGTCGTCACTTCCATAACTTGTGTGTTATGTTTTTAGAGAGTGTGGTCACATTTTAGACCTGAAAGGTATCTTTCATAAAAATTTTCTCGCTTCATTCATATTCTCGGCACTCTGACAGTATTTGTCCCCCCCCCAGCATTTCATCTGTGACGCCATCTCTTATTAAGGGTGTTGATTACCGAAAAATATTACATGTCGTTAAAACTAAATCCATCTTAGCAATCATTCTCACCATTCTTAACAGTAAATGTCCGACAGTTGTTTTGATTTGTTTTTTTTTCATCACATTTTAGCATGTTCTGTCTCCAAATGCACCAAGTGGGAAGTTGAACTGTGAAAAGACTTTGCAAAGTTGGAAATGGAACTTTAACGGAGGACACGCAATATACCATGCACTTTATCCTAGAGCTTGGACGGTTTATGAGATTCCTGAGCATCAAGTTAGGCTGACTTGTAGACAAATCTCACCGGTATTTCCACATGAATACAAGGTACGTAATGAATTTTTCTTCCATTTCAAATGTGTTTCCAAACAAGGTGACTGATGGGAGGGTACTTGACTTATGCATGTACGGGGGTGTGCCGTCCAAGAAATGATTCTTTTCATCCAGCATTTAAAATTTGTCCCTCGAAGTGATAGCTGAATTTAAAAAATTCGCTAAAGGTATACTCCAAAGCGTAAACAATTCACAGAAAACAATGAAATAACACTGTTGACAAATGGGTTGAGAATAATTGCTCTCTTTTGATACCCGGCGTTAGAAAAAGAGGCGAGGAGTATATGAGGGAAGTAGTGCACATTCCGTCAGCAAAATATACAAGTACCCACGGGTAAGGTAAACAAATTTTAGACGTGACAATAATAACTACAATCCGTTTATCCTGAGTTATGATTAGATGTTTGAAGACCCTCAAGAAAAAGTGAATTGTTTCAGTTGCGCCAAAGTAGTTTTTTTGACAGACCACGATAAATTTTGTATTCAGCCGATTTCGAAAATTGATTATTTTCATTATATTTTGGTGATTTTATACCTTAGTGCAAACCATTCTTTAAAACACACTCACACGTTTCACGTTGAAATGAAGAGATATTTTCCCAACTGTATAGTCACTTGACTAGAAGTTGGTATAAACCACGTTTTCCAAACGAAGAAGTTTGAAGGAATGTTTAAGCTGGCAATAGGGCTGCTGACAAATTTGGGGTTTTGTGTTTCATATATAGAAGATGATCACCTAATATTCCTTTAAAAGGACACAAGCCTTCCAGTTGGTGTTTTCGTTTGGATCGTTGAAAATCTTGGCAATGAGGAAATTGAAGTATCCATAATGTTTTCACTTCAAAATGGAACTGGAGGACCATCTGATGTCGCCGGGGGTCACCACAATGAAGCATTCACTTGTAAAGGAGTATTCAGCGAAGTGAAACTCAATGATCAGAAAAGCAGAAGTAGCACCCCGGTTGTTCAAAAGAAAGTAGTGTTTAGTGATGATTCTCCTGAGAGGTGTCCTAAAACCCGTGCACAAAACGAGAGTTGCATACTGCATGACGTCACAGGTGTTTTATTGCATCATTCACATCCGAATAACGATTTTACAATGGCTATCGCTGCAAAGCAAATCAGTGAGGTAAAATATTATTTGTAATAGATTACGTTGTTTTTTATTAGAACCAATTTTATAGTTAGTGGACAAAGTGACCTTGCATGTTTCAATAGGACTTTGGATGCACGATTTTCAAAAGATTGCAAAATGTTCAGAATGCAATCGTAGCCGCTTGCTCCCAAAATCAGAAAGTTTGGTAAAATTCAAGGAGATATTTACATCAAGTAACTGGCAGTTGTTTTCAGTATTACGTTGCCGTTCTTTGTTGTGTTGTCAACCCCACGTTTGAAAGTCGGAGAAAATAGTTACACTTGAGACTGCCGTTGCATGTTAACACAGAATACACAGAGGAGAATATGGTAGCAAGGAATGGAAACGAAGAGTGCAGAAAGTGTAACTGCAGACTGTATTAAGTCTGCTGGAAATGTAGTCAGGCATAACCAGAGGGAAAGGACTAGCCATGCACACTTGTAAAAAGCTGAAACACGTAATAGGATTGGTTTAGCCTCATCAATAAAGACTAACGAGGACAAGTCTGGCTATAAAAGATCTAAACAAATCAAAGGACTTAGTCAATGACATAAGCACTTTAGATCGCGCAATCATGCTCACAATATGGCAAGAACTGACTTATCACTGATGACGACAGTAACTGCCTTTGCTATTAAAAGTTCTGCTGGATGTCCCAACCCAAAAATAATCTAATTCTGAATAGAGCTTGACAGAGCTGTTGAAAGCCAAAGAGAGAACCGGCTTAATCATATGCAAAATTACCGTAAGATTGTTTTCCAATGTCCAATGTTTTGCTCTTTTAGAATGGTGAAACGACTGTATCTGTCACTTCGAAAGTATCATTCGATTCAAGAACGCCATGTCGGAAAGTCTGGGAAGATCTGGCTGATGATGGAATGTTAAGCAATAGAGCAGGTATCATGGAAAAAATGCTTTATTTTAGATCGTGTCACGTTTTAAAATATACCGGGTGAACCAGAAAAAGTTCCCATTTTGAAAATTCATAGCATCAAGATTACTTAGCAGATCTGAATGATTCAAAGTTTAGATAAAGACCAAAAGATCGAAGTGTTTTGTGATTGTTTCTTGCATTCTTATGAGCACTAGAAACATAGGTAACTCTTAACTTTGAAACTTTCATGGTTGCAAAATGACTGGCAGCTTGACTCATACAAGGTCTTAAACTCTAACTTGAAGCTTGACCTATGCAACTGTGTAAAAACCGAGATAATTAAATCTACAGCTCCTCCACAGTAGCCACGAAACTGGTGACAGTTTCTGGGTCACCCTGCAGAGGGCTCTATTTCTCTTGGCACCATGTTCTATCACTAGCTGTTCTCCTACCTGTGTACAAGAAACATAACTGTAACATCTATGAGATGCGTAAAGCCACCCACTTTTGTTTAATGTTGTGACGAATATCTTTACAAACTGCTTACAGGTGATCCAAATCGGAAATCATACCCCGGACAGACGTTAGCTGCTGCTATTGCTGCCAAAACAAAAGTACCACCAAATCAGAAGAGAGATCTTGAGTTTGTTCTTGCCTGGGATATGCCTGTTGTTGAATTTGGGTCTGGTAGTGGCGTTAAATACTGCAGGTATTTATGTGTGACGCTTTTTTGTACGATGTAAAACGAAGTAGATTTGGTAGAAAGGAGGTGTAATACACTAACTAACTCACTCACGAACAAAGCGCGCTTTTCTTTCAACGCACCAGCGCTTTTCGTAAATAGTTAAAGGACCCCTGTAATCGTTATTCCTGTCATGGATGACATACCTAACAGTCTTAAACAGTATTTTTTACAACAAAACAGAAAATTAGAATCCCGTTATTGATTGCTACAAATTTGCACATAATCCTTAGCTTTCTTTAGGCTCGATCTTTGAAAATTTTTGAATTTTTGAAAACTGAATTCGTTTCGCTCTACATTTTAGACGTTACACGAAGTTCTTCGGAGACAAAGGAAACGCAGCGCCTTCTTTGTGTTGCTACGCAATGCTGAATTATCCAGAATGGGAATCGAGGATCGAAGAATGGCAAAATCCAATTCTAAATGACGGGTAGGTTACAAAGTAAGACTTACATTATTGAATAATCCTTAAATGCTGTTTATACTGTATTTGTAGTTCTTTTATCTGAATATCTAACCAATAACGAAGCTATTGAAAGCAGTTTTCTTAACCAGGCGTTACATCGTCAAATTTCAAACTACCAACATGTTAACCTGCCCATGAGTGGGGTTGGGGGCTGGCTGTAAGGTTAAGATCTTAACCGATTTGTTCCCAGTTGTCGTCTGAAGTGAGCAGGTTTGGTTTAATAATGGCTCGATGGTAAAGCGGTACCATGCTTGCTAACCAATCTCATGGCTGCTTGTCCGTGTCCCCGCCCATGCAAAGCTACTGCAAAAAGCTGTAAGAGGAGAAGTTTTTTTTTTGCTCCAGATCAGAGGAATCACGAGAGGAAGGGTTTTGGGCGCTACTTGGATAAGATAAGCCTCTCAGGCCCCGTCCACACGTATCCGGATATTTTTGAAAACACATCTTTTTTATCCGTTTTGGGTTAGCGTCCACACGGAGACGGCGTTTTCGGTCACCAAAGGCGAATCTTTTCGAAAACGCTCTCCAGAGTGGATCTTTTTGAAAACACCGTTTTCATGTTGTCTTGTGGACGGGTGAAAACGGAGCTTTTCGAAAACGCTGACGTCACAGCATCGATTTACGACGTATCAGGGCATGCGCACGGATCTTTGGGGATCACGTAAGGGCATTTTGATTGTTGTTTTCTTTTGTCAAATTTTGAACAGTGGAGTTTGAATGCAGCAGCGGCTTCGTGTGGATAGGGATATTTTCAAAACTTTCCTCGCGTGGACGCAGATATCTTTCTATATGGATTAAAAAAAGATGCGTTTTCAAAAATATCCGGATACGTATGGACGGGGCCTCAGTGTCCTGAATTTTTATTCTCAGGTGGGAATTAGAAACAGGTAATGATAACTAGAGACAATCTATTCTAGGCTGGCATTGTGGTGGGTATACTTGTTGCATCAGGTAAAGGCTCGTTGTAACCAGTGTTGCAGGAGTCGTTAGACGAGCTCAGTCAATAAAACCAACTTTCCGTGTGTTCTCAGTGCTAGCTGGGTAGATGGTACTATGTATTCTTGAGGTAAAGAGACTTGACAACAGTTGCGTGAAAGGCAGCCATGTCAGTAATCTGAAGGCTGTCACCAGCATCATGACCCTAAGCAAAAGGACAGAAATTTAAAGTTCATTTCAGTAATCTTTGTGTATACGTTTGAAGAAAGAACCTTTAGGTACTGAAGTTGAGTATTTTAAGGTACGTAATTCAGTTGATTTTATAAGGCCAGCTGAATGACAATTTCGTAAAACAAGTGCCAGCTACGCATTAGTAGCACCTGACCACAACACAAAATTCAGTAGTATGAGTTCCATATTTCACGTTCTTATCCACAGCTCTTTGCCAGACTGGTACAAATCGGCTTTGTTTAATGAGTTATATTACATCACTGATGGTGGGACGATTTGGCTTGACATTCGGCGGAGAAAAGATTTACATCGAAGACCAATTCCAAATCATGTTCATGAGTATGGTAAATTCGCTTATTTAGAAGGTAGGTAGCTCAGAAGATATTTGTGAAGAAAAAAATATTGGTCATTGAATATCAAAGTAATAACATTGAGAATCGTCTTTTTTCATTGCTGATTTATTCATTTAGATTCACTATTATTCACAAATTATTTGTACATATATTTTGAAATTATTGGAAGTGGCTGTCGTAGTTGGAACTCGCTGACATGATGTCCTTTCCAGCTATGGCAGCCAAAGAATATTTGCGTTGATTAGTTACAGTTTTAGTATTTTATGTGATAAAAAAAAGATTCACTAACTTTTTACCTTCTTTAATCGGCCATTCCTTCCGTCGATATGGGAGATCTTCTGCTGGAAACCCAATCGACGATCTGCAGAAAACTTATCAAAACGAGTGCTGGTTAAAAAGTTGTTTTCGTATCGAGGGTTCAGACTTTGGAACAGCTTGAGTAGGGAAACTAAAGTGATGACCTCCCTCAGTACCTTCAATTTGCTATCAAAAGATGATATCAATACAAGCCAGAGATAATGTTTTCTTTTGTTTGTTTTGCTAAGAAGATTGTAAAAAGTTTAATTTTTTATGATATAGCTATCAATTTCTTTCTAACACGTCAGTCTGGAAAAATGTATTTATAGCGTATACTGAAACTTTTTACGTGTCTACATATTTTAAAATGAAAATAAAATGAACAAATTAGTGAGCAAAGTTTCCCTTGTTTTCCTTCCTAGCACTAATGACATTTACTTTTATTTGTATGTAGTTTGTCTCTTGGGGGAATGGAATTTCTCTGAATAGATTTTTCCTACCAGGACAAAGACTTTTTCATCCTCCAAAGAGGACAGCACGTGTTAAAGGGAGTAAAAGTCATTCCTGTAAAGTAGAAATATTAGGAAGTTTGCTCGTTATTTTAGCATGGTTTAAAGGTTCTTCGGTTGAAATTGCAGTCAACTTTACTAAGCTACAGCACAAAATGAGCCATATCTCCTCCAAACAAATTCTTGACCAGTTTCTTCGATTTCTTATCGATAGTTGATTTGGTTTTTTTTTCTACAGGTCACGAGTATCGCATGTACAACACATATGACGTTCATTTTTATGCGTCATGGGCTTTAGCAATGTTATGGCCACAGTTACAAATCAGTTTACAATATGATATTGGTAAGTAGGAGCTGTTTAATCTCAACATACCGCAAAAAGTTCTATTCAGAACTCGACGCCGTTAAGCCCTCCCTCTCTAATAGCCCAATCCCTCTAAGCCAAGATTTTAAATATATCCTCTTTCTGTGAATCGCCTTTCAGTATACAAGAAGTTTCCAAAGGGGTTCTTTTTGTTTAGCTGAAGCAATTTAAGTGATAATTTTCGTACGGTTTAGGAGTAAATTCGTTGAATTTGTGTATCTGACCCATTGAATTGTTGATTCTGAGAATATATGAGGTAAGAGACCTGAAAAACTGACATCTATAGCCTTGTCGCTCAATCAATGAATAAACCCTTCTTTTTTAAGTACCCCTCTGGAGTCTTCAAAATTAGACACGAAGCCAGACGCTTAATAGAGCTTTTTGGTACTCAAACAATTTTGATCTTGTAGGATTTGTTCACGCTAGAGTCAAAACGCATTTGATCACGGGGAAGTGAAACACAATCCCAGTGTAAAAGGCAACTATGTTATTGGTTGTGGATATTTTCAAGTCCTCGAAATATTGCGATAATTCTTTGTCCTCTTGAAGAAATATTTAACTTCAGTCCTTATTCAAAATTCAAGGCTTAAAAGAGTTCTTATGCGTTCAAAACTACATATCTAGGAGTCGTTCTTTTCCATCAAAATGTTTCTTATCATAGTGCTAAATGCTTTTTATCAATATGCAATTTCTATTCAGCTGCTTCTGTTCTGCAAAGTGATCCAGAAGACCGATTAATGATGATGGAAGGGCACAACGCACAGAGAAAGGTTCCTAGTTGCATACCCCATGATATTGGCGATCCAGGTAAATTCACGACACATATTTTCATCAGAAAGTAAGAATTTCAGCCAGCACTCTAAGCTCTCTAGCTCCCAACAACAGATCCTGAAATTAGGCAACACTTGATATTTTGTTCCTTGGGCCGTAAATCTTTCTTTATCGTTTTACAAAGCTTATCAATCCAGACACTTCCTTATCTCAGATTGCTCAATGACATCACTGCACGCAGTTTCTGCTCTGTCATCGAAGGCTTAAAAATCGTGCAGGATTACCAATTTATGTAACTAATTTGTAAAATTGTAATTCTATCATCTTTCCGAGGCTTCAACGTAATTTTGAGGCTTTTCACACAATCTAGGTGCATTTTTTCCTTGTTAAATCAGAAATGAGCCGAAAGTCCTGTTTCTTGATATGCCAAGAAGAACTGAAAATGTGTTGTTGACAGTCATATATGCCCGGTGGGTGCAATGTTAATGAAAATATGACACCACGCTCATCCATGATTTTGCTGAGTAAGGGGTATATTTTGAGTAGAATCCAAGGACCCAGAATCTAGAAAAAGGGGTATTTTCTTTAGAAAATATCCAAAAAACAGTTAAATGCAACAGGGAGACCCTACAATTTAGTCGATTTCACCTATCCTTAGTTTCATGAGATTCTGCTGTTTTCCAGCAAAAGAGGTATCAGTAAAGTGAATGTTCCTAATGTGCAACAATCCCAAAACTTCTCGAAGAACTGGTATTTGTACAGTAGCCATCACTTTGAGGTTCAGTAATACTCCTTTAAAACGGGGTTACCTTCGAAAATTTCCCGTGATAAGGGGTCTCTTCGCCAACTGAAAATTCGGAGAAAAGGGTATTCTATAAAATGGTATGGACGAGCGTGGTGTACCTTTTACTATTGCACTGCACCTACCGGGCATATATGTGGATATTAAAGGCAGTCTGTCACGTCTCTGATTGGCCGCGACAAAGTCAGTGCCCAACACAACGGATTTCTTTGTGAATCTGTGCATTTGAAACAAAGGAGGGCTAGTCGTCTTGACTTTCTACGGCCATAGAAAGTCAGGGGATTAGCAGCCATTCAAATTTCCTGTTCTTTGTATTGTCCAAATCACCCAATCAACTGCGTGACAGACTTCCTTTAACTTTTGATATCCATTATTGACGGGGAAACATAGTAAAATTCAATGGTTTCTGCATCGTTAGAATGCAATCCCAGCTAAGAAAAGTATTATTTTCCCGCCTTTACTGCGCAAGCCAATTTTGATCCTTTACAATCTCGTCCCCACAATGAATTCGTTACTCTACCTCTACCTTCATTCGGCGTCGTGATCAGCGTATGACGTAAGAACACCCTGGGAACGAGGTTGGACCTTTTATACAGTATTAAATTGTAGAGTGCCGCAAAGGACCGTGAGTGAGAATGACTCTTGAACTATGACTATCTAATTTTTTTCAACAGACGAGGAGCCATTCTTAAAAGTCAATGCATACACGATTCATGATACGTCAACATGGAAAGATTTGAATCTAAAATTCGTTTTACAGGTTCGATTTTGCTGCTAAATTTTTTTAACTTTGCTTAGTAGATGTGATTGATAAATAGTATGTGAACGTAAGTTCTTAATTTCCAAATTATCGATCATATTGCAGTTAAATACCTGTCAGCAGCCCTGGTCAAATCAATTGCTTTTCAGGACCTTTCATGTTGCCTAAACTTTGTTATTTTTATTTTGATGTGACAGAGCAGAAACTGCGCACGCATGCGCAAAAGCTTGTAGCTTTGAGCCCCCTTAGCTCCCTGCAACAGATCCCAGAATTAGGCAACACTTGATATTTTCTTCCTAGGACCTAAAACTTTTGATTTATCATTTCAAAAAACTTATCTGTTGAAACAATCTCAGATTGGTCGATGACGTCATTTCACGCAGTTTCTGCTCTGTCTTTTGATGTATGATTTCATTAGCAGTCAGAAGAAACTAACGTCGTCACTGGCCGTTGCTGCTCATCTTTCTTTCATTTGATTTCAGGTTTATAGAGATTACAAACTATCGAATGATCTGCAATTTCTCATGGATATGTGGCCTGCAATGAAGGTATGGATGATTTAGCAAAATGGTTTTATTGAAACGAAGGAAACTTGACTAGGCCCAAGCATCGATATCATATCTTCTGTGTTGCCAGCTACAGTAGACCATTTTGCAATTTGTAGAAAGGGACTAGGGAGAATGTGGCCCATTCTGACCGCCTTGACAACAGTAGAAAATAAGGGAGTCGCCTCCTTGTGGCTCGGTTGCCTTTCCTCCAAACTTGAGTCGTTTTCGCTTTATTTGCACCCTTCGAGAGTCACGCGATTGTTTTTTGGACCGGTAAGTGTTTTCTCTGGATTATTAAGCCATCTCGCCATCCTTTCGCCTGTTGGTGTGTGTAGTTTGAGCCACTTTATTGCAGGCATTTGACCTCGTCTTTGAAGCACCTCAGGTTTGGTCCCACCGATCAACAGGTCTAACTTCAAACTTGAGTGAACGGAAACACTTACCATACCAAGCAAGTATCTTGCAACTCTTGAAAGGTGCAAATGAATTGAAAATAACTCGAGATTGCATGGAGATGCGATTTAGACTAAAGCCAAACGTTTTTCACCGCAGTGGAGGGGATTCCCAGATTCCTACTGTTGCCAAGGCCGCCAAAATGGGCCGTACTCTCCCCGGTCCCTTCCCCTAATTGTGAATGGTCTATTCATGCCTTCTCTGTTTATTTTGATTTGATGGAATGAAATGAGCTTTCTTTTTGCAAAATGAGCCATTACTGTTTCAGTTAAAGTCACGTTATGAAGCTAGAATATTTTGTTTTGTTTTCAAGGCTTGCATGTCAACTGCAAGTGGGCAGGATACAGATTGCGATGGTTTGATTGACAATTCTGGTTTTGCGGATCAGACATTTGATTGCTGGGTTGTAACTGGTGCAAGGTACGTTCTGTGTCTCTTTTATCCCTGTGCTTAGGCTTGTCGAGCATTTTCAGGGAAATAGGACAACTTTTATCATCAGAAGAGCATCAGCTGCATTTCGTTGACATAGTAGCCTGAGATCAGGCTCACTGTGTCATGATGTTTTATACTCTCATGAAATATTACAGTGGCAGTATAAACATTAACAATACAAATACTATACCCAACTGTGAGCACTAAAACTCATATCGGGCCCCACAGCTGTTACAATACACATATACATAAAGGGTGTCCCAAGACTTATATATACGCCGGCTCGCCGTCGCCGTTGCCCTTCTTCTCTGCTCTTCTACTTTCTTTTGCTTAAGACCCATTATTAGTCCATTTCTAGTCCCAAGGGAGCCTAATTCGCTTGTGGCCCTTATTTAGCGTACGATCCCGTCAGCACCAGGCCAGTATTTGTTTTTGTTGTCTTATCTTTATACCAGATAATACTTAGGGGGGCGCAATTGGCGCTAGGCTGTTAAATCAAGGATTAAGTTGTCTTTTGATCTTCACTGCTATTGACGTCATCTGCATTGACAACCCGAGGCAAACTGTGAGGGATGTAATTGCTGTCGTAGCACGGGAAAGTCCTCTTTCTGACATAGGGGTGTTTTAAACACTGCAACTGCGTTGTTAACGTGAATTAGTAGTCTCAGACAATCAGGGTTTTATGGGCCTTGGCCTTCTAGCCCCTTAGCCAACATTTATTATTATTTATCATTACGATTATTCTATTGCATGTCAACTATGTCTATTCTTTAAATTCAGTGCATACTGTGGTGGCCTCTGGCTAGGAGCATTGAGATGCATGGTTGAAATCGCAAAAATATTGAAACTTGATGACAATGTTGATCGATATAAAACTTTACTCAATAAAGGGAAAGAAGCTTATGAAAGAAAATTATGGAATGGTATGTTTCGACATTTTCTCCTTCAAAATAGATTCATAATTTCAGGTCTGTTATTTTTGTATTTATTTTATCTCGACGTCAATAGTGTTTTTGTGTCGAGTAAGTTGCATGAATAGATTTTGTAACAATAGCCATTTTTCTGTTTATCGAGACGCTAATTCAGGGTGGTTATTGATCGCCAACAGAAGAAATCCTCACAAGCAACAAGTTAAGACAAGCGAAGTTGTAAAAGCTGTCGCGGAATCTGAACCAATGGTCCAATGGTTTTAATGTGCATCTCTATATTCGATGATATTTGAAAAACATGGCCCTTTTTAGGACCGTGCTACAGGGCAAACTCTTTCGCTCTTTCATTATGAGCTCTTGATGAGCAAAGTCTGCGGCAAGGAAACAAGAGAATCGGGTTAGTTTAGTAATGAAAGCCGTTGATTTTTTAGCATCCAAGCACTGTTTAATTTGAATGCAAGTAGACCGGTCGAAGTCGAACATAAAGTCGTTTTGTTTTAATTGCCAGAGGAAAGCCAGGTTTGCAATCTTCAGCCTCTCATAGTTTCAGTAAACACCTTTGATATTCGGTTGTTTTCCTTTTTAGGCACATATTATAATTATGACAGTAGTGACAAAGAGTACCATAACAGTATAATGGCACATCAGTGTGCGGGACAATGGTATTTATGTTCTTGTGACTTAGGACAAGCAGACGATGATCGGGTGTGTAAGAGTCATTTTACATTTTTTTCAATTTGCTTATGCATAGGAATTTCTTTTTATATAGATATTATAATAAATATACTCGTAAGCTCAATCACAATGTTTAATAGAAATAGATATATAAGCACAGAAAAAACACATTCTTGTAAACGTTTCGGCGTAAGCCTTCATCAGTAATGACTTCTCCAAATTAAACAGAGCCTACATACAGATTCAGAAATTCAAAATTATATTAAAATATACATATTCTGATTGAGGCACCTTAATCCTACATCATGAGCATAGTGACCCAGACAGCTCTGGCATCTTATATGAAGCAAGTTTCAATATCTATCTGTAGTCAGTGGTGATCATTTATGTGTAGCTTTCTGCAATTGTATATTTAGTTTGTAATTAGGATGGATATCTCTTTATGTCAAGACCACAGGGTAATCATTATCTGTTGGCCCTTGTAGTATCGTCCCTGTAGTGTTGTATAGTCGTATAGTAATTAGAAAGTATACTGGGTGAGCCAGAAAAAAGTTCCAACTTTTGAAAATTCATAACAACAAGACTACTTCACGGATTTCAATCATTCAAATTCTGGTTAAAAGCCAAAAGATCAAAGTTTTTTTTGCGATTTTTCTTGCTGTCCTACCAGCAATACAAATATAGGTTAATTCAACTTTACAAAAGTTTCATGGTTGCAAAATGACTGAAAAATGGCCTAAAACATCGATCAATGCATAAATGACTTTTCGCAAAGAATAATGAAGGAAATACAACTTTTCATGGGTGAGAGATATCTTCTAGGCATTAATTGTGTTGGGATTGGAAATCTTTCGTATTTGTCTCAATATCTATGTCTTATGACTTTTGAGGGAAGTGAAACGCCCATGGCCTATTGTTCGATTTTAATAGAGTCCTTACGATTTGATCAATGTTTTAGGCCCTTTTTCCGTCATTTTGCAACCATGAAATTTTTCTAAAGTTGAGTTTACCAATACTTCTAGTGCTGGTAGGACAGCAAGAAAAATCACAAAATACTTGGATCTTTTGATTTTTAACTAGGATTTGAATGATTCAAATCCGCGGAGTAGTCTTGGTGTTAGGAATTTTCAAAAGTGGGAATTTTTTTCTGGCTTACCTGGTAGTAGTTTGTAATCTTGTATTGTAACATTTTAGATGGATGTTTAAAATCTATTCTTCAGTAAGGCAAACTGCTTTGTCGTTTTGGAAGGCTGCTTTACAAAATTTGCCCTTGCTGCTCGATCCTGTTCTTCATTTGTCCTTTGCTCTTTATTTCAGGTATTTCCCAAAGATCATATCGAAAGTGCATTAAAAACTGTATTTCAAATGAACGTAATGAGATTCCAAGGGGGATTTATGGGCGCTGTGAATGGAATGAGACCATGTGGGAGGGTATGCATTTTTTACCAGTTTTCAATTTCTCTGTAAATCAAATTTCGGCTTAGGCTGCCTTCACACGATGTAAGTGCATAGGTCTTGCATCCTTACAAAACTTTGCGACTAAATATATAAAAATATTATTGCCTGATTCTTTCAACTGAATTGATCGAGCGGAACTTGAGATCATTCGTCATTATTCTACCAAGGCCATTTTTTATATCACCATTATTTCCAGGATTACAATGTTTTAAATTTCCAGGTAGTGTTGAAGTTGTGACGTCATTAAATTGCTTAATCATAAAGGACAAGTCCGGGGCTGACAGAATTATTCTTAAATAGCAAACGTACCAAGTGCTGAAAACCAGTCGTGAGTTCTTTCCAAATTTTGATGCCTCCAACTTTCATAAATTGGTTGATGAATCTACGTATGTTAGGCCAAATATCGTCACCATTTTGTATTTTGTCCGAGAGTGTGCGAAGGCGCGATAAGGAGGCTAGCAATGTAAGTGGTATAATATCAACTCATTTGGCAACCTCGCTCAGGTCAACGTGAATTGACGTCATATAAAATGACGTCATTTCCCACTTCTTAGCAGATTGAAATATGTAGTTTGCAGATTAAAAGAGAAAAAAATCGAAAAAAATTACTACACACCATTCACAGCGGTGTAATCTCTTGAATAATCAACAATTATAACAACCGCAGACTTGTCATTTAAGCTATGAAAGCTACCAACTTCTGCTGGCTACTACCTGGTAGATCTTTAAAAACTGAGTACTTCTTATATTGGTCATTTCAACTTTTCTCAATCAGTCTACAATTTATGATGTTTTTAATCTTTTATGATGCTTTCAAAGCTTCCAATACTTCCTCTGGTACATCCTTGCATCAAACTTAAAACCGCTGTAATTCGAACAGCAATGATGATATCAAAAATCCTCTTTCTAGAATGATGGCGAACGACCTAAAATTGCCTTCTGTTTTCTATTTTATGATATCTATACAGGGCAAAACATCCAGTTAAACTGTTTTACAATTTACCCTGTTAAAAAAACTTACAGACGAAAAGAAACTATCTAAATTTACTCGTAAATCTAAAATAAAGCTATGATCAATATAAAACTATGATCAATAGCTATTAGCAAAGTTTATATAAGAATAGTAGATATGATTATGCATATGCCAGATATGATATGAGAGAGCATTAGCTAAATGCATGGTTTGCTGTGCTTTATTCAAAGTTTTCAAAGTCGGTGACAGTTTTGATTCTTAGCCAAGACAATGCCACATTGTCACGCCTTCATATGAGGAACCTTAGATCTATTCAGTTGCAAGAACTAGACAATAACGTTTCACACATTTAAATTCGGAATTTTGCCAAGATTTGAACCCTATGCAGATGCAGGTAAGCTGAACTTAATTGTTCCGGATGGGCTCACACGAAAACAAGCCGAATTGTAATTGAGACCATTTGAAAATGGAGTTGCGCAGACACTTGAAAGCAACAAAAACGAAATTCGCCGCTTTCGGAATGAGGCAAGCGATTAGTCAGGCCTAGATAGCTTTCTGTTTCGTCAAACTTCATGTTTTGTTTCGGACACATTGAACTTGACTTGATTCAATCTATAAAATCCACGAACAACAAACCAAACTTTCGCAATGCATGCTGGTTATAGCCTTTTAAGTGCTTGTGAAAGTTGGGGAAATTTTTGTGGTCATTAGTTTACAGATATCAAAACTCCCGATTTTGTTTACGAATTTTGAGTTTGAGATGGACGACCCCTCTGTAACTAAGGTGTTTATACACTGCATTAAATAAGGCCACAAACTTAAATTGAGTTTTATTCTCTAAGGATAATCATTAATTTTTCTTTTTTTAAATCAGCTATCATGAATCAGTTTCACTTCTTTAAAGTCATTGCCTTAGTTACAAATCTACTAAGACGTGAACCCTAATTCTCTTACTGACCTATACTATTAGCCTTGATCATATCTCTACCTTGAACTAAATTTCTCATTCGACGTGGTTCGTATGAAAGAGGGACAAGAAATCCTTGACACACCAAGGGTTAATCACCATCGGATTTTGATCATTTCCGAAAACAGTATTTCATGTGTAATCTAAGCCTCATTATACTTACACGATACCAAAAGACGTAAACAATGTTTTCATGCATCCATCCATATCGTGGGCCACCCCTGAGAATGCTCCCTATAGAGATGCGGTTTTGATGCTTTATCGTAAATCGATCCATCTCGTCTCCAGAGTGAGTGAGTGAGTTGCGCTTTGTCTACTCAGGGATTCAGGAGGCCATTCTGCAATTTGATTGGCTATTTGAAAACAATGAACAACATGAATTACTTGTTGAAAACTTCCAAATTACTCAAGCAACAGCGATGTAATCTTGTCACCCAGTAACAACCATTACTATGTTGCTTTGTTGTTTGGAATCGAGGCTGCATATAAAGATTGGAAGCCTTGATTTCATGATTGCAAAAATATTCCAAAATCATGCTCCCTTACTTCGAAAGTCATGTTAAATTCAATTTTTGCACGGATGGGGGGGGGGAGCGGGGTTTTCTTCGATGGTAAAATGTTCATAGGGCTTTCCGACAAGGTGTACCTTTTGGGACTTCTGGTCTAGCTAAGGGTATGCTTTTTAATAATCAATTTGTATCTAGTCCCAAGAATTGTCTCCAGCTCAACAGTTTGCAGAGCAAGTTACATAACTTTAGCCAACAGCAACAACAACTGCGTGAACAATAAAACTGTTACGTGCACATTATTGTAACGGATCAATAAATCATAACCTCCTTTTCTATTAACTATATTAATATGATGTAGAATTTCGAAACTATACATTGCCCGTATGACGTTTCGCTTTCTCTTCATCAGAAATATCTTTTCATCACGTCATCACAAATTTCAGTCCTCCTTCACGTTTCATCTCGTCATCACAAATTTCAGTCCTCCTACTCGCTTCATCAGATATTTCTGATGAAGCGAAAGCGAATTATCATACGGGCAATCTATATTTTCGAAATTGTTCACTAAATTTATATAATTATTGTAACGGATGTATACGCTTTACATTGCAGGTTGACACGAGCAGCTTGCAAGCAGAAGAGGTCTGGACAGGAGTGACATATGCTGTTGCTGCTTCAATGATACAAGAGGTAAAAATGTGAGGTGTTAATCTTCATGGAAGTAGCTAAATTGACCTCTAAGTTCAAGCGATACATTTATCAATGGGCTTAAGTGAAAATCTTCGAATATCGACTCTTTTGATGATGGACAACAACATTATGGTGGTTCGGTACCCACCCGAAGCTGCACAGGGCTCGCATCTTGAGGAAAAATAAGGTTTTACCATCAACCTCAGTTGAAACTACGCTTCAGGTGTACTCTCAGTAGACTTTTGTCTGTGCTTCCAAGCACATTGCCCTCATATCACCCCCCTTAGATTCATCTGTTGTTGCTTGAAAGAAGCCATATCTTCTCTCTCTCAAATAGGGTATGGTGCAAGAAGGCTTCCGCACTGCAGAAGGGATATATCGAACTTGCTTTGAGAAGCTTGGGCTTGGATTTCAGACCCCAGAAGCGTTCTTAGCGAATGGGAATTTCAGATCATTAGGATACATGAGACCACTGAGCATTTGGGGGATGCAACATGCTTTACAGAAGTTACAAGAGAAGAATCAGCAAACAGAAGGTGTTTACACAGATGACGAAGCTAGCCAATAGGATTCCAGGAAAGTACATTGTTATCTCGTCGAGAATAACGTTGAGGTTCGGAAAATCTTTTTTGTAAGGATTGTACAGCACTGGCCTTATGCACATTAACATGGTTCTCTTGCCTAAGATTTCTTTTAACTTTCTTAATGGACAAGTCTGGGTTTGATTTGATTAATGCTACGAAACAAACTTACCAACTGCTGTCGCGAATTATTAAGTTCATTCTACGTTATGATGTTCGTAACAGCTATAAATTATTTAAACGTTCTGCGAATTTTGACCAGACATCGTTACGACATCATTGCTATTTTCTCACCATAGCGCGATACAGAGGCTAGCAATGATAAAGAGGCAAGAAACCAATAGGGCGACCTCTTTTGTGTTGAGATGACGTCATAAAAGCAGAGATTCTTGCTATTTGCTATTATTATGTGTCACTATCCTCTGTTCGCTTATTTGAAAAATACACCATTAATAACAGTATAGTTTTGTATTTCATCATTAATCATAACAACCCGGACATGTCGTTAAAGAAGTCTTCTTTAAAAACTTTCCAGTCTTTCATATGACTCTTGAGTTCCTATCAAATTGTGCAGAATTCATGAATAGTTTTAAAAATATTCATAGTAATGAGGCTGATTATCCACTCAATCTTTGCCTTAGCATGGGCGTAGGGGGAGATGAAATTTAGGAGGGACTGCCTGATAAAAAATCCATTGTTTAGGAAAATTTTGCTGTACTTTAGGCCGATTCTCTGCCCAATTATAGCCGAATTTTGCAAATTTATCCATTGTTAAGGGGCTGCAGTTCCCTAGCCCCTGTCTCCTACGCCTATGCGCCTTAAGCCGGATCTCCACTAGGCGGAAAAATGTTGAGCCGCGAAAAGTAGAATTTAGTCCTAATATTCGTGGCTCGACATTTTTCCGCGGCGACAATTCGATTAGCCAATTAGATTGCCGGAAAATTCTCCGCCTCGACATTTTTCCGCCTAGTGGAGATCCGGCTTTAGTCGAGAAGCGAATTTCATGACGGGTTTCAACTATTGATCAACGATTTCAAAGCGGCCTGTATGGCTCTCACGATTATGTTCGATATTCTTCAAATGTAAGAAAGATCTATCTTTGTTTTAATTCGTGGTTATTTGAAGGGTAAAAAGTTAGATATATAATTATTTAAGGATTTAAGAATTAGAATTATTTATTCATTAGTACAGTAGTATAATATAGAATATTCTATTTGCACTGATAAATTACTGTTAATATCACAAATAAGATATGATCATTTCTTGTAAATTATTTCGATTAGACATCAAAGTGAAAGTTGAAGAAATTATAGTACAGTTCAAAAAACGTTAACATTATTTGGTTCCTTTTTATTGAAGGAAATTTGTCGAAAATACTTTACCCAGGGGGGTACTCAGGTATATTTAGGATAGGGGTGCTCCGGCTGGGGTAGAAAGTATCAAACCAAGAAAATAATTTCTGGTATGAAAATAGAACCAAAAAAGAGTATTTTCTGGTTCAAAATACCCAAAGGCTATGAAGTCGGTATCTTAAATCTATGGAACGGTGTCCTAACAGATTAGATTTCTCATAATCTATTAGGATATTCAAGTATTTTGAATTTAGTAATGTTACTAAATTAACTTATTAAATTAACTTTTATTTGTACGACATGCTTTTCTCAGTTTCCATATTTCAACTCATATTTGAGACCCAAAAAAGTAATGCAGAAGTTCAGGAACCCAAAACAATAACTGTACAAATGATGGACCAAAAAAAGGTAACCTCTGTCCAAATTGTAGACCCAATAAGTAACCTGAGCATTCCCTCCCCCCCCCCCCCGTACCCGAGTACTTCTTGTGATACTATAATGATGTTTCGTAGATTAGCTTTCCTCTTCCATGCAGAAATATTTGGTAATATTTGAAATTTTACGGACCCTAGAATATCAATGTTTGAATATCTTTGCCCAGGGAAGCACTTGACCACATACCGGGTGAGCCAGAAAAAATTTCCCACTTTTGAAAATTCATAACACCAAGACTACTTCACAGATTTGAATCATTCAGATTCTAGTTAAAAGTAGAAAGATCAAAGTATTTTTGTGATTTTTCTCACTGTCCTAAGCACTAGAAGCATTGGTAAATTCAACTTTATAAAATTTCGTGGTTGCAAAATGATGGAAAAGGGCCTAAAACATTGATCAAATCGTAAGGACTCTATTCAAATCGAGGAATAGGCCATGGGCGTTTCACCTCCCTCAAGAGTTATAAGACCTCGATTTTCAAACAAATACGAAATATTTTCATTCCCAAGGCAATTAATGCCTAGAGGATATCTCTCACCCATGAAAAGTTGCATTTCCTTCATTATCCTGTGCGAGAAGTCATTTATGCACATATCGATGTTTTGGGCCATTTTTCAGTCATTTTGCAACCATTAAATTTTTGTAAAGTAGAATCAACCTATATTTGTAATGCTGGTAGGACAGCGAAAAAAATCACAAAAATACTTTGATCCTTCGGCTTTTAACTAGACTTTGAATGATTCAAATCCGTGAAGTAGTCTTGTTGTTATGAATTTTCAAAAGTGGAAACTTTTTCCTGGCTCATCCGGTATGGTCCGGGACATGCCACCGAGGCTTGAAAGTAGCCCCAGCTGCATTCACATTTTTCACAAGAAATTACAAGAAACTTTGCTCTTCGCAGGGCATTTCACTCATTCGAAAAGCATGCAAATTTTTTCAGAACTAAAAATTTTTGCGGATTTTTGATTGAGAGTGAAACGCCCCTTGTCACGGGTACTATAGACCATGAGCGATGGGACACCCAGTATGTAGCAGTTTGAAACTTATAAAAGTAGCGAGCCACCTTTACTTAGTGTTTTTGTTATGTTTTGATCTTGTTTTTTACTTGATCTTCAGCTTCCTTTCGCTATTTCGTAATTTTGAAGTTTTCAGTAGTGAGCCACCTTAAATGCAGATCCAACCTTTCCGATTAATTTATCCTTGGAACAAGCTTGGCTCTTTAAGTCGAAAACGAGCTGCAAGAACCACTTGGACTATTCTTTTAAGATATGATGCTTGGGAAATGATTGGAACCAGATATGGCAGGTATTTTTGCTCTCGTGCATTTACGTGCAACCAAAGTGCCGGTTTGTATGTCTGATATTTTCAGACGACGAGGCGTAACTGCTGCACGAAAGGAAATATTGTGAGGGTCAAGGATTCTGTTGGAAGATTGTCGAGTTTACAGAATAGTTACTTTAAATAGGTGTCAGAATTAAGAAAAGTACTGCTTTCTCTGTGACGTTGTGAGCGTAGTTGTCGTTCTCCGGTAACTTAGTTTGCAGTCTAATGTTCATATTTTATGATCTTTGGATATTGAGATCTCAATGGCTCATAGAAAAAGTAGAAAATTTCTTATGTACATAACCTTAGGCCTATCAGGCCTTAGGCCTGTTAGGCGGATATATATTTTCATCCCAAATACAGGATGACAAAAGATGAGATCTCTTATACAGCGGACACCTCTCCACAAGTGACAATAAAATTTGTCCCAAAGGTGTCCGTTATCAGGGACGTAGGAAGCATCTGAAACTTGGGGGGCACGACACTTCAAGGGCACTTTTCCTTAAGAAAAAGGGAGCATTTTTTAAAGTGAAAAGGGCACTTCTTTGTTTATTGCAAAATCTTGGGGGCACGTGCCCCCAGTGCCCCCCGGTTCCTACGTCTATGTCCATTATGATGTTTCCACACGCAGCACCCTTTCCTATAATTTTCTTATCAATTATAATACCCTGTTCCCAAATTTTTGTTAGAAAAAGGACCCCCTGTACCATAATTTTACCATAAAAGGACACCCTATTGAGTGACACATCCATTCAGGTTGAGTATGGAAGCCTTTGGGAATAAAGGATTGATGCTATCTTTATGAATGGCCATATTCCGAAGTTATTGCTTTCTTTCAAAAACGATTTCTTCCTCTTATTTACTGAAGAAGATTTAGGCACTTGTTGACATGGTAAATATTAGCGCAATGGAGTCACAAATTTTGACATGGGTTCTAAATAGTCCATTGCAAAGTCAAAGAGCCGTTTCAAAGTACCGCTAAGTTGAATTAAACTTGAACTGGCTTGAACTCCGTAGATTTTATTTTGCAAGCACAAACAAGTTAGATGTACTCGATAAAAGTCGCCTTTTTCGTTACATAAATAGAAGCAAGTATGGCTGCAAATGACTTGATTGTCTTTCAAAAGCTTGCGATGCCAAATGGAAAAAACAGCGTACAGACAGACCAACTATTGAGTTAAGTATTGTGATCAACTTGAAACACGAGAAGATAGATCTCTTTACCAACCAACAACCGTAAAAAGCGTCGACTCTTCCTTGAGCTGGAGACATTTCCCTTGTCTGTCGAGTCACGCTGTGTGAGTTTTACCTAATTTGGGTAAATAGATGGAACAACTTTACCTCCCAGGTTCGTTGTGAGAGCCTTGTTTCATGTGGAACATCTAGTCATCCTGTCTTTTCATTGTCTTTTGCTGGGCTTTTTGCCTAATTTTAGCCAACTGGTGCCACAGGCGCACCGTGACAAAGTTTTATGAGAGTTCAGTTGGACTTGTCCGCTGAGACTCTTCTGTCCCTGAAATGAACTGTGACCTGCAGTGAGTTGAGCAGTGGGGGATCAGTGATGATAGCAGTTGCTGTCGTTGTACTCTCGGCCGGGGTTCCTGTTGTTTGGTATCACTCATTGTGGCCTGACATCCAATGTGAAACAGATTTTAGTATCTATCAGTAATTAATAGAATTGGATACTAATAGTGCGGATGAAAAACGAACGAGAAATAAACAAAAAAGAGATGTTTTTTAGCACACTAAGGCCTTTCAAGTTAATGCTATCATCAGAGTGTGATGATAGCATTAATGCTATTACACTGATTAATGCTATCACACTCTGATGATAGCATTAACTTGAAAGGCCTTAGTGTGCTAAAAAACATCTCTTTTTTGTTTATTTCTCGTTCGTTTTTCATCCGCACTATTAGTATCCAATTTATTGTTTCTTCGTTGCCAATATATAATTAATAGAATGTGTAGCCTGTTGTTATTGTTTATTTCGTTGCTATTATTTGCATGTCTCAATGTTAACGGCTATGGGGTAGTAATTTTCTTTTGCTCCTTTGGTCCTGTCCCTGTAGTGCTGTTTTGTTAGTATATAAGAATGTATGATAGGATGCAGATGTAACATGCTTTGTAAAATTTTACATAAATATAAACACTCTCTTATTAGGTATTTTGAAATATCATGAAAAATCAACCCGAATTAATTTGATTAGAGTATCATCCAGTCTGATTAGAGTTTTCATGATCACTGATTGTCATGACAGTCTGAATTGAATCCCTACTCAAAGTCAAAGCACATCACGGTATTTACTATCAATTGACTGAATCTTGCTTGAAGAAGGCGTGACCTTTTCATTCATTCTTCGTCATCATTTTAAGTTTATTTTCATCACTTGATATCACTGATCTGGAAATTATCAAAATATCTGGTTTACCATTATAATCAGAAGAGCAGTGTTATCAAGAAGCTGAATGAGATCAAATTTTATCGAACAGAATATGGAGTTATGTGATTTAGTAAAATGGCCTACGGGAATAACCGAGATGCGACCGAGATATCATTTTTGGCCAGGTTTATGGCAAAACGTAAACTTAATCCATGGGTTGCTGGACACCGTAGTTATATCTCAGTGTTTTCGCTTCTGCGGAGGAAAAAGTATAGATTCTGCAGAGGAGGTTTGAACATGGGTATTGTGGACACGGTTTGGGTGTTGATCGTGTCCACATTACCTGGCCTAAAACTTGGTAAGAATTATAACTAGAACCTTCATATAGAGAGGTTGGAAGACAAAAATACTAAGATTTAACATACTGAGGCCTTTCGGACTTGTGTCCTCATCAGAGTGTGATTTCGATTGAATCTAAAATAGCAACGAGTTGTATATAAGAGCTATTGCAAGGAATTAAGGAATATAGCTCAATAAGAACCTTGCAATAGCTCTTATATACACCTCGTTGCTATTTTAGATTCAATCGAAATCACGAGGACACAAGTCCGAAAGGCCTCAGTGTGTTAAATCTTAGTATTTTTGTCTTCCAACCTCTCTATATAAAGTTACCTGGCCTAAATGTAATACTGGTAATATTTTGGGATGCTTTGTGCTATTACTTGTCACGCATTATACGCCAGCACGCGCTGTGTCGGTTAGAAAGGTGTACTAAAAAGAGAATGAAGGTACTAAGGTTGTCCGAAGATCGCCATATTAGATCACGTTAGAGTTAGGCTCCTCATCGATATTTGCTTAGGCCTAGTTACATCATTTTGTGTAACCCTGTTGTGTCGTCTATGACGTGGCATTATCTGTATTGAATAGGCATCCCTTATTGCGTCAGGAAGGCATCAGACCTACTGCATGGAATCCCCGCGCCTTTGTTCCTTTTGTTTGGAAGGATTAGGGATTTGCCCTACCTAAGCTGTTTTGATGCATAGTCACGATTACCCTGTTACCTTATTTGGAAACATAGAACCTTCTAGCATAATGCAAACCTTTTTTGGAAGTATTGCACGTTCTCGTGTAAGTTTGTGGTGCAACATTTAGAACATTCTAGGGTATTCTTTTGTTTTAGCCATGAAACCCCTTTTCAGTATAAATAGGCCAGGTGAAACGTAGCGTCGTTAGCGTAGATATACACTTGGTGCTTGTGAAAGACCACAGTTGTATCAGTTGAAGAGTTTGTGATATAAGTTTGAGAAAACCTATATCTCGTGTCGTTTTTGCATCGAATTCTGCCGCTCGAATTCTGCCGTGAACAGGAGCCGTTCACAACTGGTGTACTACGTCGCGGGATTTTGAAGTCTGTGAAGATTCAGAGCCCAAGCACCGTAGCCGAAGTGAAAAGCCGCTTAGCCGTAAAAACTTGGAATTGTAAGTGATCACTGTATATAAACTGTTCCATTTATTGACTTTATCACTCGAGTTTGTACATAGACTTTGTAAATACATTCGAACAATTTCGCTGACCTGGTTCAAGTAAAAACTCTTTGCGTTTCATCATTTAAAATGGGTAAAGGAACCAGATCGACAAGAGCAGCGAGATCATTTGATATTGAAGAATCATCAAGTCCATTTGTTCTACCGCTTAGAGCTCCTCCTGAAGAGCAGCCAAAAACAGTAGTCCAGCCTACTAAATTTTTCGGAGAGCCTGGAGACGATATCGAAAAATGGCTCAAAAGTTTCGATCGAATTTCAAAAGCAAATGGGTGGAGTGAAAAGCGTCAGTGCGACATTTTACCAGCATTTTTAAGAGATCGTGCCGCTGAATTTTATGATGAGTTGCCAGACCGACAACAAAGCAATTTGGATGAGCTGAAAACTGCCCTAATCGAGCATTTTATCCCAAAAGAGGCACGACGTTTCTATTATGCGGACCTCTACTCACGAAGGCAAGGGGAAACTGAGCCATCTGAAGATTTCGGGCGAGAAATTCAACAACTGGTTCGCAGGGCATATGCAGAAATGCCAGTGGAACATCAAGATACGCTTATGCGTGAACATTTCGTTAATGGTCTGCGCCCAGCCTTGAAAAGAATTGTCTTGATTTCTGACCCGAAAGATTTTCAAAAAGCATTAGAGGTAGCTAAAAGGGAGGAGATCAATGATCAAGTTTCGAACGGTTCAGCACCATGGGTTAGATCTGTCCCTTCATCCAGTCAAGCATGTGCCGCCCCTATTGCTGCCATTTCCGGGGAACAGCGCCTAAATGACCGTATGGACCGTCTCGAAAGTCTTGTGGAGAAACTCACTGTCGCCGTGGCTGAATCAAAACGTCCAGCCCCTGAAAAACCACCAAACTTTGGGAGGAAGTATAACTGGAGTTCGTCAGATAGAAATCTTCGCTGCACCGATGGTAGACCGATTTGCAATTATTGCAAGAAAGTTGGTCATGTCGAGATGAAATGTCATGAGAAGAAAGAAGCTGCGTCTCAGGACCAAAAAAACTAGACACTGCTGCACACAAGACATCATTGGGGTGTGATGCAGCTGAAACTGGTAAGAAAAATCCCCAAGTTTTGTTAAATAACGTTGAAAATAATGCTATGTATCAATGTGTAACAATTTCTGGTAAAGTTGCCAACTATGAAACAGATATTGTAGTTGATTCAGGTTCAGGAATCACAGTTATGAGCCTTGATTTATTCAATTTGATTAACAAGTATGCAAAAACATCTCTTGAAATTAATTGTAATGATATGTTAGCCAAGACTGCCACAGGTGAATCGTTAGAAGTAGTTGGAACAACATGTGTAGAAGTAGATCTTGGTAAGAGTGTCTGGTATGTAGACTGCTATGTTGTTCGAAATTTCAAGTTTTCTTTCTTGTTAGGAACGGACTTCCTAATTAAGGCCAGTGCAAGTATAGACCTAGGAAAACTGCAAGCAACCATAGGACAGGAAACCATCCCTGCAACCGTGCTCAAGCGCCCTAGTCAGGTCCAAGTTTGTGTCGTAGAATCCTTTGAGATACCGGCGCGAAGCGAAGCCCTTCTTACTGGTCGTGTAAACGGGTTACAAGGCACTGTTCTAATCGAGCCCAAGTACGAGATAGCTAGTGATAACTCTTCTCTTTATCCTGCTCGTTGTATTGCCAATGTTAAGAACGGTGAAATACCTATTAAAATTGCTAACCCAAACATCTTCCCAGTTAAGATATTTTCAGGTACTTGTGTTGGAATGGCCGAAACGATGGACAAGGAGAACTTGCAGTCAAAAGAAGGTGAGTCCACTTTTGAAATTTCTTCTACTTCTTGGATTGATGATATTGACATAACTAATTGCAACATTTCTGAACAGGAGAAGAGCCATCTAATAGATTTGCTAATTGAATATGAAGATGTTTTTGTAACTTCTGCTTCTGATTTTGGTAGGGCTCATCGCTTTACCCATAACATAGAAACGGGTGACAATCCTCCTTTTAGGCAGAGACCATACAGAATTCCTCAAAGTCAATTAGATATGGTCGATGAGCACATACAAGATATGCTCAACAAAGGTATCATTCAAGAATCTATTAGCCCATGGTCTCAACCCTTGGTAATTGTCACCAAGAAAGATGGTTCTCCAAGGTTTTGCATCGATTTTAGGAAGCTAAATTCAATTACAAAGAAGCAAATATTTCCCATGCCTAGGATTGATGAAGTTCTAGATTCATTAGGTGATGCATGTTACTTTACAACTCTTGATCTTGCGTCAGGGTACTGGCAGATTCCAATGAACCCTGATGATATGGAGAAAACTGCTTTTTGTACCAGACAAGGTAACTTCGAGTTCCGGGTAATGCCGATGGGATTAGTGAATAGTAGTTACAGTTTCCAGAAGATGATGCAACTTGTTTTGAGTGGTCTGCAGTGGCAAATTTGCATGGTATATTTAGACGACGTTATCGTCTATTCCAAGTCGTTCGCTCAACATCTTGATAACCTCCGCTCAGTTTTTAATCGATTTAGGTCTGAGGGTCTCAAATTAAAGCCAAAGAAGTGTCACTTTTGTAAGCCAGAAGTATTATATTTAGGCCATATTGTTGGTAAGGATGGAATTAGGCCTAATCCTGATAAGATTGACACAATTAGAAACTATCCGGTACCAACTAGCTGCAATGAAGTACGTAGCTTTGTAGCTTTAGTTTCGTATTATCGACGCTTTGTTAAAGATTTTGCTACTATTGCCAGTCCTTTGAATGCACTACTGAAGAAAGGAGTTCAATTTGCTTGGTCTGATGAATGTCAGATATCTTTTGAACGTCTGAGAGATTCATTGCTCACATCTCCAATTCTTACGTACCCAAATTTCCAAGAACGGTTTTCCTTGTATACTGATGCAAGCAATACAGGTATTGGTGCCATACTTTCACAGACCATAGATGGAGTCGAGAAAACTATTGCTTTTGCAAGTCGTAGCCTAAAACCACACGAACGGAAATACGCTACCATAGAGAGGGAATGTCTAGCTATAGTTTGGGGCATCAAGCACTTTCGGCCATATTTGTATGGACGTGAGTTTGATGTCATAACTGACCATAACCCCCTAAAGTGGTTGGATAATGCACGAGATCCGCATTCTAGACTTTCTCGTTGGTCGTTAGCCTTGCAAAGTTATGCTTTTACTATCAAGCATAGACCAGGTAAGTTGCATAGCAATGTAGATGCACTTTCTAGGAAGCCAGAAGGACAAGTAAGTATTGAAGAAAGTAAACCAAAAGAGACAAGTACTGTGTATGCAATTGATTCTCCAGGACTTCAATTAGATAGAGTTAAGCAATTACAAAGACAAGATCCTGGTTTAGCTGATTTGCTAAGTTATTTCGAAACGGGAGAAATTCCAGAAGACTCAGTAAGTGCGCGTCGTTTAATGGCAACAGCCGAAGACTATGTGTTAGAAGAAGGTATCTTGTATCATTTAGATAAAGGTTGCGTCAGAACAAGAAACTCAGTCCGTAAACAGTTGGTGGTACCAAGAGCATTGAAAGATGAGGTAATTTTATCATTGCATGAGGAAATAACATCTGGTCACTTAGGTTTTGAAAAGACATATCTGAAGATACGACTTCGATACTTTTGGACAGGTATGTATACTGAAATTCAAAGGTGGTGTGCATCATGTGTTGATTGTGCGACAAAGAAAACACCACGTAAGTTACCGAAAGCACCGTTACAACCTATACCTGTAGAAGGTCCTTTTGACCGCGTAGCAGTTGATGTGTTAGGTCCCTTTCCAATTTCTGAGAATGGTAACAAGTATGTAGTGATATTTACCGATTATTTCACAAAATGGCCGGAAGCTTTTGCAGTAAAGAATGCCGATGCACCAACAACTGCAAAATTATTTGTAGAGCAGATATTATGTCGTCATTCTGCACCTCGTAAACTGTTATCTGACAGAGGTAAGAACTTTTTGTCGAAGGTTGTCAAAGGTATATGCAATATGGTAAACACATCCAAGGTAAACACCACAAGTTACCACCCTGAATGTGATGGACTTGTAGAGCGTTTCAATCATTCTCTTACAACTATCATTTCAATGTATGTATCGGAACATCAAAAGGATTGGGATCATTTTATACCCTATGCTTTGTTTGCGTACCGTACATCTATACAGGCAAGTACGAAAGAAACACCGTTTTATCTCATGTACGGGAGAGATCCACGTCTCCCTATTGATGCAACTCTTCTAAAGGCCCACGAGTTGTATACAAATACGGACGATTATCGAGCTGTTTTAGCCGACAGATTCCTGGAAGCACGTAAGTTGACTCATGATAACATCGAATTAGCACAGCAGAGGCAGAAACAACAATATGATAAAGGTACAAAAGAGGTTTCATATGATGTAGGACAACGTGTTTGGCTCTATACGCCTAACAACAGGAAAGGTTTATCGTCAAAGTTAACTCATAACTGGCATGGTCCATTCCGTATTTTGGCTAAGAAATCGCCAGTTAACTATTTGTTAGATTCTAATGATGAACGTTCTTATTCGCATGTAGTTCATGTTAACCGATTAAAACCTTGTATTTCACCAGATATTCGTCCCGAACAAGATTTGCCTGATGACTTTGATGACCAGCCAGACGAGGAGAATGTTTTGAGAGAAAACGAACAAGATATATCAGAAAGAGACGGCGAAGATGAGCAAGATCCCGCAGAACTCGCAGTCAAAGCAATCGTGGACAAAAAGATCGTTAAAAACAGATCAGGACGCCGACAAACATTATACTTGGTTCAGTGGGAAGACGAGGACATCGAACCGTCATGGGAACCTCTACGTAATCTACACTGTGGTGAGTTGTTGAAAGAATTTGAATCTTCCTTGTTAGCTAAGAAAACTAGTTAACTCGTACTGGATACCGGTTTATGAACTTGTGTCTTATTTCGCCAAGAATCGAGGGCGATTCTTTTCCCCTACCCCGGGAGGGATGTAATACTGGTAATATTTTGGGATGCTTTGTGCTATTACTTGTCACGCATTATACGCCAGCACGCGCTGTGTCGGTTAGAAAGGTGTACTAAAAAGAGAATGAAGGTACTAAGGTTGTCCGAAGATCGCCATATTAGATCACGTTAGAGTTAGGCTCCTCATCGATATTTGCTTAGGCCTAGTTACATCATTTTGTGTAACCCTGTTGTGTCGTCTATGACGTGGCATTATCTGTATTGAATAGGCATCCCTTATTGCGTCAGGAAGGCATCAGACCTACTGCATGGAATCCCCGCGCCTTTGTTCCTTTTGTTTGGAAGGATTAGGGATTTGCCCTACCTAAGCTGTTTTGATGCATAGTCACGATTACCCTGTTACCTTATTTGGAAACATAGAACCTTCTAGCATAATGCAAACCTTTTTTGGAAGTATTGCACGTTCTCGTGTAAGTTTGTGGTGCAACATTTAGAACATTCTAGGGTATTCTTTTGTTTTAGCCATGAAACCCCTTTTCAGTATAAATAGGCCAGGTGAAACGTAGCGTCGTTAGCGTAGATATACACTTGGTGCTTGTGAAAGACCACAGTTGTATCAGTTGAAGAGTTTGTGATATAAGTTTGAGAAAACCTATATCTCGTGTCGTTTTTGCATCGAATTCTGCCGCTCGAATTCTGCCGTGAACAGGAGCCGTTCACATAAATGTTTCCAAATGAATAAATGTATTTCGTTACCTTTCTGGTCTTCAATTCACTGTTTATCTTCTCTTTCTTGATTTGGAGCCGATGGCTTTCTCTCGACGATTTGAAATGGAACTCGTTCCCAGAGCGACGCGGCCTCCCGTTGACTCATCCTGAACAATACGAAAATTGAAGGATTTATCAAATTCTTAATATTACTCATGTACTCCAGCCTCATACTTTTAAGGAACTGTGAGCACTAAAATTTTGATCATTGCAAGAAACTCTCAGAATTGGTCTATAGATTCTTAGATTCCCTCGGCTACATACCAAATTATCAAATTATTTCGCATATTCCTTGAACTGCAAGTGTTTCCATTCCATACCGTCGGTTCCCCGACCGATAACATACAGAATGAACGAAGCTGCATAGGCATGAAGGGAAAAAGAGCGGAAGAAAGTAAATTTCCCCTTTCCCGTCCCTTCCCCTTTCCCGTCCCTTCCCCTTTCCCTCCAATTTGTTTGCAGATTTTGCGAGTGTGGCTCTGGAATCCAAATGACGTCATTAGTTAGAGAGGTCTGGTAACGATATAATTTGGCGCCCTTTCATAACCATGTTCTTTTGCAATGACGGCTGGTTGGGGACGGTTGATGATTCAAGGCCAAAAGGGAAGAACTGTAAACAAACTCCGATCTGATCAAAGGTGTTGTGATACTATGAATCTATTAGATTTTTTTATTTCTTTTCATCGTAATTGGAGCAATGAGATGCATTTTAAAGGACAGAGACATCTTGGAATATTGTGTGGACAACGAATGGTTTCTGTTCGGCCAAGGCCCTGGCCTTTTGGCCTACTTTTTTAACATTCTATTTTGGCACTTTTCAGGCCTAAGCAGTTTTATGGAGGGCCTTTTAAGCTGTTGTGCTCGCTAGTCGTAAACGTTTCGTCTGATATTCGTTATTTCAATCCAATAAGTTGGAAACAATGTGCGAGAAAGGATTCAAACATTTTGTAGAAGCCTTCCTAGGCCTAGGCTATAGGTATAGACTTACGACGATAGGTCCCTTGTATCCCTGCGGTAAACCTTGCCCAAGAGTTTTAGAGGGACTTGTAATGAAATAGTGAAAAACCTGACCCTCGGCCCCATATCCTGCATTCAATCATGATTCGATCGATCAAATCGGGATTGAACAACTGCCATAGCTCTGTTCAGGTCACTCCTTGGAAAGAAAATGCGATAAAAACCATGTTAAGCAGACATTTAATCAACGAAACTTGGTATAAATCTGAAGAAGGAAGTTCAGTTAACCTGGTAAGTGCAAAGTGAGTCTCTCAATGCTACATTTCCATTTTCCATGTTTTTAAGACCAAAACAAACCAGAGAGATCTTCAACTACCTCCTGCAACAACTTTGATCAAAATCTAGTCTACTGCATCATTCAAGTTGAAAATTTGACAGCATTGTTCTTTGCCAAATCTTGCAATCTGATTTGTACTTTAGAAACTGCAAAGTTTGGGCCTAAATAGGGCCAGGTTTTTAAGAGTAATGTTGTGAGTCTCTCTTGACTGAAGCACCATCATCAAGTCAAAAAGCACATAATAATGATAATAAAAATAATTACTTTATTTTAGGTTGGCTTCTCATCTAGCCAGTTAACTGGCTAATTAACACCAACCAAAACTTATATGCACAGTATAAAGTTTACAATCATAAAAAACCTAAATTTTGAATAGATCGTTTGCATAATCTACAGTTGCACTCAATATTGTATTTTTTAATGTCTCGCTTGAAGTCATTCAATGTGTGGGACTCTTTTTAAGGAAGACGGCATTGTATGCCATATCTTCGCTCCAAGAAAACGTGCATTTTCAATACCATACCCTGTCGTGTTTGGTTGTGGTGCCAAAATATTTCTTCCACTACAGGGAAACAAGAGACTCATTGTCATAAGTCTACTAAAGGTAGGTAGGAGCTAGAGCTAGGTTGGTTCTGGAGGTGGGTAGGCTGGTGGGAAGCCTTATCTGGAATGTTAAGGTTTTGTACATTGCACTCATGCAATATGTTGTAAAATTCCTATGCTGTTCGATGTGTTGTAAAATTCCTATGTTGCTCTAGTATTTGCCAATTTTGTAGGCCAATAATGACAATATTTTTGATCGAGAGAAGTTGCAGCTTCCTCTCAAAAGAAACAAGAATCAAGTTTGGCAGGTTTCTGTAGGCCATCTCAGCTTCCTTTGGCTCTCTCTATGGGAAGAAATGGCTCTAGCACACTGTTCTGCATTCAAAGATCTACCTTACAATACTGGAATGGCTTCTTTCCCTTGCTCTGCAGTTTGTCAGCTAGTATTCCTTTAACACTTGGCCTCAACCTCAAAATATTAGCCCATGGCTCCTCTTTTGGGCTGTGGATTTCAAATTGAGCTTGGGTCTTCTTGTTGATGAAATGAGTTGAAATATCTAGCCTGCGTGCAGACTGTACTGATTCGCTAAAGAGAAGTAAGGTTCTTCCTCCAGTAGAGTCTGTGCAACAACAGCAACACAAAGCCTGTCTAATGTCATGTGTGGCTTCCAGGCTTGAGGAACCAAACCTCATTGGTGGAAAGAGATGGCTATTGTTCTCTCTTTGTTTGGTTTATCGATAAACATCTTCAAGGAATTCTCGTAATTATTCTTGTTGAATAAAATTCAATAAGGCGGCTGTAAGTAGGATTAACAATAATGTAATCAAAAGACCCCACACAATAGGATTTGTTTGGGTAGGTTTGTTTATGCACATGCCAATTAAATCAAAATATGCCTATGCTGATATCAGCAGACTCGCTTTTTGTTGCTGATTTGCAGACTACATGGAAAAGAAACCTCTCTGAAAAGAAACCAGTTGAGTCTGCATGCAGGCTAGAAAGTATCTGTCCCAACAGAGCAGAAACTGTGTAAAATGACATCATCGACCAATCTGAGATAAGGAACTGTTTGAAAAGATAAGCTTTTTGAAATGATGAATCAAGGAAGAAACTATCAAGTGTTGTCTAATTTGGAATCTGTTGCAGGGAGCTAGGGGGGCTCAAAGTCAGGAGTTTTCGCATGTGTGTGCGCAGTTTCTGCTCTGTCATCTGGCCCACTGTCCATCAATGATAGAACTCAACTGTCCATCAATGATAGAAAACATCTTTGCAAGGAGTAGAAACCATTGTTTAAGGAGTGACTCTGTGCAGAGTCAACTGCTCTGTACATATATGAACTTTAATTTTCTTCAATCATAGGAAGAACAGCAGTGATATTTTAATTTTGTGTCATCAACAGGAAGACAGCCCCAAAGAGGTGTCATGGGTGAACATTTTGAGGTCAAGAGTTAAACGGATACTAGCTGATAGACCGCACAGGAAGGCAGAGAGGTCTAGGAAGCTGTGATGGCTTAAGAAACTTGTGAACCTTGATTCTTGTTTCTTTTTAGAGGACACCAGAATGGTTTGTACCACAAAGATTGTCATGGTTGGCCTTATCTAGACAAAATTGGCAAATTTGGCAAAACTTTTACTAATTTTCTCCCATTGCCTGTGGCTTTGACACTAAGAACTGCAACTTCGCATTCACTCCATTCAACACTCAAAATCATAGCCATAGCTCAACTCTATAAGGAAATTTGTCTTTACTAAATGGATTCCCATTTCTATCATACATTTGCCTATACTGCTAATGTATGATTGGAGCAGGGGTCCCTTTGATAATCAAAGTTTCACCATGAAAATCAATTTGCTTACAGAGTAAATGATAGTTTTACTAATCTTTTTAACTTTTAATCTAAATCTGATATCTAATTCAAAATGAAAAGTCTTTGTCTTTGGTTGTCATAATTATTATTTTGAGCTGAATTTAAGTTTATTTGTGGTATAGCTTAGTCACTTAATTTGACCCCTCCCTCCTATTCACATACAGCCTGTTCACCACAATTAGATCGTAGGCGACTCAACTCAAAGACAATTTATTGAGAGATCGACACAACATGATACAAATCAGAATTTCAATTTTGACAATGTTGCAGTGTTTCGAAAAAATAAGAACATTTTATAATAGATGCAGAGCCTACAGGCAACTTCTGAAATGTTTTTATGTTTCCACCCGAATGTTTTTATGTTAGTGACCAAGGCAGCATCACCCAAAATCTGTGCCCTGTGAGATAGACAGTACTAAGTTGGCAAAAATTGATAGTTTTCACATCATTGTAGTGTTTCTAAAAGATTGAATGTTCCAGTACTGAATGCTCTAAATGGGTCATTGAAAGACTTACATGAAATTTGCTGCGTAGGTTACAAAAGTAACTTTATCGGAAGGAAAACTGCATGTTGATATACAAGACATGATACTGAAAGCTGTTTCAATATTTATTTAGTGTAACCAATAACCAAACAATAATGACCATTGTTGCAGCTCCCTTTATGTTTGCATACTGACAGTGTTAACCAACGTATTTGCTAACATACCGGATGACTAAAAAAAACCTTGTTTACGACCTAAAGCGTAACTAGCTCCCTGAAATCAAAGTTATTGTCGAATGCTTTGTATCATAGTTTAGCTGAAAGGCTTAGCTATCTTTTGAGATGCTGCATGGCCATTTTAAGAAATGATTTCCATCCGAAAAACCAGATTCAATGAAAGTTTCGAATCCAGGATTCCTCATTTTGAGTGAAATCGTCGCCACCATGTTGCAGCCAATATTTCTTGAAAGCTCAACGTATCGATGGATTTGAAGTCATCTGGGGAAGTTTTTCAAAATGATTGACCCCCGTTCCTCATTCAGATTTCTTGCTGCTAAGCAAACTTGGAATTCAGTTTTTTCACATCTTAATGAATTTCCATATTTTTGGAACTGTTCTGTCGGACGGCAGGCATACCTTAAACCATGCTTGAACCGACCAAGCAACATCTCAAAAGATAGCAGAGCCTTTAAGCTATTTTCTGATACCCTGTTAGTTCATAAAATTTGCTATCAGGAAACTATGTGCGATCTGGCTCGTGAAGTTTTTTTTGTGTCACCCGATAGAAGATGATTTCTTGCAAAAACATTTATGATACTACAGTCGATTAAAAATCACTGTTTTGTCTGTTCACCATGATGATACAAAGAATCTGTGACAATAAGAAATTGGGATAACTTCAAACCGTTTTCTAAAACAAAAGAAGGAAAACTGTGGAGGGATAAATGAATTAAAAGAACAAGAAAGGAAGGAAGGAAGAAAGCAAAAGGAACGGCGAAAGGTTAAGTTAATATTGGAGTTTGTTTTTAGCAATTTTTTATAACAGTATGGAGTTCTTTTCCTGTTCAGAAGATAACGGTTTTTAACGTAAGATGAAATGGGAAAGGGTGCTTGAAAGGAAGGCATAGTGAACACCATCCTGAAGGGGAATCTAAGTTAGAAGAAGAAGACACGAGTTCTTATAGGAAACTAAGAATTTGACCCTGTACTGAAAGTTTCCAAGAATTGTCAGATTTTTTAGTACTCAGCGTTACTGACAAGTCCTGCCCTCGTGAAAATTCCAAACAAAGTTTTTGAATCTCTTCAATGTTTAGACATTACTCGTGTGCCTTTACGAGCACAGGAAATAAGTTGAAAGAAGTACAAAGATGCTAAGGATTTCCTTTGACAGACAGAATGAACAGTTTCGTAAGTTCTATGTTGCCAAATCTTTGGCAATCTCACAGCTGCGTTACTTAAGCAGTTTTTATTTATAAAAATATACATGTATAATAGACGTTAAAAGAAGGGAAAGAGATCAGTAATGTTGTTGACAAGATGACAAAGGAGAGATAGCAAAATGATGATGCTGTTTACTTAAGACGAAAATATTGAGCAAAAGGCCTCATTACTGAACGCGATTTTGGTCAGGAAATTTTGAAGATCTGCGACCCAAAGTGACTGAAATAAGCACTTTTTAGAAGTGTCACCCTTCACTTACGTCGACAGGCAAATCACTTCTCCAAAAATTGTGCGTGATTTGGATTATTTTAAAATCACATGATTTTTTCTGTGATTTTTCTTGTGATTTAAGGAATCTTGAGTAACTATTTTGTGTGACTTTGCAGCAATTTTACTGTGATTTTGTGATTTTTGTGATTTGCGGATGCTATTTTTTGTGATTTTGTAAGTTCTGTTCGTGATTTTTTTGTGATTCAAGGAAGGTGTTCGAAGAGGAAAAATTAGTGATTTACCTCTCGCATTTTCTCTCGTTGGTTTCGAATCCCCCGTTAAAGACGGAGATTTGGAACGAAGCCAAGACAAGGGATTCTCTTTCAAAGATGAATATTGCCACTACATTCATTCATTTTGAAGTGAATTTCAATTTCGCATGAAAGTATTCGTAACTCACTGGACAGCTAATTGTCATTGATAAGGTTGATGGGGTTGAGCACCAAGTTCTCTTTATGTATAGATGTTAGTTTTAGTATTAATTAGCTGATGATGTTCCTTACATTACATGGAGACTTTGGGGGGGGGGTATTAGAACTTGCAAACCCGGACCAAAATTAGCAAAAACCCGAAGTCCCGCAAGCAAAAAGCCAAAACCCGAATGCACTTCTGAGCAAATATCTTCAATTTTTGTCACAGGTCTTCGATTATTTCTAGCATTTTCATTTTACCAGCTCCATGCGACTTGTTTTAAACATTCGAAAGCTCGAAAACCCTACAAAAAGAAATTTTGAGTGAAATGCTCGAAACCCGAGCATAGAAAATGGCCAAACCTGCAACCCGCAACACATCTCAACCGAAACCCGAAAACCCGTACGATTTGAACGTTAATCCTGAAACCCGAGGGGTTCAAAGACCCCTCCTTATAATAGAATAAAGCTTGAGTTCGTATCCAACGCTAACTAAGGTGTGCGTTTGATTGATAGTTTCAAACCTCCCAAATTCCGAAAAGTGTTGACTTCGCAGAGACGGAAATATATTTCCCAAGCAAATACCAAGATATTACCAGCCATCCAGGTCCCTTAAGACAGCGGATTTTGAATGCACCATTTTAATTCGTTGGTGAAGACGAGATGCTCTCCGAAGGCTGCCAAACCTTCTGCTTTTAGGAGCAGATTGTTCAGAAGGCCGTGCAAACCTACGATACCTATACCGTTTTGAGACTTTCGGAGTCAATCAAGCACAAATTCAGACCATTCAGATTTTACCAACCAAGTCTAGCGTTTTCAAAAATGATACCGATCAAACACGAAAAATTTTCCACTTCTTGATAGATGCATGCCCTTTAATTAGCAGAGAATACTGAAATTTGCCGAAGCGGATCTCTTACCTCTGACCCTCGAATGCGTTGAACACATTAACAATCTTCGTACCAAGGTTTCTCGTGCAATCGGGTTCTTGAAATATTCCAGAAAATTTTTACCTCAAAACACGTTGAGTGAAATGTATCGGGGTATCGTTGAGCCCCATTTTCGGTTCTGCTGTTCAGTATGGGGGTGCTGTGGGGTGACTAAACTGCAAACGTTGCAAATGTTGCAGAATCGAGCAGCTAGAATTGTGGTTAAAAGCAGTTTTGATGCGCCTGCTATGCCAATAATTCGCAGTTTGAATTGGCCAACAGTGGATGATATTATTAGGAGCGAAATAGCGACAACTATGTACAAATCGTTAAATGGCCTCGTCCCAGAGTACCTTTCCAACCTGTTTAGTAAAACTTCGACTCGATATGCTAGAAAACTGAGAAATACTGATACTGATCTTTCGCTTCCATTACGAAAGACCAACAATGGGCAGAGGGCTATTTCTTTTCGTGGACCTAAGCTTTGGAATCAACTTGAACGCGACGCCAAACAGGCACCTTCCCTTGCCACCTTTAAGAGAAGAATCAAAAACAAACTATGATGACCTTTCCTATTTCGTAGTATCTATCTTCCTATTTGTAAATGCATTGCCACGGCCCCCTGAAAAGCAGTTCCCACGGACTGACGGGGCTACCGTGCCTAAATAAGTAAAAATGAAATGAAATGAAAATGAGAAGTGGAAGTGTTCATATTTATCAGACTCCCCTTCTAAGATGTATGTCCCTTAAGGAAAAACCAACCTCTCGATATTTGTCGAAGAAATTTAATTTTGTGTGTTGTATGAGAGACCGATGGACTTGAGTCGTGCGAAATGCATTCGTTTCCACGAACTTTGGAAACCAGAGATAGCGCCAGGAAAGAAATGCTGGGGGGACAAAAAATCGTCAAAGTGCCGACAGCGAGCGAATGAAGTAAAATTTTTACGAACCACACCTTTCTGATTGGCTCAAAATTCGACAAAACTCTCTAAACACACGACAAGCAAGTTGCGAAATAGCCTGCAAGCGTGCAGACAATACCCAAGGGAAAGGTATACGTTTTTCTCGGGTATAGTGTGCACGCAAGCTGATTACGAAAGTGCCGACAGTGCACAGCAATTTTCAAAAATTGAATTGCCCACGGGGGCTCAGTGAATTTTTTGAGGGGAGGCTCCCAAAGCTCCCCCGGTCGCGCCCAAAGCTCCCCCGGTCGCGCCATCCCTGTTGAAAACGATTTATTCAAAGCAAGAGGAGTTCAAAGGTTAGCTATAGCTAACTTCCATTCCTCGATCAATTTACTTTGGTTAATGACGAGCATTTATTTCCGATGCATCTGTAAACTGTTTTTGTAAGGTAATGACTCTGTCATACAGGCGGAAACTTTTCTTTCCGTTATCCGTTGCGAAATGCCATGCTGGCCAACGTTTGTTAGTTGGTCCAAGCCGCATGCGGTGGAGCGGTTTTTCACAAGAGGCTCCGAAAAAGAACAATAGATGATTTTATGGTGAACCGGAAGTGTGTTGTGCATTTGCGTAGCGAGATATTTCTATTGATTGACGCTTTTCACTTACTTCCGACCGAGCAAGGAATTGAGCAGCTCAAACATAGAAATAGAAGGACTAGAATGCGCGGTCTATTGTTTCGCTTTTGTTTGCTGCGTAATACGCGTGGGGAGCCAAGATGGTAGCAACACGTTGGCAAAAGATTTTTGTAAACAAAGGACCCGCAGTGGGAAGACTTGCACTATCTCTTCTGTTTGGTGCTGCTGGCTTGCAGAGAGGCAATAAAATATCGAGAACAAGCCATATTTAAGTAAGTAGTGCCATACGTATTTGATATTAACCATTTTTAGTCGACTTATTCATTGATATCGACCCCAGAACGTAGCAACGTAGGCCGAAGTTTATAGGATCAGTCGACTTGAAAATAATTTTGATGTGCTTTACTGGCAAAAAACCAGCCAATTTTTATACTTTTAACATGTTTTTACGCATTTTCATTGCCACCTGCCCTTCTCCTTGGTCATTTGCATCTTGTGAAGGAAGTTTGGAGCTATGACGAAGGGGGAATTGGAGGAAACTCAAGCGTTGTATGTGTCAAACCTGCGCTTAGGCCTGGCCTATCGTTTGTATTGTAAATCAACCCGAACTTGGGATTTGTGGCAGTAACGATCGGATGTTTCAGATAATTGAAATGTTCTTAATTACCTTCTAATAATGGTCGTCCAAGTAAACAGTTTTCTCAGTGTGAAGATGTGAAGCACCAGAAGCCACCTCAATCTGATGAAGATTAGAAGCTAGACAGATGATTGCCTACCCAACCTAGGTGACCAGACTACCCTCCTTTAAACAATCTTGATCTTTGTAGCCAAAGATCCTAAACTTACCCTAATATCTAAAATGTTTACAATATTTACACCTATGTACAAGCTGTGACTAGATGGCATTTCCTCCATCTTTTGGGAATGAACCGGGTAAACTGACCGCCGCCTAGCATTCAGCATTGGTGTTACATAGGGGGTTACTTGGGTATATCTTGGATAGGGATGCTCAGGTTACTTTCATGGATGTAAAATTGGGCAGAGCTTAGTACTTTTTTGGGTCAATCGTTTGTACAGTGTAATCATTTGGGTTCCTGAATTTCTGCATTACTTTCTTGGGGTCTCAAGTACAGTATGGGTTATATCTCACAAACAAAATTTGAAATCGTGTAACATTATTAAAATCAAAGTACTTGAATGTCCTAATACATTATGAGAACTCTAATCAGTTTTTTAAAGCTACTTTTCCATAGATTTGAGATTATATACTGGATCAGAATAATTATTTTTTGAGTCTCTTTTTATGCCAGAAATTATTTTTTGGGTTGATGCTCTGTACCCCAGCCTGAGTATCCCTGTCATAAATATACCTGAGTACCCCCCTGGGTCATAGAATGGGATAACCTTCCCTAATACTTAAGATTTACAATATTTATGCCTATATGTACAAAGCTGTGACAAGATGGCATTTCCTCCATCTGTCGGGAACGAACCAGGTTAATTGACCGCCGCTCGGCACTCGGCGTTACCTCAATGTAGATCTTTTATGAAAATGACAATATCTATATGTCTATTCATGGTTGAATAGAATTTGTTTTGTTAATTTGTGTCTTCGTGATGATTTATTCCCTTTGATTATACGCTCGGTATAAATTCTGCCAAACTGATGGTAGAAAATTACAAGATAGTTTTTAACGATGAGTTTTATCAAAGTTGTAATATGATCATCTCTGAGGTGCTCATCCAACACATGACATTGCTGTGAGTGTTCTTGAATTGATAAAAAAGTAACATTTTTCATTTCATGTAAGACTGTTGTTGTTATGTTGGCATTAACTTCTTTTGAGGTACATTGCCATTTGCACAACCCTGTTCTGGCAACTTTGTCTACACATTCAACCACCTTATAGACTGACCAAGATGGAACCAGCAAATTTCCATAGCGTTTGCATGACAGAAGGGAAAGGTGGCTTTTGTAGCCATGATCAGCTGAGCTGTCAGAGGTCTGGTATAATGACAGTGCACAATCTGGACATTCTAAAGATTCCAGAATTTTTTTAACAATATAGCCAGATATGTAATGGAGGGCATCATGCCTCCAAACATTGTTTGAAAGCAACATTTCTGATATTCGTGAGTCAACTTTGTTCACTTCACTACTGTTATTCACATTTGCAACATCAACACAATTTGCTGTGGATGGAGATTCAATTTTGTTTTTTAATAACAATTGTCTCAAGGCATACTTGAATTGGAGTACAGTTGGATTATTGTTCCAACCAAAGCGACTTATGATTTTTGAAAAATACATTTCAATTTGATCTTGAGAGAAGCGATATGTTAAAATATATTCAAACGGTGCTTCTGTTCTTTCTAATAACATTTTGCTTATGTTGATAATTGAAAGGGCTGATATGGTAAACCCAAGGATGAATGTTTTCCGTGGACCTTTGATGATAGGGGTACCTGCTGTGTCTTTCAAGAATTTAAGAGTTTCAATTCCATCCATCAAGTATCCTTCAATCTCATAGAAATTTTCCAAGGTAATGGGCCTCTTTGTATATTTTCCAAATTTGCTTTTTGAATTTAATATGTCAAATAAATTATTCATCAAAAGGATGAATTCACTCGTCGCCTTGCTATCTTTAAACTCTGGCACTTGAAGATTGCGTAAAAACGTTATCGCTGCTGAAACAGAATGGCTCAGAGTTTGGGCTGCAACACTGACTTTCATTTTATGATTTTGCCATTGGACATGCTTTGATTTCAGTTTATTCGCAAGATTCAGTACATCTTTTTGTTGTGTTCTATGTAGAGCAAGAACATACTCCCATGATATTTTTTCTCCACTAGGGGTACAAAAGACCTTGATATCAGCAAAGGCATTCCTTGCAAGTTTGAGCATGTGGCAGATATCAAGAATGACATAAACCTTTTGATTTGGCTTTGATGGATGGGGAAAGGATGTTTCAAGCCTCTTGATGTTACACCCAAGTTTTTCGGCCATGCTGATATTTTTTGAGGCACCATCAAAAATGACTGCAGATACCTCTGCTCCTTTCTCGGTAAGCAAGTTTATAGCTTCATATATCAGCTGTTTTAAAATGTCTCCATTTAAATTGTTTGTCAAGAAATATGCAATGGGGACATACCATGGTTTTTGGAGCCCACATACCATGAAAAGAAGAGCATTAGTGGCAATTGTATCATTAGCTTCAGCTTTAAAAGTGCCATAGTCAGTGTTTCCAACAAATTTGGACTGTTTTTTGTCCCACTGGAGTTGTTTTTTAATTGACATTTCATCCAGCATCAGTACACAATCTTTCTGGCCTTCATTAACCTTGCCTTCGACAAATTCAAATGGCTTCTTTAAGAATCCTGGTTCACATTCAATATTTACTGACCATGATCTTATTGTTGCTGGATGTGGCAAATTTAGGGACTTTCTAACAAATTTATAAGCCCTTGGGCTGTAAAAATGGAGTGAAATAGCGAATTCTTTAATTTCCTGAGGGTACCTGGAGCCAGATAATTTGTTGCAGTTCTTTGCCTCGTTTCTGAACAGTTCAGTAGCCATGTGACCAAAGTTATCAATAATGGATTTCTCATTTTCTTCAGACAATAATTTCAATTTGTTTAACTGCAACATCAATCCCTTAATGGTTTTCTCCTTCCTGAAGTTTCTAGCCCGCAGTCTATTAATTATTTTATTCTTTTGCCTAAGCTTTTTCTTATAATTTGCTTTCATTTTCCTAGGTGAAATATTGGATGCATAAGTGTGGTCTATTCGCACATGTTTCGGATCCACAGCAGGAGGAGTTTCTGGAGGGCCAGGATTAGACCTTTTGACTGGGGCTCGTTTCTTTGGACTCCTTTTTTGTAGATGTTTTGGAAAATTGAATACAGATGGGATGGCATCTTTTTTCAAATATTTTTTACCAAGAGATTCAGAATTTGGCATGGAAGGAGGGTAGCTGTAATCACTAGGAAGGAAGTGGCTCTCACAAATTCGTTGTGATGCAGATGGATGCCAGCTTTTGCGACGCATTGCAACAAGCCATTTGTCTAACAATCTCTTATTGTGTAGTGGAAACCTGTTATACAAATATTTAATCAAATGTAAATTTTGAGTTTATGGTTAGTTTTGAATAAAAAAGTGTTGATCTATCCTGGACTTTTTGTTATTTTTGAAAATCTTTGTTTGAAAAGCAGATTGTTCAACTTGTTTACACTTGTGGGCCTTACATCCTTTCAAGAAATTTTTTATATTGGTAAAGATCAATTTATGCTCGTAATAACCAATGTAGGTTGTTGCACAATATTGTATAGATAGATAGATCTTGACTGTCGGGCCAAAATGAGTTTTTATGTTAATAATTCTGGCACTGATACAGCTAGCAATAAGAATCTGACTTCGGGGAATGCGGAAAAACTGATACGCAGTTGCTGCATGTTCGTTCGAAGTGAAGTTCATGATAGGCCTAGATATTACATTAGTCCGTCCTTTCGACCCGACGTGGACTTAAAGGCGACTGCTCTTCATACAGTATGTATGGATGCAAATTTTAAAAATACACTTTAAGAATGAAAATTTCATCTGTTAGTTTAAAAACTTGGTAGTTTAAAACTAAAAAGGATTGTGCCCCGCTCGATGGCGGGCCTAGGCATAGGCTACTTACTGGTGAAACGAAATGTTTTTCTGGCCAGGATGCAACTCCTTCTTTGCAATCCAGCGATTTTCGCATCCAAACGCTGCACAAGAGACTACCATTTTCAAGCTTTCAGCGATCTCTTGAATAAAAGCTTTAAATAAATTTGCGAGGAATTTTCGACCAATTCAGAAAGGCTACAAGGAGGAACCACTGTTAGCTGTGATTTCCCGCGGTTTTCTGCCAACATGTTGCTACCATTTTGAATCCCCATGGTTGTTACGCGTCACGTGACCTACCACGCATTCTAATGGAATTAGTTGGCACGCAACCGCAGGAATAAAATCTATCTCACCACTGCTAGCCTGTTTGATCACGGGCCGTGAAGGAACGGAGTCAAGTCTTTTTAACTTATTGTTCAATTGGATCTCTCATTATTGTATTGAGACATTGTATCACTTATGTAAGGTTTTGAATTGCAATTGATAACAATAGGGTTGTTGGGTGAACAAGTTTATCAGCGCTATCCTCTGTTTGCCACCGGATTGCAAGTGATAAACGGCGTTTCTTTTGGTGAAAGGGCTGAAGGACCAACTACTGAGTCAAACAGACAGCAGACTGAAGCAACTGCTCACGATACTGTATCGTTATGGCTGACTGCTGTGTTCTTATTTTAGTGAATGTACTGCTTTTTTCATCTGGAGTTTTATGGAAAGATGTCCATGGAGAATTCGCAAACCAATGGGCTGTGTACATGCAAGGGGGCATGCAGGCTGCAGATCAAGTTGCTGTGGAGCATGGTTTCAGAAACATGGGACCTGTAAGTTGCACCTCTTCATTTACATGCGTCATTTTCTTTTTATTTATCTAAGCAATCAACAATTTAACTACTTATGAACCGTGAGCTCATGCACATATTTTTGCCTAGTTGAATCACCACGGTCAAATTTCAAGTGCGACCCAGAAAGCACATATAGATCTACTTAAATTGTTCCTTGTCATTAATAGGGTTATAAGGGAACAATATTCCATGATTAAGCACTGCAACTCGCGCTAACGATTCTGTCTTTTCTTTGAAAGGGCCTAATTCGATACGAAATTTTGCTTGCCTATCATATGTCTGTTAAAATTTTCTAGGTCAGCAACTGATCATACTAAAGCGCAGTAAATCTATCTTCGCCAATTCAGAGCAAATCCAGCCGCAATTTGATATTTTTCTGATAATGAAAATCCCACACTTTTCCCCGAAGGTTGATCAAAAATACGGCAGAATATACTCCATTGACCGCAATAATATATTCAAATCTTTAGATTGAACGATGTGTTACACTGGCGAAAGAGAAATTGACTATGTAAAAATATACATATCTCACCACAATGAAATAGGAATCTCATTACATGTATGTGCGGTGAAACAAAATCTTTCTTTTTGTATGATAACGAAGACTAAAGATATTTTAGTATCTAATTAATTTCAGGTTGTGAAACTTAAAAAAATTATTTCATCATAGTCATTATGACATTCACAGAACAAACTAAGGTATTTGGCTGCCCGTGGCATACATATATTTTTCAATAAGACACTGCTTATGAGAAACTTATCTCTCAGATCACGTAGAGCTAAAAAACTCCAGAACTAGGAAAATATAGCTTAAGGAACTTTATTTTAGTAAAGGAAATCCTTCTCATATTTTAAATTTATTTTGAGTTGTTTCTTGTTTCATATTACTTGTAAGATACTTGAGTAATGTACTGGAAAATTTTCTTGAAATTTGGAATATTGGAAAGTTCCTCATGTGTGCAGGCAGTAAACACCAGAATTGTTATTGAACTTTTAAGAAACTCATTAGAAACTCTGAGTACTCAAGTCTGATGATTTTAAGAAACTGTCGGTTCTGGCTCAGATTCTTAGTTTCCTATGAAAGAATGCGTGTAAGCTACAAAGCCATACTGAAGGGAACCAGTGATTCATCTCGGATCTCAGCTGTTACGATGATTGCAGTGACGCTTCGGTTACTGTTTCGTACCTTCGAGAATTTACCCAAGTTTTACATAGGCTTTAAAAGTGGCACTTACGCGAGGCCTCTGTTGAGGTAAATTGTATCCTGTAAAGTAACAAGAAGAGAGAACTGGGGTACATTCCACACCCCTTGCAAACCAAATCGAAAATAACTTAGACAGACAGTGATACTGTCTTCCGAGCGTAACATCTCCGCCATCTACTTGAGTAAAATGTACCTACTTGGGATAAAATAGGTACGGATAAGTATAAATAGAAATGGAAACCATCCTGATACACAGATTTTGTCTGGCTACCTGTACTGGAACTGCCTTCCTTACTGGATTGAATTTTGGTTGAACAGTACACGATCTCTCGTCTTTCGGCAATCAACATTGCCCATTTTGCCCCACCGTACTCATCTTACCCTGCACATCCTATCATGTTCTAAATGCCCTTGGAAAGTTTCTCATGCCTGTTGCCCACATCCAGGACCGCCGAGAAGGGGGTGGGACAGGAGGGGCAATATGCCCCAGAGCCTCAGGGTCTTCATGCGCCTCATAAATGACGATTTTTTAACATTTTGACTGAAACAGTGCTCTGAAATGCATTTTCAGCCAAACTAAATGACATGATCGAGAAAATTTTCTGCTCGCTTCGCTCACAAGGGGCCTCCTTCTCCAATTTTGGCCCTGGGCCTCGCAAAGCTCTCTGCGGCCCTGGCCCTGGCCCTGTCCATATCATGTTCCAATTTAGCCTGATTTGCTGTTCACCTTCCTGTTACCTGTACAGTACATGAAGTCATCAAAGTACGTCGTTAGTCGTTCAACCATTTTCGATTCAAACAGTAAAGATCCAGAGATAAGAAAGCACTATCATTGAAAACGAAAACATATTTTTTGGTTCTTTATTTATTTCAAAGATCAATGGATCAGTGAAACACCATCAATAAATGAGAAGAATACATATTTCGGGTCCTAGTTTATTTGAAAGAAAGCTAAGAAAAGTTAAGTTTGATTAGGCTAAATCTGTTCATGTTTAGGCCTGACTATCAATCAACCGCGGACAACTTGAACGGTTAGCCTGCCACGAAAATGAAAATTGGAAAATGTTTCAACCACAACCACAGAAACATCGAATCAATAATCTTGCCCAATCGATATTTTTACGTCACATCAATGACAAACATAACAGCAGTTTCGGCTTATTACAAACAGCTTAGTGCCCAAATCCGGATAGAAATGAAAGACCAATATCGTGAAAGTATCTTCAGAACAGGATATAACTGTGAACAATATTTGTTGCAGCTTGATGTCACAATGGTCTCTTCACGCTAGAGTTTAAGTTTGTTTCTGCGTTGCTCAAAGTCTAGATTGATGCCCCGTAGATCCTTCTGAAGAGACTTCTGAGGGGCAGGAAAGGATCTGATACTCTTTCCCTTTCTCTGTACAAGGCTGGCAAGGGCTAGCTACCATGTTTCCGAATAAAGGCAATTGGAGATTGTCACACGTTGCCTTCTTTGCATCCTCGCTTCCACCAAGCATCTGAGGTTAGCCGAGCTTGTGGAAGCAGTGTCCTAGGTTTCTGTTCGTGTCCTTAACGTGCTGGCTCTTAGCTGTGACATACTTAGAGAAAACTGTTCTGTTTTGAAACTCTTTTTAAGTCTCCTTGCCCTCTTTCACTTTCACTACAGCCTCTCTTTAAATGTAGGAACCCTTCTTTGCTCACAATTTTTTGCAAACTACACATGCCTCCTCTTCGAAATCGTGGACACATTCTAGTGAATCATTGTCATAGTCTTCTTGCCCCGTGCCGCTTTTCACGGCAGTTTCTTTTTAGAAACAGGAACCCATCGAAAACCCAGACGTTATAAGCAAAGGAGTCTCGCAGGGAAGAGCAATGGCACCTCACTAACGTCCCTGAATGAGCACACTTTTTAGATCCGCAGCTATCGTGAGACAGATCTTACAATCCCAACGACATGCCCGGACCCCACCCCATCTCCAAATATTCTTACTTTCCAGAATAGAAATGTGCCAAATTTGAATGACAAACAAGACCCAGAGGTTATGACCTAAAATTCATGACTCTTAGTTAAGCTTGAAAAGATAACCGCGATAGAAGTTCAAGAGCCGAATGATCATTTCAACACCCGTATCTTCGTGTTTGGAGAGGAACTCTAGTCTTGGAGGGAAAGAGGCTTAAGAATACGCTGTAACCATAGGCAATAATGCACCATGTTTGTAGTTCAGAAATTAAAGTCCATCACCTCGATATTGCTTCGTTTCGTTGTTGTTTTAAATCAAATTCGAGTGGTTCCTGCGCGGCTTGTTTTGGAGGTAAAGTCATTGATCGAAACATCTGAAAAATTGCTATTTGTTTGAACTTCTCTGGTGAAGTTTATAGAGAGTTTAATGATGGTATTTATGGTCATAATTTTCAATGTGGTCATGATTTGGTTAATTGGGAAGTTTGCTTAATATTATGTCCAACGAGGTTTAGTTTCAAAGTCTCAAGCATTTCTTGCTGCCCATTCATTCGCAATTCAGCGGAGATTTGCTCCCTTAACCCTTGCTGCGATTCAAGTTTCTTCTGATTCAAACAAGAATCAGTTTGCATATGAGCCCCTGGGCATGAGGGTCTTAGCGGCCTTTTGTACTGCAAGATTTGCGTGTTTGCATCTTTACATTAAGGCGATTTTCAACTCTCACCAGTATCATTGTTGGACACAGTGAGGACGGGACAATATACAACACTCGGCCACCGGCGATGCCAACCTGCAGCGTAGGGATTTAGAATTATTTAATACCTGTTTGCAGATGGGGAGGCGGTAAACTCAGGAGGAGATTCCCAAATTTAGATTCAATCAAAAATAGAAAATTTTGAAATAGAAATATCTATATCCTTTTCTGAAGTGGGATACTCTACACTCCAAAACTGAAGTACACTTTCGAAGAATCCAGGGTGTCTCAAAAAATTGTTTTGGGTAGTTACTCCCCCCCCCTCCCCCGGGGAGAGGATCAGATACATTGTCCTTTTCTCTGTACATGGTCAACTCTTTATAGCCTGTTAACCAGACCCGTGAACAGGGTAGACTCTTTGCACCTGCCAGTGGACTCTGTTTCAGTGTGGAGACTTGGCTCTCAGGTACAGTGTTCAAGTATTTTTGTCCCTTCAAATTCCTAACCGATAACCCATGGAGAATTTTTTCGAGAGGGAGTTTTGCTAGGAAAGGATAAGCGATTGTGGTGCCGAAATTTATCGTTTTGACGTAACTTGTTGCTTCTCGACAGTCGAGTGTGAAATTCTTAGGCTTCCGATCAGAGAGTGAAAACAGAAGTCTTCAATGACTTGCTCGTAAAGGTGCAGCAATGTGGAGGATGATCAACTGTGCAAGATCGTTTTTAAGAAGAAGAGCACGGGTGGTCATGGGGAAGTTTGCTTAAGGGGCGGTGTACTTCCAGGAAACTCCTTGCATCTCTACTCTTCCTTGAATGTGAAGATCAAATTGCCAGCACTTTGAAGTTGTGATAAACTTGCCAGGTATTTTCTTAGGTCCCGTCCACACGTATACGTTTACGTCTGTAAACGCATACATTCTTATACGTTTACACCTTCTGTCCACACGTAAACGGCGTTTCAAGTTATCCTAAACGCATACATTCGAAAACGCTTTCCAAAGTGGATACTTTTGAAAACGCTGTTTTCACGTCTCCGTGTGGACGGTCGTAAACGCATACTTTCGTAAAACGGTGACGTCACAGACTTCATATTCACCAATCATTTGCAGTTTTTTTTAAGCACTGTTTTTGCGTTTTCATGTGGACGGTCGTAAACGCATACTTTTGTAAACGATGACGTCATAGATTTCATGCTCATCATTCATTTCCCATTGTTTTGGCGTTTACGTGTGGACAGGCTAAAACGCTCAGTAGATCAGTGTGGACGGAAAACATTCTATGCGTTTACAAAACGTAAACGTATACGTGTGGACGGGGCCTTAGTGACTGTGCGCTAATTTTAGTTCCTTCGATATACAATGAATATTTGTTTCAACTTCAATATAGTTGGTAAATAGGAATCTTGTACTTAACTATTGCCATGGGAGCATGACCGGCAGTTTCATCAAAAACAACGCATTTGCAACATTTTAAGTCATCAACTCGAAGGTACTAAATATTTTACATGGTAAAAGCGGCAGGAAAGTTTTTAAGTTTATGTGGCTCTGCCCCTCTGTGAGTACAATACACCTTCCTCAGTTCTTAACCTCGCTCCCCAAAGATATATGTTGGTGTTCATAACCTTAGAAATGCTGTAATCCTGAAAATGATAATATCAAAGATGCTGTCTCGGTAATTATAGCGAATTACCTACTATTGCCTAGACTTATTACGTTGAGTTCTAGTAATCACTAGCAAAAGGTAATTGGTCCACGGGGGAGGGGGGTTGGGGTTCTCAGCTAAATTTCGGGTAGGGGCGTACCGCCCACAGTTTCAAAATGGTACTGTTGGCAGACCAATTTTCGTGTAAATGATGCCCTTGGCTAGCCTAAATTCCACATTAAAAGTGCACCGAGCTGGCGTTGTCTAGCCCGGCTAAATTTGCCAAATTTTCACCTTCACCGGACCAAAATCATCTACATTTTGGGAATATACTGAATTACCAAAATCTGGCCTTCCCTTGACCTTGTACACGTTTTTTATAAGAACATGAGAATTTGGTTTACAAGAAGCTACTACTAAGATGGCCAAAATTTTAAGAAACTCTAGCACTATGTTTGAGAAGCATTAAGAAACCTAAAAGAGTTAAAAGCATGGATATTATAGCAAATATATCGTTGAACCTATATTCTGGAGCAATATTAACAACCCATTTGCGTTTTCAGCATAAGAGAACACTGTCCATTCCTATATCATGTTTTAAATGTCAAGAAACATATATACCGCAATGATAGCGACCACATTGACAATTCTGTATTCAAAAAGTAAGAAACCAATTAAGAAAGTTTTAGTACTAAAATGGACAAAATTTCATGTTAGTTTTACAAAATTTTAATACTGTGGCCTGATCCTAGTCTTTTATAAAAAATCGCGTATTACTTTAGGACAGCAGGTCTTTGCAGGGCCCTGCAGTGGTCAGTTGCGGCATCCTTGATTTCAGTACGTCATCACAATATATGAATCACTAGAGCGGTATCCGTTATGTGCAAGTCTCTCAAAGATTATACCTCTTAAATCCTTTGCTTATTTACAACCGCACTGCTGATCATTTTCTCTCTGCACTGGTGGGCACGCTATAGCAATGTATTAAGAAATTCAAGAATGAATGGGATTGCAAGACTGAAATTAGATACACACTTTGTAAGTGTAATACCACAATTTATCACTTGCTTAATCCTACGCACGCGTGCCGAAGCCAGTATACGTCGGTTGTTTTATTGCCGCATAGGCCTCACGCAAAATGATCCGCGCGGACGAACTTCAAATGTAGTTTGAAATAACATTACATTCTATTGTCCTCCAAACGGCACAAACATGCGATGAAGACATCAGAAAAAAAGCATAGGGAAAGTCAGATATTGTGGGAAAAAATGTTGTCTTTGGGTTGATGTAGATGGACTTTGATTTTTACAGTAAAATTACTTTCCTTATCGTTCTCTTTCTGTCTATGACGCTTGTTCCGCGCCAGTCCACAACTACTCAGTCTTTACTTTACTGTCACCGTTTGGATTACTGTAGAATTGAAACTTTCGTTGTAAGATTGCTATCTTCAGCAGTTCCTCCGACCATAGAGAAACCAGGAAATAATCGTTTCTAGAAATGAAAACGGTCTTTCGTTGCCCCCTGTGCTCCTAGTAATTTGTTGATCTTAGTCCCCTGCGTTCTCGCTGTGTATGTGCAGCCCAATGCTAGACTTATTCCAGGGAGCACCTGTCGTATTTTCGCTATTTGGCTGAAATGAAATACCAGAGCCAGAAGAGCCAGAATTTCGGATTTTAAGCAGCTCGGATTTTTATATTATATGCTAGGTTTTAAATTTGTTTTTAAGCTCTATACCATGTATTTTACATCTTATTAATCTAATCTTGTATTTATATTTATTGGATGTAATGATTTAGCAGTTGGCTTGGATTAGCTAATATGGTACTTGTTTTTTATATTTACTGTACATAGTTATGTAGCGCCAACTCTAAATAAATTGATTATTTTACCGCTTCCAATATGCTATATGGCTACAAGTATAGACTCATTACGATGAGTCCCTTGTATCCCTGCGGTAAACCTTGCTCAAGCGCCATCATCAAGTCAAAGAGCACAGGGAAACAAGAGACTCATCGTCATGAGTCTACTACAAGTACGCAACTAAAGTGACCGAGAGCCCAGGAGACAAAGAAAGACATTGTTTATTTTAGCAACAATTGTTTCCTGGTTTCCCTGCGCTCCAACTTCGCGCAAAGCGCAACTTCATTAGTAATAAGCAAGCAAAATTCGCTATCTTTAATGGCCTAAGACTTAGCAATTTAACAAGCTAAAGAAGCCCAAGAAACTACGAACAAATATCACTCAGAAATTTGAAGACAAACAGCATCAACAAGACGCAGTTACCAAACGAGCTATATAGAATATGGAGGCTTCGACTTGCAACATCGGCATCAGATTCTATCGTAGCTCTAACAGGAGACTAGGAGCGGTTTAGTCAAGAAGAGAAATGCATCGCAATCTCCTGCATAATAATATTCACTTTGGCAAGCCTCTGTTCTCTTTGCTTGCTGATTATGTGGCAAAATACTACACCACAGTGTATCTATCCTTTAGTTGTGTCTTGCATTGAAATTATATGATTTAAGCTATCAATGGTCGAACAAAGCCTAGATGATTCTACTTAGAGAAGTTGTGTGCGTATAACCAGGCCCCCTATGACGTAAGATTGACGAATACCCGGTTGCAGGCTGGTTACAAGACTGGTTTAGCACAATCCAAAGCTGATGCAATCATTCAAGTCTCTGATTCGGTCTTTGACTTCCTGGCGACCACCACTGCCGCAAGCGGCTTTTCTAGGATCAGATTTAAGTCTACAACACGTTTTGAATGAAGCTGAATGGGCCGAAATCGTACGAACATATGTTCAGAGCTGCAAAAAGTCCTTGACCTTCCTCCAAGCCTGGATTTCAAGGTCCCATCCTCTTCATTTCAAAGCATGAGCAATAGGACACCCAGTGTGCAGCAGTTTGAAATTTATATCAGAAGCGAGCCACCTTAACTCATTGTTTTTTTGTGTTTTTCAAACTGCTACACACTGGGTGTCCTATCGCTCATGCTCAAAGTTTCCTGAAAACATGGAAAAAGGCTTGTTATGTATCAAGAGCGATATTGACTGATCTTCCCTTTCCATGATATATCAGAATCACTACGCGTGTTAATCAAAGAACCCTTGGGGGGACTGATGGAGCCAAGCCACATATTAAAGGGTCTGTTTCATCCAGTATTCCTTGCACATGTCGTTACTTGATTGGCCTTTGTTTGTCGCCATTTTCATGGGCCATGAAAATGGTGACAACAAAGGAAAAGCAGGAGACGACAAGTGCAAGGCATGCTGGATGAAACAGGCCCTTTAAAGATGACATTCATCTTCCGCTTGAAAATTGACAAACTGCAAAGAATGAAATTTCAATCGTAATAGAAACTGTCACCAAGCTTTCTTTTGCTCGTGCCTTATTATTTGTTATATCTGTCTCAGTAAGATGGAGGGGAAAATTGTCGGTTTCAGGCGGATGGTAAAGTTGCTGAAGACTCTTTTTTCCTCACTTTTTTTGTTTCCACTAGGAAAGAAGAATTTTACGGGCCCCGTATTTTCCGTTTTACTGCTAAAATCACTCCTTCAAAAATGTGTGCCAAATAAACACATAAATCGATGTAAATTCATGAAACTCATACGTTGTTTAAAGGGAGTACAAAGACCAGCATGCTTTGCGCGAAGTCAACGATCATTTCTGCACAGCTTCCAGAATAACTGACTGTACGAAATTCCCAAAAAACAAAAACAAACGATTGCAAAGGCTGCTGGTCTTTGTATTCCCGTCAATTGTGCAGACATTGAGGTTTAATCTAAAAAAAGTTTATTGAATTCGGATGAACACAAATGGAGAAATAAAAATTTGAAATATTTGGTTTAGGCCCATTTCAAAAGTGATAGACCGGAAGTGTAAACAAAAACATGACCTAACAATTTGGTCAACTTCAAACTGCAACTTCTCTGCACTCGTTGGTCCGATTTACCCACGGATTTTTGCTCTGAATAGCTCAGAGTGTCCTCTTTATGATGAACCTAACGGTTTTTGCATTTGAAAGGTTTTTTTGTTTTGGTATGTTTTCAATGCTCTGGATCACTGTGCTCACTCCCCGGTGGGGGAGGGGATCGAAGGAACAGAAGTGTTCTGGTTTACCAGGAACAGTGTAGACAGGAGGCTGATGCGTTATGCATTTGTGGCGGATCCAAAGATGTTCAGGCGCTGTGTACACGTCGTTTCAGTCTCAGATGCATTCATAGCCCCGTAAAGCGTCTATGGATAGTTACTATAAACTTCTAAACATATTCCCAATTCAAACTCCTCAATTAGGTTGTGTCCACAATATCTTATTTACATTAGACCTCTATGATAATCTTTGCCTACATACTCGAATGTCTCTGTTATTGGGCGGCATTTTAACTTCTTCAAAGACATGACGTCAGTTTGGCGCCAGTCTTGCAGGTTTATTTGTGCAATGGCCCCTCTGAAGTTTTGGCGGGATGTCAATCGGAACATAGCACCATTCTACCCTTTCATCTGCCGCTAGCGCACTTGTGATCTCCAGCGATCAAATCGATGTTCTGATGGAACGTACTGTTTTGAAAGACCATGGATGGAATGATGAAAAAGCTGACCACATGTCCCAAAATTTTCTATGCATCAATTGTGGTTGTTAATTGTCATTTCTCAATAATTTGAGATCTACATATCGTATAAGCTTCTCTAATATGCCTCTCCCTTCTAAGCGAAATCTTGAATTAACACCCCTTACTATTATGCCCCCCCATTTATATCAGACACCGGAACCAAAGATTCTCTATTCCATTGTCTAAGCAAGTGTGCATGTTAATTTCGATGTGGTTTGGAATAGAATTGTGTTGTGTTTGGAATAAAATTTCTATTGTGTGTTTGAATCTTAAAGGGTTATTCCTTGCACGTATCGTCTCTTGGTTTTCCATGGGCCATGAACATGGAGACCGCAAGGCCAGCCAAGAAACAGCACGTGCAAGGCATGATGGATAAGACAGACTCTTTTTAAATTTTTATGTTGATTCCGCAAAATATGAGGTAAAAGCATGGGTAGTAAGACACCGCAGTTATGTTTCAGTGTATTTGCTTCTGCGGAGGGGAAATGATTGTACATTTGTGCGGAGGAGGGTTGAAGTTTACACTAGCACCTCCGTAGCTAGTGATGATGATGAAGATGATGATGATGATGATGATTATGATGGTGATGGTGATGATAATGATGATGGTGATATGATGATTATGATGATGATGATTATGATGATGATGATGATGGTGATGATAATGATGATTAAGATGATATGATGATGATGATTATGATTATGATGGTGATGATGATGATGATGATGATGATGATGATGATGACAATGATTATGATGATGATGATGATGATGATTATGATGGTGATGATGATGATGATGATGATGATGACAATGATTATGATGATGATGATGATGATGATGATGATGATGGTGATGATAATGATGATTAAGATGATGATGATATGATGATGATGATGATGATGATTATGATGATGATGATGATGATGATGATGATTATGATAATGACGATGATGATGATGATTATGATGATGATGATGATGATGATGACAATGATTATCATGATGATGATGATGATGATGATGATGATGATGATGATGATGATGATGATGATGATTATGATTATGATAATGACGACGATTATGATGATGATGATGATGATGATGATGATGATAACACGTCATGGCTCCCCTAAATGTGTTTTTCATATGTTTTATTTTTTTTTACAATCACCCAAAGATATAAGTTAAGGAATCAACTTCCTTATCATGGCTAACGTGAATGCTTGAAATAATTAGTAATTTGCGTTATTGACCACTGAAAATGGATGAATAGCTTGGCCTTACGCCAAGCCACTTGCAATCTACACATAGGAGGACCTTACTCAATTTCACTTTATCTTTGACATAGTTAAATAACACATCAGATTGGTTTCAGCTTACGTAAACACAGGTTTTGCTTCCGTATTTTATGGATACAGTATGAACTTGTGAATTAGTAATTTCAATATTGGATGAGTCTAAAAATTGCACCGCTATTGAAAACATACGGCCCTTTGATAATGAGGCAATGATATTGAAACTGGCTTGTTTCATTGCCGATATGTTACATAGATTCATCAGTTTACCTAGCATTAATCGGCCAGTCCTTCCCTTGGATATGGAACGTTTCTGCTGTAACCTGCAAGGCGAGTAAAAACGACGAGCGAAATCTCCACCATTTCCTTCCTAGCAACACTGACGTTTACCTGTTTCAGCATAGATTTTGTCCTCTTGACAGCATAAAATTCTTCAAAATAGGTTTTTCATGCTAGGGGGAAAACTTTTTCATTGTGCTAACAGGATAGCACCCATTTAGCGTTTTCCATTGAAAGAAACGAACCACTGATGGCGGAGAATGGTTCAGTGCTACTTGCACGATTCAGTAATATACACAGATGTGCTAAGATTTAATCGTACCTGCTAGTTAACTGTGTTAACTTTCTCTTGAATCCTCTATCAGTTACACAGACTGCCATCTCTACGTCTCTTTTTTCGTTAGGCCGAACACTGTGTTGTGTTGTTGCAGTTGTATTGAATATTTAGTTTATGCACACTGGGTTTTCAATGCAACTGCAACGACACAACAAAATGTTTGGCCAAACGAAAACTACTGCATCGTGCAAGTATTGCTGAACCATTCTCCGCCACCTGTGAATGAACTATGTATGGATGAAATTAACGCGGATGCATGTTAGCAATTTTAATGCAACATGAAGCTATTTTGGCGGCTGCATGTTAGCTGTTTTAGCGGCTTCATGTTAGCTAGTCTATACCCCGTATCTTTGAGGTCAAATTGAAGAAATACCAATGTGGGTCATTCCTCACTAGTGAACACAGTTTTTAATTTACTAACAGTGAATTTTGTAAGTTAGTACAGCGACAGAAAGAACCTGCGGTGAAATGGTCTCCTAATAAGAGATTTCTAAGATTCCCGCTGAAATTCAAAGGAATGTTGATCACTTCAAAGCAAGTCCGCTTCTCTGAAACAATTGTTATGTCCCAGAATATCGAAACATCAGTATAAAGGTTGGTCTAGGTAATTTTTGTTGTTGTTGTATGAAAGAAGCTTTGGTTGCCAGCAAAGACCTTTTTTATCAGAAAATGATTATAAGAAACTCAGCTTTCGAATCGCTAGAAATTAAGAAACTCCAATGCTGGAAATATTACTTAAGCAAAGCAACAAACTATTTACTCTTAGACCAGAAAACTCTTAGACCAATGATACAGCAATTGAGCTAAAAGGACAGTTCACCTAAACTAAGCATGTTTAGTCAGTTCAACTACTACAGTACGGATCCCTTATTACTTACGACTTAAATTCCCTTGTTTCCTTGTGCTCCTTTGACTTTACGATGGTGCTTCGGCCATCAGAGACTCATAACATTACTCTGAAAAACTTGACCCCATTTAGGCCCAAACTCTGAGATTCCTAGAGTACCAATCAGATTGCGAGATTGATGAATTACTATTGTTAATGTGGCAAACGTGAAAGAATCCTCGATTCAATTGACGAATTGATAGCATTCCCACAGGGCTAGTTGCAGAAAATAAGGTTAGCTTTTCAACTGTTTCATATGAGTCCTTGTTTAGCAATGTTTACCCCAGGGATTGAATGGACTCATCGTCAAAAGTTTTGTGGGGATCCATGATTTCTGCTGGACCAAATTTGATTTTCAGGCAGTAGACTCACGACGCAGTCCCAGTTATCGCAACAATGGCAAACGACAACAACATTTTTATGTTTTCAAACTGGGACTTATGGACTTTCATATAAAAATTTGAGACGACAATGAACACGTTTAGGTGTGCGCTCTGGAACGAGGCTAAGCTGTAGTCTCAGAAGCGAGGCAAGCAACCCTCGACTGTTGGAAGTTCTAATTTCTGCGTTGAAGTTCATGGAAGCTAATTGGCCTTTAAAAATGAGGATTTTCTTGTTCACAGTGAAAGGTTTGTTGATTCTTGGATCAAGGAAACATTCACCTAGATACTTACGGTTTTTTTCGTAGCTAGTGTCAGTGAAAACTTGAATTTAGGGTGTTTAAGCATCGGAGGTTCCAGCTGGCAATTTAGGCCCATCCGCCATTGCTAGGACTTCGTAGAGTGTTACTATGGTTTCCATATCTAGTCATGAAATGGAGGAAATCTACGTCCCAAATTTCAGTATTAAAGTCCATGAGTCGTAGTTTGAGCGTCCATCAGTCTATCAATAGCGATAACTACGAATATGCAATCAGTCAATTCAGACAGTTTGAAATTTTAAGCTTGGCCGCAAAGGACCGTGGTTGAGTACCGCTCTTAAACGCAAGGGGTGTTGCAGAATACTCTTTATTAAGTGGAAAGGCCTGATTTGTGAGGTGTTTTTAAATGAAAACTTAATCTTGGAAAGTGAAACAAAAATGCTCGTCTCGTTAACGCAACAGGCGCTCGAGACAAGCTTTCTATCAAGTGGAAAGACCAGATTGCTGTTGACGTATTTCAAATGAATTTGTTTCAATTTTCCCATAGGTTGGTATGCTAAAGGATGTTTATTTCTTCACGCATCGTGCTGTTCCTAGCAGACATCGAAGAAGTACCTTGGTGCGAAACCTTGTTTTAGAGAGAGATAGGCGGGTATGTATCCTATTTATTGTGTTATTTTAGAAGTGTGATTGTTGAGCAATTACCGCAAGCGTCAGATAGTTTTATCGCGCGGTATTTAGGTGACTGCTTAGAGCGAGTTGCCGTTTCTGTCGATAAGTTCTTGAATGTTTAGGGAGGGATAGGCAGATAAATATCCCATTTATTGTGTTTTAAAGAAGTTTGACCGTTAAGCGGGTTACCCCTGGCGTCAAAACTATTTACCACGCCGAAGTTAGATCAATGCTAAGAGCGTTAGTTGCGTTTGTCGAGGAACTTAACTGTCGGATTTTGGAATCCTTTTTTTATGGAGAGATAGTCTGGTTTGAATCCTGTTAATTATGTTAGGTTCTTGATATGGTGGCCTATTTGTACATTTTATTATATTTTTTCCACGCGCGCTTGCAAATTTGGTTGCAATTTGATTGCTTGCAATTTGATTGCTTGCAATTCGATCTTGAATAGTTATGCTAGGACCCTTTGCTTGCATTGCAGTTTCAAACTGATTAAGATCAAATTTTCCCTGAGCGAAAAGTAGGAATCCAATTATAGTAGTCTTTTTTATCGGCTTAACTACTTTTGTGCTGATCCACGTTTCCCCTTATTCAGCGGTGCGACCAGTGGATGTTACCTCTACGGGGAAGAAAAAATTGAACGGGACGACCTTTCAATTTTTCCTCCCCCGTAGGGGTCACATCGCAGACTACGTTTCAATTTGGCCAACTTTGATTTTCAGACGTTCTGAAATTGAAGCGTGGCTGCGAAGGCCCTTGGTGACAATGGCTCTTTAAAGGATCTGTTTCGTCCAGCATTCCTTGCACGTGTCGTCCTTGGTTGGCCATTGTTTGTCGCCATTTTCATGGGCCGTGCAAGACTTGCTGGAAAGCAGACACTTTAAAGTGCCCATAAACCCAAACTTGTTTATTCTTGATTATGATACTTGATGATGATAAATGCTGTTGAGCTGAGTTGAAATCCGAAAACGCAATTGAATTCCTATGCGTGGTTCCGGAGTTATGCCCCACCACAATCGAAATTTTTGGCAATTTTTGTGGACACTTCAGGGCTTTTTGGCCAATTTGGGGTCTGGGTCGAGAGCGCATGTGACGTCCAGTCAGGAACACATTGATGTGGCTGGCCTAAATCATCTCGCCACAAGTGCAAACTGATTTGGGCAACTTTTAGCGACATTTTCAAGTCAAATATGGCTCAAAGAAACATTGCGGCAATACTTGGTTGGTTCCTGACTTTGGAGAATGCTTAGCTTCACTCATATAAGCTTTGCAAGCTGTCAAAAAACCTGGATGTAAGTGGTAAAATGTCTTATTTGTTCGGGTGTCCAAGGTAAACAAACATGGGTAAACGTTCTTTCAAATGTCACTGTTAACATCTCCCCAAACTACATTTGGCACTTTGGTCTTCAGGCCAAGGGATGGTGTAATAGCATACTTGCTTGTTGATTTCCTTCTTCGCTACTAACATACATTTCATCGCCAATAATGTATGCGCTTATTTCTCCTGAATGTAGAAAGTTGCAATCAGATTTGCCCATGGGCACTTAAAAGTCGTACGATTTACTTCCATCGGCGCGACCTGATCAACATCTCAAGAATGAGTGGAAGGCATTGGCAAATAGCGGATGTTAAATATTAGGTCGTCTCATTGAAGAACTGTCCTTGTATCTATTTTTATTCAAAGAACTGAAGAAGAAGTAAAGTAAATACAGTCCCCGTTTTATTGATAAACATTTTCTTTCGTAAGTCGGGCAAGTAGGAAAGTACAACAGATTTACCTTTCCGGAGGCAGGAACCATGTTTCGTTGAAAGAAGATTTTAGTTGCCCGTCTCTCATTGTAGAATGTATGTTTGCGCATAGTAAATAACCTATGCAAAGTTGAGTTGCACTTCTCTCATAGTAAATAAGAGATAGAATTATTGGTTGTCATTTTGGGGTGGCCTGAAATGAAGACTTTTACTGGTGCACCGTTGAATATAAATGAGAAATGCCGTATAATGTGTTTCGATGTTCCTTTTCGTTTTCGAGTCGTCCATTGATTTCACGTATCAGCTGATGGCTGATGACGTCATTTTGTTGGCAAAGTGCTCGGGTGGTATGGGGAATCTTGCCGTTATTTTTTTGCTTGAAAGGTTGCAGTTGCAAGAGGAAACATGTCAGCTGAATTCAACAAATGTGATGTAAATTGATTCGTGAATTAATATGATTTTTAGGAAGGCATGCTAACAGTAAAGCGTTTTTTATCAGATTTTGCTTTGGCAGCATAGTCAACCTTACATAATTTCTTTACTTCGTGCAAATAAAGTGACGTCGTCAGCCAAACCTTCAGGTATCAAACAATTTTAAGGAATCGATCACACGGCAAGGAACCCGGCATACAATAAAGACCAGACCGTGGGACCATAAGACTGTACTGATGTAAAATAGGGTAGTTGTCCCAGCACCGTTGACGAGATAGGTACTTAAAACAAAAATGCAAGGATGGGGGATTGCTCTATTTCTTTCTTTTTAGTTCACATGTAATCATGGGCGGTAGGAAACTACTGTGTTAGCCTCCACCAAGATACCATAAAGAATTGCTTCAATATTGTGTCTTCTCTTCTTTTGTCTGTTGTATTTAATCTGATGTACACCACTTCGATTAAGCAGCCTCGTTTTGGAAATTTGTCAAAATTTCTTCCTATTGTTCTTATGAAATTTCGAGCCCAGATTCGGATTTAGCACCCAAACATTAGTCTAGTTACGTGTTTTCAACCTGCTGGCATTTGTGGTGTTGATTTTATGACAATGTAAAGTTCAAAGATTTATAAGGGATTTGACCGTCAAAAATCGTTCGAGGTGAAACTTTACACCCCGAGTCCTTTTCACGGTCAAATCCCTTACAGGTTTCCAAACTTTACGTCGCCATAAAATTAACACCATGACTGCTAGCAACATGAAAACTTGTGGTTAGACTAAAGTTTGGGTGCTAAATCCGAATTTGACATCCAAAATTTCACATGAAAGAATTTTGAATAGTTTTCAAAACGAGACTGTTAATCGAAGTGGTGTATTCACGACAAGTTCGATTGCATCATATCAGTGTTCTCCATGCTTTTTCGCCGTCTTATTGCACTGATTTGCGCATGAGCTTTGTCGATTGCTCCTCCTGATTCGAGTCCAGCACTCGACAAAGCGCATGCGCAAAATCAATGCAATATGACGGCAAAAGAGCAAAGAGTGCACTGATCTGATGCAGACGAACTTGCCACGAATAGACAACAGACCAAAGAAGAGAAGATGCACAATATTGAGATCTATTCTTCATGATATCTTTGTGGACACCAACACAGCAGTCTCCTACCGCCCATGATGTAATGGTCATATCTTTCTTTTGAAAAAGTATCATTTTGATGCTTGCAGATTTGGCCAACACTGGGAAATTTAATGTGTTTTATAAGCACCTTAGATTTTCAGTGTTAAGACAAAAAGTGCTCTCTGTCATGCCCAGATTGTTTGCAGCCTGTGCTATCAATATATTACAATCTACCAGGTACATGGTCTCTAGAAAATAATCTAAACATGAGCTACAAGCAGATAACGACAACGTGAACAGTAAAAGAAACTAAACGATTTTTAATGAACTAGAGTTCAGGGGATTGGAATTTAGGTAGATTGTTGGAGCCTGTGCTAGCCATTGTCAACATGGGCCAGTATTGAAAGTTTCTTAAATTATCAGATTTGGGGTACTCATAGTTTCTTACGAGTTTCTTAAAAGATCAAAACAATCTTCATTTTCGCTACTTCTCCCTTCGTGAGCACTTAACAACAAGAAGGGTTTTTGAAGCCTTTTCAGTTTTTGAAACGTGTGAAAATGATGTAAAAATGTGTTAGGGATTTCTGTTATCAAAATAAATAGTTTCTTAAGTTATATTTTCCCAGTACTAGTGTTTCTTAATTTTGTTGCGATCTGAGAGTTGAGTTTCTTATAAGAAGTTTCTTTTTAAAAAACTACGTGTTGTATACTTTCAGATATTTCTTTTCAAGTATTTTGCAACAGATAAATTGTTTTCCGTGTCGCTCTCAGCATTTATTAGATTGAAAACTCTATGTTTGCCCTAAGCTCGTTGATTATTAGCACTATGAATGGTCCTAGGCTCTCAGGGTCTGGTGTTTACTGTATGCCAAGAAAGGTAAAAACCAAATACAGGCCTCAACAGTCTGCGGTTCATTCGACAGCGTTGGTTTTATCCATACAAAGCAAGTGGCTGTCAAAAGGATTTAGCTCTCGCTGTTTAGTTCAACCACAACGGAGTTCAGTTTCGCGTGCTGTCACGCAACTGCACGTTTCATCTTCGTCGTATTTCAACTTGGTCAATTTCCTTGCCCTTAGCTTTGTGGCCTAATACCACATTTGAGCTGTTTCTGCTGACTTAACTTGTTTTTATAATGCCTAACGATTATTTTTCGTCACTGACAATAAAGTATGACTAATAATTCTATTTTCAATCCTGGTTTCTAACTCGCCTTATTGGAACATAGGTAAACAGGTAAGGGAAATAATTTATAAGGACTTTGATATGAATGGAATTAATGACAATGTATGGAGAGTAGGCAGTTATGACCATTATCAACCCGTTAATGGGTTTCGTGGCGGCTTCATTTAAACAACTAATTTAGGCCTAACTTGCCGTGGTGACTCGAACGGATCTACCCGATCTACCTCGTGCTGAACGCTCGAAAAATCTACAAGTTCGCTTTTCCCCTAAAATGTCAACCTGTCGATTTCAAACAGCATAATGAGAAGTACCCAACAAAAACGGAACATCAAAACAAGCAAACAGCCACGGTGGTAGGAGCATTGCCCATCAGCAAGCCGTACAACGTTTATCAGCGGTCAAGGTTCAGATTCTTTTTGTCCATGCTTAAAATTGATCTAGATTCAAGTTTTGGCTCAAATTAGAGCCCCAAATTTAATTCCAGATTCTGTCATGCCCAACAAACTCTTTTTACTAAACTGTGCCTCGTTTATTTGGCTTCTGTGGAGGAGCAGTATATTCCGGTTTTCTGGTGTTTACGCAATTGCATAGCTTCAACTTAGAGTCTTGAGTCAATCTGACACGTGGTTGCTGGCAGAGAAGCGGCAAAATTAGTTATTGCTTCAAAAACAGCACTTCAAATTGTTCAGCAGCCATGTCAAAATAAAGTAAGTTTCAAAGAAAGGATTCTGGCATCGTATTGAAATTTTCACTATATTTTTTAAGAAATAGAAAAAGTTCTCTGATCAAAAGACAACACTACTAACCCTTTAAAAGATTCAGAAAAAAATTTAATGCGATAACAAAACCATTTCTTTCAAAACTTGCCTTATTTTGACATTGCTAAAGAACAATAAAAGTGCTGTTTTTGAAGCAGCCACTTATTTTTCCTTTTCTCTGCCGTAAATCAGCAACCACTGGTCAAATAGACTCTTACAAGGTCTCAAACTTTAAGTTGAAGCCTGGCCTATGCAGGTGTGTAATGACCGAGATGATTGAATCTAAAGCTCCTTCATAGTAGCCACACAAAGGGGACACAGCTTTTTAGGACACCCTGTATGTACAACATCTATGAATGTACAATTTAACAAAACGTATTTACTAAACCGATGCCACTTAGAGCGTGGTTTGTTTGTTTTTTTTTTGTTTTCAGTTTGTTTTGAGTGGGCTTGTTATGCATGCCGCATCCAGGCATGCGACCCCTAGTTTAACGTCCCTTCCGAAGGACGACGAGGTGAGTGCGTAGTCAGGCCTCCGAGGTCACCCATCCGGAGGTTGACCTCACTCGATCAAGCTTAACTTAAGTCGCCTGACGAAGACTGTATAAGCCATTCGGCCACTCACCCCGCAGGCATGGCTACCCTAAATGATCTTTAACAGATAACAGAACAGATACCAAAGGCTATTCCGAAGTTCTCTTATAGTTGGTGTTTCGTTAGGACCAACCATTTCAATCTTCTTTTTTATTAAACTAAATCCGATTGATAGGATTCCTTCTTTCCTCAGGTGAGTTTGGTTGTTCAGCAAGAAATCAAGCCACGAGCAAAGAGAGAAGCATCCGATTTCAATTTTTCAGATAAAAGATGGAAAGACCAGTGGTACTTGGTAAGGATTCTTTCAACTTTCTTCTCTTTTCTGGTAATGCAAATAAGAAATATCTCTGTATGGACCGCCAAGCCTGGTTGGCTCCAAGTCAAATCAAGGTCAGGGTTGAGCTACGAATTCTTGGTCTATTTTGAAATCCATCTGCAGACCGCGATCATTGCATGTCATCGTTCAAGGATGGCATGGTTGCTTTTCGTCCCGTATCTGTTCCAGTCCCGGTCCAGTGCGCAGCGCACTTCAGTTGCAACCTTGTTTAAGGATGTTTCATAACCTTAATACATGAATCTAAAATGAAACTAATTAAAGCATTACAAAATGCTACATATTGCAATTTTTACGAATAAGTATTGGAGCCAGTTTCACATTGGACATCATGCTAACATCGGCGATAAGGACGAACAATCAGAACCCCGGCCGAGAGATCAACAACGACAACAACCTTCCCCGTCACTGCTCTCACCCAGGTCCCCATCCCTCAAGACATTGCTGGCGGGTCAGCGCTTGCTTTCACCATATATATGGCATTTCATTTAGCTTAAAGGGTCTGTTTCATCCAGCATTCCTTGCACGTGTCGTTACTTGACTGGCCTTTGTTTGTCGCCATTTTCATGGCCCATGGCTATATCTGTCTCACTTGTGTTTCGTTGTTGTTTTTGATCGACAATACTACAGTAATGCGAGTCATTGTCATGCCCTGACTGCGATCAAGAAATAAGTACAATGTGCTCAGATCAAAATGCTTGTCAATTGACAATGAAGCCCTTTCATTGATTGAACAAATTGCATTTCCTAATATGAGAACTGTGAAAGATTAAATCCTTACATAAGACAGTTAGCAGCATGGGCTAGAGAGGAAGTCTTTTGAAGTCCATATTTCCAAGTGACACGATTTCTGGAGAGGTTTAGTTCCTAGTTCCTTGTATGCCATCGTCCGCACATATTCGTGTTGGTCAAACTTTGCATGGTTCTGCTCAGCCAAGGTTACACCAAGTCATTCAGCATCATACAGTGCTACCTGCGTGACTGGTCTGTATCCCGGGGGGGGGGGGTACTTGACCTAAATTTGTACGGGGATGTGCCCACGAAAAAAAATTTTCTCACCCTGGTCCAGAATTTTTGCCTTCAAATGATACCCTGTTCTAGAAAAAATCTGTGAAAAGTATACTCAAAAACACATAAATTTGGCTAAAAAATAACCCGTTGTAACAAAATTTCCTCCTTTGACATGTTTCGACAACCTGCTCCAGAAAATTTGCCTTCTTTTGATACCCTGTTCTAGAAAAAATGGGCGAAAACGATACCCTGAAAAACGGCACATCCCCGTCGGACAAATATACTAAGTACCCCCCCCCCCCGGGCCTGTATAGACGAAGGCCTACGTTTGTAACGGTCTTTCTAATGTCTCTGGCTTTGCGCCGGACCCATATTGAGAGAAATAATTTAGTACAACTTACTTGACTTATTAAAATGTTTGTATTGACAATGTAACCCTTTCATTGACTGAATCCTATTCCTAAGGACTGAACGAAAGAGCAGTGTCACTGCATTTGTTAATCCGACAAATTCTATGGATGAAATCCCGTAAGCAGAGCGATTAGCGACGTGGGCCTTAAGTTTGTGAAGGGATTCTACATATGATCTTAACAGCATTTGTAGCTTGATTGAGAAGTAGAATTATGAAACTGTGAATGGGAATTATAAACATAGAGATGCAGAAACAACCATCCATTCTGATATGCTGTACAGTAAACCTTTGATGTAGCTCTAGGCAATAGACAGAAAACCAACGATTCAATTAACCGTGGTTAGGATAATGCTTGGTAACGGTACCATAAACGGAATCGCCGGTAAATATCAAGAGGTAGGAGGAGTCGAAAGTAAAAGTAAAGAGTTCCTCGTAGAAGAAAGTTGACTAACATAGACCAATATAAGAACCTCTTTTAGACAATTAAAGAGATAGGTCGACACTGTCTACCTTTGAAGAGCTACCATCACCCAGAATCCTTTGTAGGCATAGTGCAATTTCTCACTGTCTGCAAATTCAATAGACGATCGCACTTAAGATGGCGGCAAAGAATTTATTACCTAGCTGCATTGTATTCTTCACTCGAATTCTTATAGAATCATTAAAGATTCGTAATAAGAACACAGTGCATCTTGGTAAAAAATTCCTTACCGCCATCTTTAGTGCAATCGTCTATTATCTTTATAAGTCCAGACAGAACAAGCAACTAAAAGTTTTAGCCTGGTTTCCATTGAATCATAGAGCTATCGTACGACGGTCGGCGACGGCCTGCAATTCTGTTATCTGCGCTGTATTCTTGATTTAATGGAAACAGTTGCTCACGATCCCCAAGACAATCGGTGGTCGTAGGTCGTAAGCGATTGTTGCGGCTGTTTCGATCTGGGGAAAAGGGCTATTTTAACCAGCGTGCTTGGTGCATGTCCCTGTGAAAATGCTAAGAACAAAGAGAGCACGAAAGAGCTTTAAAAGACGAAACTACCTTGCTGTTACGGTTAAAATTCAGACTCAAAAAGTGCTTTATAAAATGAAAACGAGAAAATCGAGCTTGGAATGCTGAACGAGAACTTCGAAATTTAACCGCAACCGTAAGAGCCGGGGGAACATTGGGGACGCGTGCCTCCCCAAGAATTCTGAAAAGACAAAGAAGTGGCCTTTTCATTTTCGGGAATTGCCCCCTTAGTTTAAGGAGAAAGCAGCGTTGAAGTGGCATGCCCCCAAGATTGAGATAGGTTCGAGATGCTTCCTACGGCTCTGCTGCATGTTGTATTTTGAGTTTCCTAAAAGCGTTCTGCTCTTGCACGTTTCGATTCTCCAACAGAAGTTCTGCGGTACAGGTCAGAGATTTAAAGTTGTATCTTGAGTAACATTAGTATAATCTAACTTAATCTTTGGTAATCCTTGTTTATTCGGCAGGTTTTCTTCAATGTCAAATTGCGGTGTTTGGGTGCAGTTTGTGACAGCGATTACTTTTGATGTGGATAAGGGATCTTGCCACGTTTAGGAATAACGGATAGGGGATTTGTGATTCTTTGTTGTCACATCCAAAGTATTAGTATTATACATTAATCAAAGAAAACGCCATTTCACTTCACAGAATTTACAGCTGAATTATCTAAGCAAAGATTTTTCCACATTTTCTTATCTTCTGTGTTTGCCTTTTTTGTTGGGGAGACAAGATACGAGAAAACTGATGTGTCCCCCCGTGAAGTGGGTTAAAGCTCATTCGCCGGTCAGAGAGCTTCAACCCCAAACGCTACTGCGCATGAGCTTTAACCTACTGCAAGGGGGGACACATAAGTTTCCTCGGACAAAGCATATCTCGTCTCCCCAACAATTTTCATCTTATTCATTTCATTTGAATGTTTTACCCACGGTTACCCCGTCAGTCAAGAAGGGCTACTTTTCAGGGAGCCGTGCATAAAGCTTTGCAAATTAAGTTATATAAAGTAAAACCCTATTCTAGTTGAAATGATAAATGAATCATAAAGAAGAAACAACAAACTATTTTAAAGCATTTTTAAATACTTTGGAAGAGGATGCCTGCTTCTGAATCTAAGTTGTTCCAAACTCCAGCACCATGATTTGAAAAAGCTCGTTGACCATCACACGTTTCCTCACGGTGTTTCTCAAATTTTTCCTACTTCATGGTGCCAAGATGTGCCCGGTCCGCTCCGCTCTGGTGTCCTTCGCTTGACAGACAATTTGATACGTTGAAAAACTGTAAGATGTCTGTGTTTTAAGATTTCAAAAGACAGAGCTACTGAAAATTATTTCTTAAATTGCTTCTTATTAAATACATTTGGTAGGTTCAAGTTACAAAGCAAACTTAGCTTCTTCATGAGGAAGATATTAAAATCATAAAAACAAGAAATTCTTGAAAAATACCATGTACTATTCATATTGGTATCATCTTAGTGGTATGCGGGGTGAGTGGCCGAGTGGCTTATACAGTCTTCGTCAGGTAACTGAAGTTAAGCTTGGTCGAGTGAGATCAGATTTCGGATGGGTGACCTCTGAGGACTGACCTCGCAACTCACCTCGTCGTCCTTCGGAAGGGACGTTAAACTAGGGGTTCCATGCCTGGATGCGGCATGCACAGTGGGCCTAAATTAGCTTTCAGTTGCTAGAAATCCTGACAAGCCCACTCAAAATAGATTTAAAACAAAAACAAACAAACAAACAAACAAATCTTTCTCTTCATTGTGAATCATGCAAACCCCTGATCTGTCCTTTAAAGAGCCATTATTACCCAGGGCTCTTCGCAGGTGCGCTGCAATTTTAGCCTATCAAATTTAGCTGCAGTAGAAAAGATTGGTGAACACTAGCTCTACTCCATAAGGATCCTCAAGTTACGTTCATCTCATTGAGTTGAATTGTTGTTGTTGTTGTTGTCGCTATACTGAGGGCCTTATTTCCGTAGAGCTTTTAAAAACGGGAAAAATGTCAATCGGTGACGAGTTTCTGTCACTCCGTTGTCTACTAGTCAGAATTTAGCTATGGGGAAGGCGGTTTCTGCAATCATGGCAAGATTGATAGTTTACTGAAGCACATATTCCTAGTTTTATGGTACAGCATTTCTAGAAGACCGATTTCAAGGTATTTTAGGCCAGATGGTTGTGAGATAAAAGTAGTAGGTGATTTAAACCCAATAGACGATTGCGCTAAAGATGGCGGCGAGGAATTTTTTACCGAGATGCACTGCGTTCTTTAATCGAATTCCTATAGAATCGTTAAAGGTTTGCAATTCGAACGCAGTGCATCTCGGTAAAAAATTCCTCGCCGCCATCTTTAGCGCAATCCTCTATTGCTTGCTCTTTCAGTTGCGTTCTAAAACGACTGTGAATCGAACGATGGATCGGATGTACACAACGGTAATAGAATCTGCAACGCCACTTAATCGAATTTCTTGTAGAGCAGCTGAAAGGTTTCATATAGAATCAGTACGGAGCTAGGGAAATGAGTCGCAGTTGTTTCGTTATAAGTTCAGGCAGAAAGCGAAACTAGGATATGTAATTAGAGTCTAGATGAACACTACGGCAGTTGCATTGATGGAAAAGTCAACTACGGCTGTCAGACTTCATAGAAAGATCAAATTTGATTTTTTTAGACATGTTAGACAGAGTGCATGCAAAGGACTCTTGAGGGGTAATGTTACTTATTAAGAGCATGAATTTGGTCGCTCATTTATCATTCAAGTTTGTAAACTGTCTTTTTTATTTTATTGGCAGCATAACCGAAATCCTGGCATGCAGGGGCATGACATGAATATTCTTCCTGCATGGAAGAAAGGATACACTGGAAAAGACGTTGTTATTACAATTCTAGATGATGGTATGTTGCCAGCCCGTTTGTTCTTCACTTGAATCACTCTTAGTGATGCACAGTTTAGGTACGGGGGCAGAAACTGCATTCTTTGGCCCCCCTCCAAGCATCCCACAATTTCCCGAAACGCCTCCAGAAAAAAAGCCAATGAAGTTCTCACCTTCCAAACCTAGCGTTCAGTCGAAATCAAGAACATTCGAATGGGTTGGGTCACAATGAATGGTGTTGGAACGTGGAATATATATTTGAATTGTCGAATACGAGATTCGAAAGGACCTGCTGTCTGCAAAATCATGCTAATTATGCCTGTCAAAATCTGCCAAAATTTGGCAACCGGTACCCGGTACTAAGGATATCTGTCATTGTCTAGCCTCCTATGGAACAATCAGATACCCTCTCCACCATTAAAAGGAGAATAAAAACCTGGGAAGGAGAGGAGTGTAACTGTAGACTGTGTAGACCTTTCGTGGCTCAGGTTGGATTCTTAAAAGGATAAATGCGTTGCATTGTAAATACTAAAAATTTCTGTAAAAACATTGTAAAATCTGTATATATGTATTATACTGAATTAATCCTTATGTTAGATATATATGTATTTTTCTTTTATTTTGAAACAATTTTACTTTGCAGTAGGCTTGAATTAGCTTTTATTTATAGCTATCCATTATACGCCTACTTTAGATAAATAGATAATAATAATAATAATAATAATAATGATAATGATAATAATAATAATAATAATAATAATAATAATGGACACCAACAGATAGCCTTGGAAACGAGGCTGGAAGTAAAGCAATATCTGATATTTACTCCCGAATAAGATAAAGTTTTGGTTTTTCGTCCCAAAGAGCTTATTCTTCAAAAATTCCTGGCTTCCTCGTGATGATATAATCACATGTGTCATCAAATCTCTTAAAGATAGGGCAAACAGCTTCTAAGACTTCGTTCACGCGACGCCGGCACATTTTCAAAACGGTGAAAAATATGACGTTAGGAAACTGTTAGCTAGCGTCCGGACGATGCCGGAAAAATCTGAAAACGGTAGAAAATTTGACAAACTCGTTGCAAGACTCGGATACCAAAGAAATGTACATACACTGTAAGAATCTATCAGTCTCGTTCCGAAAGCGTCGAAATATGTTCTTCAAGGTTTTCGATCGTTCACAATTTCAGAATGTGCCGGTTAGAATTCCGTTTTCAAAATCTGCCGCCAAAAGTATGTCATCTTAGTGTGAACCTTAGGCCTATCGGTCACATTTTTCAACGTTTTCAAAATTTGTGGGCATGTTGTGAAGGCAGTCAGAATCTTCATTCTGATTTCATATTCGAAGGAACCTTCACAGCTACTTTATTATGATCTAACGTTGGAGATTTTTGATTTAGTTCAGAATTACACCATTTGCTATTTCATTGGAAAAGAAAATTTTAGATTTTAATCAAACCGAACACTTTCGTGGATGAAACACAAAAACGTTCGAGTGTTTAAGTCATTAGAAAGGTCTTGGTCACCATATGATAAAGCTGTGTCAAAGAATCATTTCAATGGTCGGTAATTTTTGTAAATGGTCCAACTAATTCAGGCTAGAGTTACACTTTATCAGATTGCTATCGGAGCAGAGCGGAGTGATTTTCACTCCATAGTGATATTTGGGGTAGCAGTTACACTACGACAGTTCTCTTGCTCCCACGCCATATTCCTCCGTAGTTCTGGTCTACATTGCTGGGTGCTTTTGCAGTCAGGCGCTAATCTGAAACTTCATTGTTTCGAAGTGAAGTATATCGGATTCATGCGATTGCACTACAACGCTTCGCTACGGAGTGACTCCGGAGTGATTTTCTTATACATGACATTTTTTGTATGAAATTAGCAAAAATGGACTGGTAATATGTATTTAGTTTTTTAGTCGTCTGAAAATCTGTAAAATTGTCCCAAATTCCGTAAGAAAACATTCGACAATATCGTGCCTGAATTTATTCGTCCGAATTTTTGGCTTTCGATGTAAAGTAACTTTAAACTGTGATTTCATTTTCTATTCATTTAGGCATTGAATATACTCATCGAGAACTGAAGAAAAATTACGTAAGCAGCAACCATTATTTTTTACATTTAAACTTTGTTTTTTACACCTTTAAAAGGTCATCTGAAGCTAAATTTTTGTTGGTCCAAATGAACGGGACTTTTAAGTGATCAAGAATGCTGGTTATAACTTTGTGATGCCTTGTTTCATTTTCAATATATTTGCCATCTTGTGTGATTGGCCTATTACGTCAATATATATGGCATTACTTAAATGTCTCCAACAACTGTAGCCTTTCAAAGATCAGATACAGCTATATGTCAGATTATAATCCTAGTTATTTGCAAACAAAATGACGTCATCTACTTAAAGTTAATATCAGTAAATAACTTGAAAACGAAATGAGATATTAAGGAAATTTAAGCAGGATTCCGTCGATTCCGTCTCATTCGACAATGCCGTTCATTTGCATCAGTAAAAATGTTCACTTCAGATTACCTTCTAAGGAGCTCTGTTAACGAATTGTTTTGGAAACGGTGATTTTCCAATTTTGTTTGAAGGACAATGTAGCACAGATTTTTCATCTTTGTGTAAAAAAAACATTGTTTTGAAGGTAAATCTTTGTAAATCACAAAGGAACAAACCAGATCCTCATATCTTGAACAACTGCTCGGATATAAAGGAAAGTTTGAGGATCACTTTTTGGTGGCTTGATTGAAGCCACCAAACAAACTGCAGAAAAGCATAATGGTTAGGGCCTGTGTACATGACTCTGCTTTGCTGGGACATGTCACCTAGCAGGGATATCTTGCCCTATCAGCACTTTTTTCAGTTTGTGTTGAAATGAAAGAAAGCGGTGGGACAGGATAAAAATTATCCACGCTCATTAGGTTTCAATGACTACCATAACAAAATTATTGGATGCTTATTGATGTCAAGTTTTTCTCGGTAAGGCGGGATAACCCGTCTGTTTCTGTATTCATGGAGAAAATCATCCCGGCTAGACGGGATATCCCACCATGCCGAGACGGAATGAAACATACCAGCTAGACGGGACAGAATGAAAATTCCGTTTAAACGCATCAAAGTGAAAATTTGTTTATATTTTTTTCTATTGGCAGCCGGGGTATCTCGGCTAGGCTAGATATCCTGGCAAGGGGCGATCATGTAAACAGGCCCTTAGAGCTAAATTTACAAACTGACTACGAAACCCTTTTATGTGTATGTTTGATTTTATGGTTTATTGAAAAAAAACTTTTTTCAGATTTCCCATGGCGGACATTCTAAGCAAACCAATCGAAACTTTCTAAACCGGTTTTTAAAGATTATTTGAGATCTCCACTTTGTTCACAAAATCATTTTAGATTTTCACAAGTTTTTCTTGCAATGCTCAATGTTTCCAATGTCATGTTATATCAATCTTTGTAGGACAAAAATGCAAGTTATGATTATAATGACAATGATGCTGATCCAATGCCGAGATGGGCCTTAGAGAACAGCCAGTAAGTGATAAACTGATTTGATGAGTTTCAGTTTTCGCATTGAATTGGATAACGTTTATGGCTTCAAACTGAGACTCATGGCATTACAGCTTCAAAACGGGACTAATTTCGGCCAAGTCCGCCACGTTTATGGCGCGACGAGTCAGATCGCTACTTTCTTTATGTGGTCAACCCACATGCCTCTTCTTAGCGTTTGATTGACCCATTAGTTCAAAGTTCGAATTTTCAAAACGAAGCGACGTCCGAAGCAACGTTCGACTTTTCTTTGAGCTTCGAAGGATAGAAGACGTTCGATGTTTCTTGAGATTGTTTGTAAGATTTTAGTCCCTGTTTAGAATCTGTTTGACTGTGAGTCCTTTGTATGAGTGAAATTAAAACATCAGATTGAAAACATTGAACGAATAGACCTTTTAGCTATTCACCAAGTTAGCCTGGATTGAGAGTTATTTTTATCAATTTTATACACGAGGCTCGATCGAGTGGCGTTAGAGCTTCTATCACTATTGTTCACATCGAAAATTCTGCAAAATGTAGCAAAGTATCATTCGATTGAGATTCTTTTTCAGAATAGCTAAAAGGTCTTTTCAGGGAATAACGTCGTCAGTCTAAGTAAGTGACGTATTGAACATCTTTTTATCAGGAAAATATGTGTTCTTATCTTTTGGCCGCATCGCAAAAAATGCTCCGCAAGTAGCATTCAGCTTCATTTGTCAAATTTTTTACAGTGAGTTAAAGAGCACTGCGTGCTTGTTTGTGAACTTAAAAATATATTTCTAGTACACATAGGTGTTTGTATTTGGCCAAACGGAGGACAGTTTTACCAGACAAGCTGATCACAAATGTATATCAAGATGCTTTACGCTTTAGCAAAGTTGTCATTATTGCAAACTTCCCTTCCTGGGATGGATATGACTGGGCTCTTTTACCAGGTCAAACAAAAATGCTTCAAAATGTCAAATTTACCACTTTGCAAATTCAGCATTTGATGGGAAAGCTCAGACTTTCGAGCAAGTTGTAGCGTTTAAATAGTCATGTTCCTCAGAAGTTTACTTTATTGTGAAAAGCAAAATGAATTCCTCAAGGAACGTTTCAAGGTCTTCAGTCTTGCAAATTTGCACTTGAAAATTTGACACGATTGGGCAAATTTTCCAAATTACGAATTGAAGAGGGAAACGTAATGTAACTAATTATTAAAAGTAAACTCAACGTGGTCATTGGTCTCGCAGATTCGCAGTTGAAACTTCGATGAGGTTGGTCTATTTTTGCAGGTCAACATGATACATCAAAAGGCCATATCTTAATCATGTTACAAGTATCCAATGTTTTCCTGTCGCCATAAAACCAACTTCATGGATTCGAAAATTATGTCGTGAAATTAACTAAGCAGATAGCGGTATTTGTTCCAACATGAAAACAGACCAGAAACTTTGCCGAAACCACACTTTGAGATATGTGAAAAGTCCAATAAAGTTTGGTTTATTACTGACAGTCGTCTGATATGTATCGCATGGAATGATTAATTAAAGTAGTTAGAGGCTGAACGTAGTAAACTTATTACAATCTAAAGGACAACCACACACATACACCATACACTCATTTTTTGTTTGGATGTTGATACATGGAAATTCCCCCAGATACAAAAGGACCACACGTGTTCACATGATATTGAAAACATCAAGAAGCCCCTCTCAGCTAAGAGAATATTCGTTGATCTTTGAGGTCCAAAGCGAAATGCATCTTAACCAAAGTTTAACTGTTGTTTCAGTGTAAATCGAATTTCAAGATCTTCACAGGAGAAATTAGATTTCAGAAGCCATTTTATAAGACTGTGTTTCAGTAAATAGATTGTCAATTAGTTTGGGCTAGGCATCACGTTTTTTAACCCACAAGGAACAGAAAGTAAGTGCGATCGAACAAGAGAAGACAGGTGTGTAAATGACATTTCAAAATTTGTCTCCAATATTTAGGACTACGGGCTGCAGTCCTTGTAATTTCTGTCCCCAACACCATTCATCTCTACTTCAATGTTTTTCGAAAAAGTAGTTCTTTCATTTACAGATATTTGAATCAAATGCCCTCTAAGTAAGCCATACTATCTTTGGTTTATGATACATTTTTGATTCCTTGAATGATTTTGCCTTATTCTACCATTAAAGCCTAGCCTTTCTCTGTGAGCTGTAGTTTTGTTCCTCTGTTACAATATGTAGATGTTGCTGCGTCATTGAAGGGTTAACATCATTTTTAATTCAGTTTGATAAGGAGAACAAATAAGAGACGCGTTTAGTAAGTCTGCCCATGTTAATCAAATAACATACCAGGTAGAACGATGGTGAAACTGTCTCTGTCAAATCAAACGAACAATCAGGAAACAACACACGTTTTTTTATAAGAAACTAGGATCAGGCCATAGTACTAAAAGTTTCTTAATTTACAATAAATTTTGTCCATTTTAGAACTAAAAGTTTCTTAATTTCAAACGAAATTGTGTCTATTTTAGTACCAAAAGTTTCCTAATCTCAAATTAAATTTTGTCCATTTTAGTATCAAAAGTTTCCTGATTGGTTTTTTTTCTTTTAAATGCATGAATTATCAGTGTGGTCGCTCACACAGCTACAGATATGTTTCTTGACATTTAAAACATCATGTAGGAATAAACAGTGTTCTGTTATGTTGAAAACACAAATGGTTAGTTAATATTGCTCAAGAATAAAGGTTCAACGATCTATTTGCTATAATGTCCATGCCTTTAACTTTGAAGAGTTTCTTAGTACTTCTCAGACATAGTACTAGAGTTTCTTAAAATTTCGGCCCTCTTAGTGCTAGTTTCTTATAAACCAGTTTCTTATAAAAAAACGTGTACGACGACAGACAAACAATCGCTTGGAGCATACAACGCACGAATCTTTGTTATGATAAGAATGCTTATTATTCAAAATGTGATCCTTATTAGACTTTCCTGGAATAGGCATGGAACACGCTGCGCAGCACAAGTCGCAGCCGAAGGCAACAATTCATTCTGTATCGTTGGTGTGGCATACAACTCCAGAATTGGAGGTCAGTACTTGCTGAATTGAATTTCACTCTATCAATTTTGACCAGTTAGGAGCAACGTCAAATAACTTTTCATATGTCGCAAGTTGCATTGAATCTTATTGCAGTGTAAGAAACAGAAAGAACACCTCAGACAAGCTTGTCTTCTTCCATAAATTTTTGCACTTAGGAATCAAGGTATAGGATTAGAAATTTTTCAAAAACTTCATCAAGAGAGGAGATCTTGTTTTTTGTATAATTCATTTTTTGCGTGAAATATTGTGTGTTGGGTTGTGAGAGGCAACACAGTTGTAATTGAATTTGTATTGTATGGTTATATGTATTTTAGATCTTATTGTTGTAAAAGATTAGTAATATTGACATATCAAGGCATTATTATCAATTAGAACCTGGAGGAAATTCAGACGGACGATGTGGAACTACTTGAACTCCCGGGGGGGGGGTACTTGACTAGGGAAGTGACCGGGATGTGCGGCAAATCTCTCCATACCCTGTACCTTGTCGCATGAAAATTGACCCAAAAGTGTACCCTGTCGCATAAAATTTTGCCAAAATCCATTGTTTCAAGAGAACTTTTAAACGCATCCTTCCACATGATAACCTGTCGCATGATTTTCTTATCAATTTTAATACCCTGTCGCATAATTTTTATCAGAAAAGGACACCCTATCGTATAATTTTCACCGTAAAAGGACACCCTGCTGAGCGGCACATCCCGTCAAGTCAAGTATGGGAGTATCCCCCCCCCGGGCTTGAACTATAAGAGAAATTAAGCAAAACATAGCAGTAAGATCTCAGTGAAGGTGTTGTGGCGCAATGGTGTAATCCTCTGACGCCTCAGGCTTCGCAGCGAGAACAGTCAGGTGGAGTAGGATCAATACTTGGCAGGGCCCCTCCCACTTGAGCGCCATGACAGGCGATCGCGGACTCGATTAGCACTTAGCTACTTCTGCGATTTCACCAAAAATGCAACTTCATCTTTACTTCACCGTCTCAAACCTTTGCCCAAATGTGAGATTTACAGCTCCCTTAAAAACCCATGGCTGGATTTTTGGGCAAGTAATGCAGGATTGATGCTCACAAAATAGCCTGGTTTGGAGTATTCTTCCAACCGTACCTTTGGCGTAAACGTTTGCCAGTGCCATTAAACGTACCTTTATCCATAGTTTGCTATGATTTAGCTATCAGCAGTAATATCTCCGCTTCTTTATTGTTTGAGCAGGAATCAGGATGTTGGATGGTGAAGTAACAGACTTGGTAGAAGCACGTTCATTGACACATCGCAGAGATTATATCGATATTTATAGCTCAAGTTGGGGACCTGAAGATGATGGACGAACTGTGGATGGCCCTGGGAATTTAACAAGGAGAGCGTTAGAAGAGGGGGCTTTATATGTAAGTAGCGTTATTGTTTAAGGTAATGCGGGGCTAAGTGAACTATTTTGGGGGCTTTGTTTTTTCTCATATCCCAATTCTTGGTCCAAACAATTATCGTGTGACTCTTGAAAGATGCAAATAGATCGAATACAACTCAAATTTTGAGAAAAGGCAACCGAGCCGCGAGTAGACGACTCCCCTTATTGCCTGCCGTTGCCAAACCTGTCAGCATGGGCCGCGCTCTTCATAGTCAAGGTCTATTGATAATCAATCAATCAATCAATCAATCAATCAATTATTCTGTCATCATTCGATCAATCAATTAATCAATGAATCGGTAATCATTCAATCAGTCAACTTAACGATTTGTTGTTAAACGGCTTCTTGTTCTTTCAAGGGAAGAAATGGCAAAGGCAGTATATTTGTATGGGCATCGGGAAATGGCGGCAGTCACTATGACGACTGCAACTGTGATGGGTACACAAATAGCATTTACACAATCTCAGCAGGGGCAGCTACGTCTGAGGGTGAAAGACCATGGTATTTAGAAGAATGTGCGTCTACTTTGATATCATCTTATGGAAGTGGAAACAGTATGAGCGATAAGAAAATTGTAAGTTCTTCATTACATATTTGTAGACCATATCGGCTAAGGATTGCTTTTTTTCGTTGAAAGATTGATCACTTGCCTTGACTTGGGTGCATTGCTTACCTTGACGAGCTTCAATGTAAACTATGAATTGCGGTTTTGTGAAAGCATCAAAAGTTTCCTTAAGAAAGTTGTAACTCGCCATTACTTCAGCCCATTATTAGGTCGAAATTAGCTGCAATTTTATTTTTGGTATAGCTTACTTTAGATAATGACGTGATGATGATGATGATGATGATGATGATGAGGATGATGATGATAGTGATGGTGATGATGATGATGGTGATGATGATGATGATGATGATGATGATGATGATGATGATGATGATGATGATGATGATGGTAGTGATGATGATTATGATGATGATGATGATGATGATGATAGTGATGGTGATGATGATGATGGTGATGATGATAGTGATGATGATGATGATGATGATGATGGTAGTGATGATGATTATGATGATGATGATGATGATGATGATGATGATGATGATGATGATGATGATGATGATAGTGATGGTGATGATGATGATAGTGATGATGATAGTGATGATGATGATGATGATGATGATGATGATGATGATGATGATGGTGATGATAGTGGTGATGATAATGATGATGATGATGATGATGATGATAATGATGATGATGATAGTGATGATGATGATGATGATGATGATGATGATGATGATAGTGATGATAGTGATGATGATGATGATGATGATGATGATGGTGATGATGATAGTGATGATGATGATGATGATGATGATGGTGATGATGATAGTGATGATAGTGATGATGATGGTGATGATGATAGTGATGATAGTGATGATGATAATGATGATGATGATGGTGATGATAATGATGATGATGATGGTGATGATGATAGTGATGATGATGATGATGATGATGATGATGATGATGATAGTGATGATAATGATGATAATGATGATGATAATGATGATGGTGATGATGATAGTGATGATGATGATGATGATGATGATGATGATGATGATGATGATGATGATGATGATGATGATGATGATGATGATGATGATGATGATGATGATGATGATGATGATGATGATGATGATGATGGTAATCTTTGAAGCAAACCAATCAAAATTTGACGTAGTTTTGATCAAAATCTATATTGTATGTTTACCTTCCAGGTTACAGCAGATCTAAATGGGGGATGTACAGCGAAGCACACAGGAACTTCTGTGGCTGCACCATTTGTTGCTGGTTTCGTTGCTCTTGCTTTGGAAGCAAAGTAAGTTTCTTTCTTCTCAATAATAATTATCAACGGAAAATGAATTTCCATGAACATGCATCTATCAAGTACTGTAAAATGACCCAATAATTGGAATTACGCAAACAAAATGTCCTTAAAAGCATGATAGAGAATATCGGCTACAGTTGGTTTACGCCAACTTCAAATCAGGTGATTAATATCTTGAAATTACATCTTTCGAATTCGTTAACGTATTTCTGGTTAAAAAATTTGTGCCATGAATGCAAGAAGTAACACAGTAATAAAACTTCCTCCCAAGTGTATGATGACATGCATCCAAGTGGATTAAAGATGATTCCATCTAGAAGATGAAAATCGAAACATTAAAATAAGTTATAGTATATTTCTGAATGATCCTTACATTTAAAAAAGTTTCAGTATATTTTTTAATACTCCTTCCAGGTTTCATATCCTCTTGAATTATCGGTATATATATAATTGGCTCTTAAATTGTCGGTATATTGTTACAGTGAACTATTTCTGTTGTCAGTAAAGCTTTTTCGGAATTTGTGTGTGGGATATTCAAATGTTCATAATGACTTAAATTCTAAAGTTTAAGAGAGTGACTAACCATTTGTGTGGATTTGAATTAACCGTCATGTTGTCACTTTTTTGCAGTCCAAATCTTACTTGGAGAGACGTACAACACGTTCTCGTCAACAGTGCAAGAACTGATAATTTAAGCCAAGAAAATGTGCAGAAGAATGGCGCAAATAAAAAATTTAGTCCAACGTTTGGCTTCGGATTAATGGATGCTGGAAAATTGGTTGATTTAGCATCAAAATGGCATTTAGTTTCAGAGCAACACATTTGCAAAACTCCAGTTTCAAGAAGATCATAGTAGGTCTTTTTTCTCATGGATACTTTTATTTATCTCAAAGTATGAGCAATTCTATCATTTTTATTTAATGCCGTTGTTGTTATACTAGATATATCATACTCTTTGTCCCAAAAGGAAGATTTATCCATAGAATCCTCAAATTTGCAGCTAAAATTCCACAGAAATTGAGCTATATTGAGAAGGTGTGAGGTGTAAGGTATGAGCAGGTATGAGAAGGGGTTGTGACGCAGTGGTGTAATCCTTGATTTGGAAGCCAGAACAGTCAGGCGGATTGGGTTCGAGACGCGGTAGGGCCTCACCACTTGAGCGTCATGACAAGGAGTCGCAGACTCGATTAGCGCTTAGCTACTTCTGCGATTCCTGCGCTTGGCGCTGAAAAATGCAATTTCACCTTCACCTTCACCTGCACAAGAACCAGAAAACGATTTAAGATGTTGGAAAAATTCGTTGGAAATTGTAATTTGATGATAAAGCGGTAGATGAGGCTAACGACGCCAATCATTGTAAACTACATTTTATTCAGGATCAATCATACAACAGGAAGCATAGTCACCTTTAGATGTAAGGTTTGAGGCAAACAAGCTTGCCAGGTCTCGATGCTGATTTATTTAATCGGTAAGTTGTAGTGTACTCTTCACACTAATGATGTGAAACATGCGTTAAACTATTTATTCTGATAAAGGAAATCCTTAAAACATTCACGCTTTAAATCACTTGTTTTTTCATGTGTCATGGTGCTCGCAAAGTACTTTAGTAACGTGTAAACAATAGAAAGGCTTCAAAAAGCATTGCTCTGAAATGTCTATGAGGGAACGGGTAATCAACATGAATTTTGTTATGGAGCCTATAAGAAACTCGTAAGAAACTCGAGCACTGAAAATCTGATCGTTTTAAGAAACTTTCAGCCCAAATAGTTTCTTATAAAAAGTACGTGTATACATACAGGGATTTGAAACGAAATAAAGAAAGCGAAGATTAGATTTCATTTTATTGATCACTGATTCACGATTTCTTTCAGCATCATCACCAGAGGTGAAAGACTCAGTATTGATATTGACGCGACAGCATGCAAAGGAACAAGAAATTTCGTACGTTACTTGGAACATACACACATCGTTATTAGCTTAGCACATTCGAGAAGAGGAGATGTCTCTATTTATCTTGTCTCTCCCATGGGTACCAGAAGTAGAGTATTAAGTAAACGTAGAAAGGACTACAAAAAAGGATCGTTCAAGAGATGGGCGTTTTTGTCAACTCATTTCTGGGGTGAAGATCCAGCGGGAAAATGGAAGCTAGAAATTGAAGGTATATCTTTATATTTCATTTTATATCTTTAACCTTTAAAGGCCTTGGTATCATTCAAAAGACGAGTTAGCCTCACCATCTAACAAATATAGATAGAATCTACCAATTCTTATGACTGAAATTCATGAGACAATGGACCATCTGAAGCCCTCGTATATTTAGGAGTTCTTTGTAAGAAAGATACCGGATGAGTCAGAAAAAAGTTCCAACTCCAAAAGACGAAAGATCAAAATATTTTTGTGATTTTTCTCGCTGTCCTACAAGCACTAGAAGCATTGGTAAACTCAACTTTATAAAAATTTCATGGTTGCAAAATGATGGAAAAAGGGCCTAAAACATTGATCAAATCGTAAGGACTCTATTTAAACCGAACAATAGGCCATGGGCTTTTCACCTCCCTCAAGAGTGATAAGACATCAGTTTTCAAACAAATACAAAACATTTTCAATCCCATAGCAATTAATGTACAGTGGATATCTCTCACCCATGGGAATTTGCATTTCCGTCACTATTCTGTACGAGAAGTCATTAATTAATTGATCGATGTTTTAGGCCATTTTTCAGTCATTTTGCAACCATGAAATTTTTGTAAAATTGAATTTATTTATATTTGTAGTGCTGGTAGGACTGCGAGAAAAATCACAAAAATACTTTGATCTTCATCTTAAATTGGAATTTGAATGATTCAAATCCGAGTAGTAGTCTTGGTGTTATGAATTTTCAAAAGTGGGGAACTTTTTCTGGCTCACCCGGTATACCCTACAATATCCACACAAAAGAGCTCTGCAGGTTTCCATCAGCATAGTCAAGCTGATAAGGACTAAATTCTGTTTGATTAGTCTCCTCTGGAATACTCTAGATGATGAAAGTAAGAGAACTGGTACCTTGAGATTTGTTAAAAGGCGATTGCAGAATAGACAAAACAATCTTGTTGTAGGCGTGTTCTACGATATTTATTGTAGGATAAACATCCATAAATCACACCTTGATCAGTGTGTTTGGAGTCACCGCAGATAGCAGAATCGGATTAGTCATATTGGAACTGTCATTGTAAACATTTGTTGCTATTTATTTTCTCTTCATCTTACATATTAACTGAATGACTGATGTGCCTAAATGAGATTAAATGAAAATGACCTTTTATAGCTCAGGTTGGGTTCTTGAGCGGATAAATACTGAGAAAAAGGAAACATTGTAAATTCTGCAAATACTGTAAAATATTGTAAACATTTTCATTTTTGTATTCATACCTAATTATTGCATATCATAGATATATTTCTTATCCTGGACCTATTTTACTTCATAGTAGGCTTGTATAAGCTTTTACTTAGAGCTACTTTTCTATGTGCCTATAAATAAATTGATAGTAACTTGATTAGTTGATTTGTTGATCAACTAATCGATAAGTTGATTGGTTGATCGGTTGATAATTGAACTAGTTGATTAGTTGATAAAATTGTTAGTAATAATTGCTATTATTAAACTAATAGTTTTTGACTATTTATTCTAATTATTAATTATCATTGTTATTATTTTGGCATTACAGGTAGCAGTGGTGCAGGTTACCTTGAAGAATGGCAGTTAATCTTACACGGTTCTGAATTCCTACCCGGTGAGCCATATCCAGATTTAGAAGACCAGCCATTTGTGCCCGGAAAGAAAGGTTTGAGATGCCATCCGCAATGCCTTGAAGGGTGTACCGGACCAGAGGCACATCATTGCATTAGTTGCAAGAATTACCGACTCGTTGATGGTAACAAGGTGAGTGAGATTGTTCCTTGTTCTATGGTCGAACCGTAAATAATTTTCTTCTTCCACAAATATATTTCATTCGTTGTTTCATATATTTCCTTTTTGCACCTTTAAACCATTGTTTTGGAGAAATATAATCACCTGGCTATAGCAAGTATTTTTACGTTATCTAAGCTTTTTAAATATAGCGCCAAGCTATTAGGCGTTGGCCAAAACTAGCCCTTACCTGTATGAGTACAATGGTAACGCCCCGGGGGGGGGTACTTAGTATATTTGTCCGACGGGGAGGTGCCGTTTTTCAGGGTATCGTTTTCGCCCATTTTTTCTAGAACAGGGTATCAAAAGAAGGCAAATTTTCTGGAGCAGGTCGTCAAAACATGTCAAAAGAGGAAATTTTGTTACAACAGGTTATTATTTAGTCAAATTTTTGTGTTTTTGAGTATACTTTTCACAGATTTTTTCTAGAACAGGGTATCATTTGAAGGCAAAAATTCTGGAGCAGGGTGAAAAAATTTTTTTCGTGGGCACATCCCCGTACAAAGTTAGGTCAAGTTCCTTCCCCCCCCCCCGGGGGCAACGCTAGTGTCCACCTTTTTCACGAAGCAGAAGTTGTTCGATTGAGCCGTGAATCGATCTTTTTTTCTAGGAATTTGCGTTATTAATTGAAGGAATATGTGTGCTCTGTTATTTTATTTCAAAAATAGGTGTTATATTCCAGGTCAGAGATTTTTTTTGTCATTATTATCCAGTTATTGCCGCGAATATTTTCTAGTTCTAAAAAGTGTCGGCTAACAGTGCCAAACCTTTATGTGTTGAGAATAGGGGGAACTCTGTCTACTGAATCTTCTTCATTTCCGAAGAATTTTTAAGAAATCAGTCGTCACCTTTACAAGACTTATGTTACGTACCTAGTTAAAATTTTATTCCTTCGGATAGTGTACTTTGCTATCTAGGCCTCTGTTAGTACCGTCCCCATTAGCTTGCAAACTGTAGTACGTACACACGATGAGGGCAGAATTTGAAAACAGCAAAAATACTGAACGTACCAAAATGTTTGTCCACATTTCATTGGTGCTGAACATGTTTGAGTAGCTTTTTAGGCATAGCCTCTTTAGTTTTACTTAATTTGATGTTAATTTGATATTTTGAATATCGCTAATTTTTTTGAAGATGCTTAGCAACGATATTGTCGTAAAACTTGGGCTTTAAGATCATCTAAGGCCAAGTTGATGAAATGATAACACAAAAGCTCATACACGGTGCATCAACATGGCAAAACTGAATGCATGTGCAAAAAAGTGACTTTGCATCAGGAACGCTGAAATTGTGTGTGTTTATGTCAAAACCAAATTGATTTCTGAAGATGTACCGGGCGTGCAAAGGAAAGTTAACGCTTTTGTTGGGCTATGAAATATAAAGTATGTAGCAAATATTCAAAACTAAACTGTTAATATATCGGTCAAATGCTAATTTAGATGAGAAAATGTTGAAAATCATGCATATTTAACACAAAACAATTAGAAAATCGAGAATTCCACTTTCCATTCTGGTCAACGATTTATATGACATTGAAGTTTATATGGTCCGTTTCCGAAGTAAAATTTTAATGTCAATACCAAGTAAATCATGGACCAGAATGGAATGCGGAATCCTCCTTCCCAAACGTGCTTTTTCTCAGCATTTTCTAAATTTCTGACTCTGACGTGAAATGCATGTTTCTGCTTTGTGGCATGTGGACATCACGTCGTCCAAATATCAAATAAAAAAGAATTGAGTCAGGCAGTAAGTTCAAGTTGTCTCTAACATATCTTCGTTTACTGACAAGAAAAATGGTTCAGTTAACTTACTAACGTTTTCTTGGTTTTCATTATGAGCTTTTGTGTATTCAGGGTTTATTTTCATCTTGGTCTGTCTTAAATTAGTAGACTCATGACCTGGAGTCCCTCGTTTCCGTGTGCTCCTTTGACTTGAAGATGGCGCTTCGGTAAACAGAGATTTATAATATTACTCTGAAAAACCTGACCCTATTTAGGTCGAAACTCTGAGCTTCCTAGTGTACTAATCAGACAGCGAGATTTGTGAATTACTATGATGACGGCAAATGTCATTGAATTGTCCATTCCACTGACGAATTGATAAGATTCTCACGGGATTCGAGGTTAGACGCCGTGATTCCATCATAATTTCAACGATGAAGGCACAAAATAGGGTCAGCTTTTCACTGTTTGATTATGAGTCCCTGTTGAGCAAGGTTTACCACAAGGATACAAGTGACGCATTGTCTTAAGGCGATCAGATTAGATGTCACGTGACAAATGCATGCGAAAGACGATAATTTAAGTGTTTAGCTTGACTAATTTTGCGAAGTCATAAATCCTACGCGACGTCTGATTTGAGACAAGACGCTAAATTGTTGACCGATAAATAGTCATCTTTTAACGGGGAATTGATATGCTAATTTATGCTGATTTACTAATTTATATATCACAATGTATTTGATCAATATTATCGTTATCAATGTTGAAAATCGTGAAGTCGTGCAAAATGTGTTTCTTTAATGCTTTTGGTAGGCCATGGACACAAGGTTTCGAAACCTCGAAGAGCCTTAAATCTAGAGGTAATTATAGTGCACATTTACATATCCACAAGATTCGTTCAACACAAATGTCTTTGTAAAGTATCTTTTGGATTTTATTGATTCATCATTTTGAGTTGCAACCCCACTTCAAATTTCCTATAAAATTTCAGATGTTATCTGCTTGGCTTTGCTCTTCCTTGTCTTGCAGTGTTACAGGCAAATCTTCGGCAGATTTTATGTAGAAAGTGCTGCAATATTAGAGGAATCCTGGAAGGCCTTTACTTGGTTTATGCGCCTACTGTCCTGGTTCATCTACACACTACAGTAGATCCCCGCATATAAGAACATACCAAGGACGAATGTAGAGGCTGTTTTTTCTAAAATATGAATCTTACCATTAAGAGCCTGTTTCAGTTTGATGAAACATGGATTCTTATTGCAGGGGTTGCAAAGTTGATCTTTGGTTGATGTTATTAAAGTCATTTTGGTCCCAGTTAGCTTTGAAAGTTTTATTCTCCTGCCCAATTATTAGGTCCATAAGTACGCTTCCAAAACAAATAATAGGGCTGATTATCTTTTTGAGACTCTCAAGGGGAGTACATGAGGCGCCCTTCAAATGAGAACCTCTATACCTTGAAATTAGTCTTAATACCTTTGAAATAAAAACCAGTTTCATCCCGGCTCTCGAAAAAGTAGGTTTTTATACGCGGGGATTTACTGTAGCACTTGTCGGAAGTCTAACCGTGCCGGATTAGGCTAAAATCTCTGTCGTGTTTTTGTTGTTACAAGCCCATTGAAACATGTGAGATGTGCAGCAGAGATCAAAAGAATCAGTAACACACTATTTTGTCAGGAAACGTTCAAATAATTTCATTTCTACAAATTTAAAAACAGTTCTACAAAAAATTACAATACCTGTTCACTAAAATTACAAATTTGCCCAATTTTAAGGTAATATGCAGCATTGGACAACAGGTAGAATGGCGCTAAGTATGCTACAAACTCGCCCTCTGTGGTTCAAACGATACGAAATGATGAAGCAGGACTATGAACTGCAAAATGTAGACCAATGGCGTGATTTGTTTAGTAGGATGAGATGAGACACAATAGGTCCGTGTAAGTCCAGATGGGTTATTGAAAATGCACGCATTTCACTGCTATTAAGGCTGTTTTTCATATGTCGCATTTTTTATCGTATGTTCGAAAGTCAACTACAAAATTAGTGCCTTTACGCACAATTTTAGAGAGCAGGCATTTCAATTTGCAATGCAGTTATCTTGTTGAACTTCAATCCAAAAAGCTTGTAATCCATCATTTTATGTAACTCTGACCAATTTGGCCTCACCCACCGCACTCTTTTAACTGCCAGGCGAATTCGACCAGGTGGAAAATGTCATACGCAAACTCCCACAAATTCTATTGGCTCATTGAAAAGCAACGTCACTCAAAAAGCAAACATTTGTGTTATTAGGCGATTGGAAAATGATTATAATAAATCTCTTTTATTAATGAAACTAGAATGCCAGGATTTAGATAGATTTCATACAGAAATTCATGTTTTTTTTTGCTGAATCTATTACCGCACGCCATTCTCAAGATTATACCAACCGAAAAATAATGTGTGCGATATTTCCCACAGAGCCGAAATCATCTTCATTATAGGACAAGTCCGGGATTGATAAAATTATTATTAAAAAGTAACCTTACCAACTGCTGAAGACCAGTCGTGAGTTCTTTCCAAGTTTTGATGCCTTCAACTTTCATAAATTGGTTTTAATGAATCTTCGTAAGTTAGGCCAAATATCGTTGCCATTTGTATTTTGTACCAGAGTGCGAAGGCGCGATAAAGAGGCTAGCAATGTGAGTTGTATGATATCAACACATTTGGCAGCCTCTTTCTGATCAACATGAAGTGACGTCATAGAGAATGACGTCATTTTGCGCTTCGTAGCAGATTGAAATACGTAGTTTCGCCGATCAAAAGAGAAAAAAATTGAAAAAGTAATACACACCATTGACAACAGTGTAATCTCTTGAATAAGCAACAATTATACCAACCCCGGACTTGTCCTTTAATTATTTGAGTTAAGTAGCCGGCTGGCAATAAAAGGTGAAATATCTGTAAGAACCATCTAAATTTGATTTATATTACCAATCATGATGTATTCTTTGTCTGCATTCAAGGACCAAATTTTGAGTTTTGAAATGGCTTGACGTTACAAAGTTTTGAAATGGCTCTGACTTTTGGGAATTGGGTGCGTGCCTTTAGCAGCTGTATGGTCTTGAAGCATACTCCGAAATCACAAGGAATGATCATTAAATTGTGTTTCCACCTTGCACCGCCAATTAGTTGTGATACTTATGAAAAAGCACTGATGCCGTTTAAGACCCGAATAAGTCGCAAATTATAGATTTTTGCGTAGAGCTACCTTAGAACGTACGAACGTTGAATGATTCCTATTCTAATTTTATCCGTTCGTGACATATCGACTTATTTTCCTTTTGTGTGTACTTGTCTAGCGAAGGCGCCATTTTGATCCCCTTGCGTGGCGGCAGATCAACGTAGGTTGGACTTATTAAAATCGTTGTCGTTTCGCTTCATGATAGGCTGATCATCGCTACAACTACGACTCAAAAACTAATCGAAAATTTGGCCAGAAATTGATGAACTTTGCATTGATGCTGGAAGCCAGGAGCTTAGGCCCATTCTACATGATCACAATTCTCCAATTCTAAGATGCCTGAAATTTGTATTTCATCGTGGCTGTAAGGAAAGCAAACCAACCTGAGTCAAAATGAGTACACGTTTTTTTTATAAGAAACTGGTTTATAAGAAACTAGTACTAAGATGGCCAAAATTTTAAGAAACTCTGGTACTATGTCTGAGAAGTACTAAGAAACTTTTCAAAGTTAAAAGCATGGATATTCTGGCAAATAGATCGTTGAACCTTTACTCTTGAGCAATATTATCTAAACATTTGTGTTTTCGACATAACAGAACACTGTTTATTCCTTTATGATGTTTTAAATGTCAAGAAACATATCTGCCGCAGTGTTAGCGACCACATTGATAATTCCGCATTCAAAAAATAAGAAACCAATTAAGAAACTTTTAGTACTAAAATGGACAAAATTTCGTGTGAAATTAAGAAACTTTTAGTACTATGGCCTGATCCAAGTTTCTTATAAAAAAACGTGTATTTCTTTTGTGTGCTGTTTGAGGGTTCCTTCACTTTGATGAACGGACCTACTTTTAAAAGCTCTTCGGATTTCACCACAGCAATCGACAGCAACAATCTTGGCACGCTTCGTCGCTTTGAAGCCTCGAGACTAAAGGGAGGCTAATTCTCGGAATGAGGCTTAAATGTTGATATCCTGTTCAGATTGAGCACGGTCAACTATTGTTCTGTCTGCAATTTCACTGGCCTTGCCAGTTTCTCGATTATTTTGGCCGGATTTTTTTAATTATCAGTACCACTGGAAGCAGAGTGCCATCATCCAATTCAAGGAACAAAGCGAAAACTGGGAGTTACGTTATTAGTCTACCTCAAAGGCTCTGGAGAAACTATGCCACTCAAACGGAACCCCTAGAAGAGCACTTGATTTGTACAATTTTCGAGGGCCGTTGATGTCACGTCTGACACCACGCACAGGGATTGAAATGGCGCCTTCGCAGGAGAAGTACGCACAATGACAATTAAGTCGATATATAATGAACGATGTAATGAATTAGAGCAGGAATATTTCAATGTATCATACATAATCTTATCCAAATTCAGCGTTTCCTACTGTCCTTGGCCCTGCGATATTTCATTACTGCATGTAAAATGCTAGTGCGCAGAATAGTTTTTTCATGCTGCAATTTAGTACGCAGGGGCTCATAAACTTTCAACACGTGGGGGGGGGGTGCATGCTGGTATCTGGGGTCTGAAATCTTACTTTGCATCTATGTTTGGGGTCGGTGAATAACACCATAAACAAACTTTGATATATGGGGTCCATTAATCTGAAGAAAGGAAAAATCGTGCAATTTGACATGAGTCATTATCGTGGCCCATTCAGTGAATGTCGTTCCGCAAGGGAGCTTCAGAAATAGATAACACTATTTGCGGCCTCCTAAACATTACACTCAGTATTTCGGGTCCAGCAAATAAATAGTAGCATGGAGCCCTCAAATTGAAATTTTCGGAGTACCCCCAAGGATTTAACAATTACTGTCCTGAAAAATGAGATAAGGATCGCCCATAAATTTATTTGGTCCTCGATGCAAGCATACACACAGAACGCTAACAAATCGGTAAAATAATCAAGTTTATTTGAGTTTTCAGAATTGCATCATTTGGTTGGTAATGTCACATTTAGTGCTAGTAAACTGGGTGAGCCAATAAAAGTTTACGTTAGTTGGCGGACTGTGGAAAATAAAAAGCATGCGGCAGATATTCAAAAAAGAAATGTTAATCTATCAGTCAAAGCGAGGTCAAAGGTTAACTTAGATGTGAAAATCTTGCTTTGTATAATCACTCATCTTGTAGACCCAGAAATTAGGAAAATGCTGGGAAAGGGTTTGTATGGGAACCAAGATTCCACATTCCATTCCGGTCCATGATTTACTTTCTATTGAAATTAAAGCTCATTTCCGAAACTGACAATGGCATCGAATTTGACTTTTAATACCTAGCAAATCATGGACGATAGTGGACAAGGAATTCTCGATTCCCATACAAAACCCTTACAGACTTTTTTCTAATTTTGAGAGCTAAAAGGTGAGTGATTTTACCAAATAAAATTTTCGCGTTTAAGTTAGCCTTTGAATGATAAGTTAATATTTCATTTTTCTATATCATCGGATACATACTTTTTATTCCATCGCTCGCCAAACGTGTAAACTTTCTTTGACTCACCCGTTAGATTAATCATCTAGAAGTAACAGTTGCATCGTTAAAATTGATTCATGTAGCTTTTTTATTTCTATAGGACATGGAAAAGTTTGCTTTTAGGGCAATGACCTATTTTTAAGGGCTACAAGCGCTGCTAAATGTGTTTCTTACAGCTTCCTCTTCACGCGCGTTGTCCATTTTCTTGTCTAAATCTGCATCAATGCACCACATTTACATATACACAAAGATATATTGGCTGCGATCACACTAGAATCTCATCACGTTATAGTCTGAAATGTTTCACTTTCTTGAAATTTATTTTTAACGTCAGAAAGTACGGCGTTATAATTATACGAAGATACCCGGTAACACTATGCCCGTCACGTCTTTTGCAAAGCTGCCGGTGTTGTGGCTAACTATTTTGGCGCGAAAGTAATTGTCACAAGATAACCTTGGTAAACCATGATTGGTTTATTTTTCTTAAACAACGCTGTAATTTTAGTAAGAGCCTTGTATATCCCGTTGTTTTGGACACTATAGTTTTTTAAGGACCCTTGTCCCAAGAACGAAATGTAGTAACAACGTTGTATATGAACAGGAAGAGCGGTCACATGCAACGGCGTGATAAGCCCTTTTTTTCGAAAGGAAACAACTGAATACACCGCCTAGTGTGACCGCAGCCATTGCCTACGCGTAGACCCATTACTATTAAGGAAGAAGTACCAACCTTTGTTCTATTGAATAACCGGTCTACTCGTAGCCTAGCAGTTACACGCAATAGGTACAAGGGTTCAAAGCCAGCTACTTTCGTTGTCGCTAAGAAAGTTCAGAATTAATTTCTTCTCGTATGACACAAGCCAGTCTTCTATGTCATCGACATGCTCTTTACAACGTTTAGGCTGAAAAATAACCATGAAGTTATCATCTAGCCTCACGACATTGTAACAGTTCTCACAGTTAACGACAACAGCAACAACAAAAATAGCAACAACAACAACAACAACATTTTTTACCAATAGTGATAATCACAAATATATAATCACGTCGACTGTTACACAACGAAATTTTACGTCAAACTTGTTATTGCAATGGCGTTCAGAACAAGTGCAACTATATATTGTTTTATTGAACATGAGAATGAAAATCCAGCCGAAAACAGCTGAAATGGTCTCCCATTTTACTGATATCTTAGCTCCTAACATAGATTCACATCGCTTATTAACAGATTCCATGGAGCGTTGCAAAACAAGTTACAGAAAGTGTGCTTCACACAAAATTCTCAATTTTTGCATTGCAACGTTCGGAGCGGAAATTTGACAATTAATGCGAGTTTCTGCAAGGTACACCGTTCAGTGCTTGCTGAAAATTTAACTGTTTCGATTCTGAAAATCATCATTTAGCAGGAACGTGTGACAAATGTTATCAAGCTAGTAAATATATCATCGCTAGTAAATGTGTCATCCCACAAGCATCATATTTTGGTCTCTCGCTATTTATGCTTGATTTCTTCTAAGCTTCTTTCTTTGACGTCCGCTGTGAAGCAGCAAATTATTGAACGCACGGGTGTTGTAAATTTTCACTTCTGTATTTCATCGGTGATTTGATCAAAATTTTTTGATTCACTCAGTAATTTTCCATTTTAAATGCAATCCAAGAACCGGCAAATTTACCTGCATAAACTTTTCACAAAACGCGATTTATAGCATCTGACAGACTTTGTATTACAATAGAAGCAGTTTCTTTAATTGGCACCTCAATTCAAAGCGATTAACTTGCTGCAGACAAAGGAGATTTTCTCAACCAGTAAATCAAACAAACACGGCCGCAATTGTTGCCCCGAAACCAGTAGGCCAAACTCTCGCCTTGTGCAAGCGAAAGGTCGTTTTTAAGGGAAGTTATGTGCTTATGAGGAAAAGAGAAGGGGAAAGCTAAGTTCTGTGGGGTGGATTTTGTTTATTTGATTCATGAGCTGTGTGTTAATTGTTTCATGTAAGCCATAAATACCCGAGAATTATAATGCTTTCTGCTCGGCTTCTGAATCAAATGAACAAAGTCTGCGGTGGAGAACTTATAGAATTAACTTTTTTCTTTCGTCATAAGCACATAATTTCTCTTAACAACTACCTTTGGCTTGCACAAGGCGATAGTTTGCCCTGTTGGTCTCTGGGCAACTTTTTCGATCAGGTTTGTTTGATTTACCGGTTAAGAGAATTTCCTTTCACTGCAGTCACAAATAGCTTAAACTTAGGTGTCAATTAGAGCAACTGTTGCTATTGTATTTCCAAATCTGACCGTGTTGTTTAGCAGATTAATTTCTTTGTGTATGTATCAGAAAGAATGGCACACGCTTTCGGAGACTTGAATTTAACTGAAAGAGTGCGAATCAAACTGGGCCTTTTCAATGGTTTTTTTGTATTGTTGGACTTTTGAAAACAACAGTTGGTCATCTTTGGGCGAGACTAGATCATTGGCGAGACAGACTAACGTCATATTTAATAATAGGGCCGATAACTAAGTTTTGGGCAATTTTTTCGGAAAGCTGGTAATAGAGACATGTGCAGTATAAAGTTTTCAGACGATCCTTTCACAGAGAGTGAAAATTTTAATCGAAATGGCATTTAGGCAGCCATGCAAGCTCAGTAGGGTAAGATTTTTCAAGTATCATTTGAATTTATTTTTAACGGTTTCAGCACCGGATGTGTCTGGAAACGTATGACATGTGAAAGTTAAGTGCTCCCACAACCTCGTTCCCAGGGTGTTCTTACGTCATACGCTGATCACGAAGCCGAATGAACAACGAGGTAGCGCAACGAACTCTCTCTGGGGACGAGATTGCTGCTCCCAGGGTATCATTGCAATGATGTTGGCAAATTTCTTGTTTAATAACTAAGTACAGTAGTGTCCCGCATATAAGAAACAATGTTTTCAATTTGAGGTCTGATTTGTTTCTTATAAAATGAGATTTAAAGTTAAAATCAAGGTAAAGTTTCTTAAGTTTCTTATTAGAAAAATCGTGTACTATCATTGAACTACTGAGACTCAAGCTCCATTGTCATAGAAACTTACACTATTTTGATTTGTATTTGTAAATTTTCGCTGTACCAATAAAAGGTATAATTAGTCCAGGAAAGTGCTTTTTGCTTCCTGTGCATGTAAAATTCTTGTTTTCACTTGAATATGTACAGTCTGATTCAACTGCAAAGCTGAATTTGTTATGCTTTTTCAAATTTCTTATACTTTCATAGTTTTTAAATAAGAAACAAGCCTTTTTCAGACCATCACCAGTTTCTTATAAGAGGGGGTATTATTTTAAAAATCAAGGCCTGATGTTTCTTAAATTCATGTTTCTTATGTGCGGGACACTAGTGTATGTTTGATAAGATGCTTGCATTTACCTGACGGAAATTGGCCACACGGTTTGAAATTAGTATGGCTACTCCAGTCCAGAGAAGCCCCCTGCAAGAAGGATAGAAAGTTTGCTAAAATGATGGTCAAATTTAGTCAGTTTTCATGCTTCAGTGCAATGATTTGAACACGTTTCAGCACGTCTTATCCGCTTTGGAGGATGGAATCCCCTAAATAGATTTATTACTTTAGCGTGGAGATTTTTTATTCTCCCACATGGAAAACCCTTGCTAAAATGTGTTCAGGTCATTGCAGAAAGCAGAAATGTTAGGAAAATTCAATCATGACTTTTGCCGTTTTATGAAGGTTTTTCGAAGAGAATGGGAAAAATCTCTCGTAAAATCGAAGTGGAGTGGCCAATTTCAGCCATAGGAGGCACAAATTGCGTATTATGGAAACCCGTGTGACTTTACTGAAGCAATTTATGCTGCTGCTGTTTCCTAACCGCGACATAAAGACATCATTTTTTTCGTTGAGCTGAAAGAAAATGAAATTGATACCATCAAATCGTTGACTGTTTATCTCTGTATTTCCTCGTGCTCCAGAATAATGGCAGCATCCTGCTACTATAACAACATCGGATATTCTGTTGCTGTACTGCAAGGATGCAATGTCATTGGCTGGTTATATTGTACAAAACTGAATCGTTCCTACTCGCTTTGAGTAAAGTCATCGTTGAGTAACTCAGTTCAGTTCAGTGCATTTCATGTAATTTTAAAATTCCACTTCATACAATAACATTGTAACCAAACAATTTCACTAAATACAACAATATTAGGAAATTAAACCAACATGGTGAACTACCGATACAATAACAATTAACTAAAAAATACAAATCACGGGAATTGTATGTAGGAGAATAACTCTCGGAAAAGTGTTCTGAAATCCAAAGAAATTTCCCGCCACAGCAAGCATCGTTGCAGCAAGGACGGGGGTCATGCATTTGTTTTCCTTCACAAATTTACCAGATTTGGACGCTCGATCCAAACCTCTTTTTTGAAAAATAAAAAGGTCTATAGCCATAATGACATGATAATGTTGCATCAGTGCAATACAGCAACAGCAACAGAATATCCGATGTTGCCTTAGCGGCAGGATACTGTAATGTTTGGGGGCACGAGAAAATGCAACAGAGATAACCATTCAGTGGCATGAATTTCGATTTTCTTCAGTTTCAAAGAAAGATGAGTGCTGTCTTTATGTTGCGGATAGAAATATCTGCAGCATAAATTGCTTCAATAAAGCTACCCAGGCTCCCATAATATGCGACGGGGCCCACAAAATTTCTGTAAATTATTTAAAATTTTGACTATTAAATAACGTATTTGAATCAGTTATCAGTTTGATATTCACGAAGCAGTAGCCTTTTAAAAGGCGTGCGCTTTCTCCTGACTCGCCGGGTCTAGATTAATCTGTATTACAGAGTGTCTCTTAAAGTTTCCCAGCTTTAAACTCAGATATCTCTCAACCAACAAGGACAGATTTTGTAATGAAATAGCAGCAACTGCTTTGACGCCTTAGTTCAAAGCAATTAGTGACTGCAGACAAAGAAATTCTCGCAACCGGTAAATCTAAACAGATACGGCCGCAGATTTTGCCCCGAAACCAGCAGGGCAAACTCTCACTTTGTGCAAGCGAATGGCGGGTTTTGAGAGAAGTTATGTGCTTATGACGAAAGAATAAGGGTAATGCTGTCTTGCGGGTTTTGTTTATTTGATTTAGAAGCCAAGCATCAGGCATTCTAATCCTCGGGTATTCAGTGCTTAAATGAAGCAAGTACCACTCAGATCCTGAATCAACTTGGCAAAATCCGCGAGACAGAACTTTAGGTTTCCCTATTCTCTTTCATTGTAAATAACTTCTGTTAAAACCACCTTTCGCTTGCAGAAGGCGAGAGTTTGCCCAGATGGTTTTGGGGGAACTTTTGCGGTCGTGTTTGTTTTGATTTATTGGTCGGGAGAATTTCCTTTGTCTGCAGTCACTAATCGCTTTGAATTGAGTGTGTCAATTAAAGCAACTGTTGTTATTGTGTTACGAAATCTGTCCTTGTTCTCTCAACCTGCTTATGCCAGGAAAACAAATGAAACAAAAACGGGGGGCTGTCAAATTTTCAATAAACTTTTCAGTTTTTGTAAGCAACATTTCACAACATCAACATATGTAATTGGTCACAGCATGATGATTTGCCTATATTTTTCTATTCATCCTAATATCAATGACCAGGGCACGAAAAATATTTTTCTTTATGTGACCGGACAAAACTCATATTTCAATTTCCTGCATGAAGAACCTGGAACTATGCTCCTAAAATGGAAATCTGGCTTCACCCCGCACTCCTTACCTTCCAAAACATAACCATTAATACGCCTCGATGCAGCGTTGCTGATGTTTATTGGCATACAATTAGTGATAAATTCTAGTTATAACTTTTAAACACCCCCATGCGTCTATCAGATGCCAAATATTAGATGAGGATGAAGTCGGAACTCGATACAAGAGACAATTTGAGTTGGGCATGAAGCCACCAAGAACTATCAAGTTATTTAGTCATCTAGTGATTTGCTTCATTATAGAAAATAAATTTGCATGAATACAACTATATATGGTACTTCTGCTTGACTAAAAGATACTTTGAAAATTTCCTGCAGTTTGTGACAAGTAGAGAATTTTCATGCGACCGCATGGTCACATGGTCAGGTGGGTTTTCATGCCCTGTCATTGACACCCCTACACCCCTGCAAATTGAATTATATCTCAGTGTCTCAAACCTCATTTCTGTAACCAGGACGGGGGTTATTTTAGCAGAACTTGGTAAGCGTGTCCATCTGCATGTTGATATTATGAAATGCTGCTTACTAACGGTGAAGAGTTGATTAATATTGGGCGGACTCCCCGTTTCTCTTTCCGTTGCTCAATTTGATCAAACTAGAGCTCATTTAGTAACTGCATTATTATGCTGTCAAAAAATGTTGTTTTCGCTTGATCAGGATGAGCAAGTCAAGATGTATCAAAGTTTAAGACTGGGAGACCTTTTTACAATTCATACTAAGAAATTTACAACAACATCTGCATGCTATTACTAATCTGATTACTATGCAACTCCTTCTCGCTGCATACAACACGACAGAGACGATACCAGCGAGAGCGAGCGAAAGACGACTACCCCTTGGCCAGAACATAAAGACAAGCAACGTTGTATTACATGCAACTACTGTACACTACGAACGAGTGAAAGCAAAAGTAATGGATAATACACACCAGATTCTGTCTGAAATTAGATGACGGGTCAGAATTGAGATGAAATTAAAGAAAGCCGAGAGCGCAGCTCCTTCTTACTGAATAAAAAACCCGACACCTAATGTGAATTAGAATATGCAAAGAAAAAAGGAACATACGTAAAGGGACTGGGTGGTTAGGACTAGGCACATTCCTAAAGTTTCAAAAGATCTGACCAGTTTCGTGGATGAAACGTAGATACTTTTTATGAGACACTCTGTATATTTCGATGCAGAATTTAATGCTACATGAAATTTAAACGAAAGTTAGAAAGTTTGTATCAATCACAATAGCGTAGATTTGATTTATGTTAAGGGCATCTTTCTCCTGTGATAATATGGTTGAAAAGCGTGAATTTGTTTGGATCGCCAAAATCTAAAGAAACGATTTTCTCATAACAAAGGCAAATGACAGAAAGCAAGGATATTGTTATCCAATATGGGAACATACCTCTGCAAGATTTTTTAAGGCTTTCTCCGCCATGTCTCTTCATTTTACAGTACCTTTGCCTTTCTCTAAATCAATCTGCAAGGAAATTAGCCAATGAAATTATTCTGTACCTGAAATAATTAGACACATCGCATCATTTTGCGACTCGTCTTGAACTATTCTGCTAACTCAGAAATTGTTTGCATAGTAAATTCTTGGACTTTACTCTTTAACTCCTTTTCACATCAATTCTCCGGAAAATGGATAAATTTCATCACTGTCTTCACCAGAAAGTCACTGTATCATGGCGGAAAAATTTTCCAAATAGTGTGCAGGGAAGCTACTTTTCAATCAAAAAGCATTATTCATCGCCATTGTTTTTAAACAATGGATCTGTGTTCTATCACTCATTTAGGGGTGACCGCACCACCTTGCCCTCGAGTTTCCACCACCATTGCAGTATTTACCCCCAGAGCTAAATACTTTCATTGACAATCAGTTAAGTACGTAACGGCAATTTTTGGTTTCTCCAAATTGGAACTTCAGCTTTGCATTCAACCATTTTGCCAAGTCTGATCCAATTTGATCCCACCTCTGACCCCAGGAAGTTGTCGTGGAAAGCGCCACAATGCCATGAATATGCACATGACAACCCCCAAGGAAACATTCCAAATTTAAGTATGCATGTGTCGGGGCATGACACTTTTCAAAGTACCATTTCCTGGTGGCAGAGGTGGGATAAATTGTATCAAATAAGGTTTAATATCCTTGGCATTTTGGTTCATTGGTTACCTTCAGTTTCGTCTCAGTCAGTTTTGAGATTTAAGTATCAAATCTGAGGACAGATGCACATAGAAGACTTGGATTTTCGACAGATTTTGCCTCGGCTTCAAAACAACGTCAGAGCATGACCCTGTTTGGGAGTAAAAATGTCTCTTATGTGTTTGAATATAGGCCTTGCTTATCAAACTTTCTTGACAAAGAATGAGCTAGACGAAGGCTTTGTTCAATTCTACTCAGAAAATGATTCCAAGTAGAATCCCCGAGAACTCCTTAACAGCGTGATAAGTTTAGGCATACTAATTCTCTTGTCGATTGTAAGACCAGGGAACAAGGACAGATTTTGTAAGACAATAGCAGCAGTTACTTTTATTGACACCTAAATTCAAAGAGATTTGCGATTGCAGACAAAGGAATTCTCTCAAGCAGAGATTCAAAACAAACGAAGCCGTAAAGTTTCTCTGAAACCCAGGTAGCTATCTCGCTTGTTGTGCATTCCACAAATGGTTTTTAAGAGCTAACATGAGCGTATATTGAAAGAAGGAGGATATATCTAAACATCTACCACGGGCATTTTATTTTTGTTGTTCAAAAGCAGAGCAGCAAGTGCTTTGATCACACCCTAAAAATACGAGAATTGAATCGACTGCAAATCGGTTCCTATACCAAACATATAAAATGCCCGTGGTAGATGTTTAGATATATCCTCCTTCTTTCAATATAAGCTCATGTTAGCTCTTAAAAACCATTTCTGGAATGCACAACAAGCGAGACAGCTACCTGGGTTTCAGAGAAACTTTACGGTTGTTTTGAATCTCTACTTGAGAGAATTCCTTTGTCTGCAATCGCAAATCTCTTTAAATTTAGGTGTCAATAAAAGCAACTGCTGCTATTGTCTTACAAAATCTGTCGTTGTTAGACCAGGGAGTGATTATGCGGATTACTAAGCATTGATAAACTAAACAATGGGACATACGATCAAATGCCTGTTAGTTATTCCTGCTTGGAATCTCTTATCAAGACGCTTTGAAACATGACTCTTAATTACCTGAACAGTCTCATTTCCCACTGAATACCCAATTTCCTAAGAACCTTGTCAGCCTGACTTGCATATTGTAGGTTCTTATACGCACGTTTTTACGGTAGCGTATCTAGGCGATTTCTTTGCCCTATTTAAAGATTTCGTGAGCTCCGTTGGTTATAACTGTCTTGAAGAAACTCATACTATAATTGTAGACTTGGACTATCAGGAAAATCTCAATGCGTAGGCTCTTAGGTAGACTTATTACGTTGAGTCTTTTTAATCGCTACCTATCACCCACCCCTAGATCATATAGTATTTGCGAGCGAAGGGTGGATGGTGGTAGCGAGGCGATGTTTCCAAAGTGGAAATGTGGCTTTCTGGCGTTTCATCTTAAACTTTTTAAGCCACTGGCGGACTTAGGGGAGTGAAGGTGGGGGCAACTACCCCCATTCAGGATAAAAATTTAGCTTGTTGCCCCTTTCCCCTTTGTTGGAAAGAAGTGCGCCCCTTATCGTGACTCTAAGACACTAATTTTTAAGCTTTTTAAACTTTTTGGATCAGAATGTGGAGGAAACGTACAAATCAAGATGTTGTTTAGTTTGAAAGCCAAAAAATTTTCTCAAGGAGGACTTCAAAAAAAATTTCGCCTACCTTCGGCGCGCTTAGTTTCAGCTTATACCCTTTGCTCCCTCTCTGCAGGCTGCTCCTCCCTCAACTTCGCGCTGGATCGACATCGGGCCATGCTTGAAGCATTGAAACAAACGTTTCATCTTTCAAAATGACATAGGTGGATCAAAGAAAAAACAAACAGACGAAATTGCAATTTTAGTCGAAATACTTTCGAAGTTTTGGGATATTTACGACGGGGGAAGAGGGACCTTTTTTGGGCCAACAGGCCAGTGTGTGCCAATTTAGTCTCAAATCGGATTCGGCGCATTGAGTTCGAATTTACCCCTGCTTTACTGCTAACTTGATTTGGTCTTGCGTAGCTCCTGTGGTCTTTCGGGCGTAATTTGAGATCAAGGCCCGATCAAGGCTTTGTCCAGCTTTTGATTTTCTGACTTTCTTGGATCCAGCAGCTCGTGTTAATCTTCTGAAAGATGATATAGCCTACGACCTATCGGTCAAAGTTTAAATCATCCACATTCAATAATTAATTCTAGTGATGCAAATGTTCCAATGGTGTATGTCTTACCTCACCCGGAGTCCAATTGTAAATAAATCAAAAATTGCAACGTACCTTCTTTCCATCTTTGCTTTCAAATGAATTGGTTCTTGTCATTCATTATCAATATTTCACGCTTTCATTTAATTAAACCACAGTCGAAGTAGTTGGTTTCGTGGGCTGCCGCTATAGTCCAGTTTGCCCTGGAGAAGTAGAAGAATGATCTCTTTCAACTTTCAATAAATGTTTCGTTTGATGAGATGGATGTATCATTTTTCTGCGCTGTATTTTATCTGTGTGGTATGTGAGATCAAATTCGATCGTGTCAGAACACGAAAAGTCTCAATAGTTCAAGAGCTATGAAACTTTACTGAAATACATCATTCAACAAACGGCCTCGTTTTGGAAACTTTTGAAAATGTTTTCATACGAAGCATTTGATCGCGAATTCGGATTCAGAGATCAAAGTGTAATCCAGATTCAAATTTTTACATTCTTGTATTTACGATTTCAGTTTTATGACGACGATAGATTTGAAAATCTATAGGCGATTTGACTATGCAAATCCTTGTGAGAGTGTAACTTTTACTCTATGCTTTCACAACAACTGCCATTATTCATGATGAACAAATATTTTGATTTATCATCGCGAACGCTAGAATCATGAAAATTTGTAACCAGACAAAATTGTGGATGCTGAATCCAAATCTGAGGTCATTAATTTTGTATGAAGCAATTTGAAGAAATTCTGACCAGATCCAAAGCGAGGCCGCTTAGTTGAAAATGTCTTTAGAAATTGCTTAAAATCTTTGATAATTCATGGAGACATAGATAACATTTGGCCTTTTCACAAATGGCTATTTATATTTGCCTTTTCATTGATATACCTTACAAGTCAGTTCACAACTCTCTTTCTCTTGGCTAATCAACTTCAGCGATAGATACTAGGGCTACAACTTCACTCTTGTCGTTAGACTCTGTCGGGAGTCTGGGTTGACACTTTGATCGATAGCCTAAAAAGAGGACTGTATCTATAAAACGATAAAAGCTCGATCCCAAGCGCAAAGGACCTAACGCCAACCCTAAAGTTAATTGAGAAAAGACAAGAAAGATAACTCGAAATTGCTGAACAACAGGCTCAACATAATATCTCAACAAGCTTATTACTACTAACTCTAAATACTCAAATTCTAAGTCAATACTTCAGATGTGATACTGCTGGCCAAATCAGCACAACATGATTTTAGGCTATTGAAAAAGGCGAGGATAAAGTTTCAGGTGCGGTTTTTGGTGCCAAGCAATGAGATCGCAGAAGTAGATTAGATTAAAAGAGTCCGTGACCCCTGGTTGTGACGCTCCCGTGGTACTGGTGGGACTTGAACCCTGTGCTCTTGATTGCAATACGGTACCACCTTATCTTACTTATTATTTGTTTGTTTGTTTTGTTTTTCAATTTGTTTTGAGTGGGCTTGTCAGGATTTCTAGCTACTCAAATCTAATTTAGGCCGATAATGAACGCCGCACCGCTAGGTTTATCGTCCTAGCTTAACTTCAGTCACCTGACGGAAACTGTACAAGCCACTCGGCCACTCACCCCGCTAAAGGTTTCCCACATGGTTTTCCTTCCGTTTGAAGGTCCAAAAATGTCACTTTCATGTGGTGGGTTTACCGTAAACCATTTTGCCAAAACTTGAAATTTGATCATCGATTTTCTTTTATTACAGACTTGCGTCTCAATTTGCCCCGCAACATACTTCACAGATGACATTTCGTTGATGTGCTTACCTTGTCATGAATCATGTTGGACTTGTAATGGTCCTGCCAAGAATGAATGCTCCTCTTGCAAATCGGATGAATCCCTCTACAAGAAAAGATGCGTCAAGAAATGTCCTTCAGGTATATTCCTTAAAGATAAATTATTACTCAGTGTCCTTTGCGAGCACGCTACCGTTTCAGACCGTCTGAACACTTCCACTAGGGTAAAAATTTTCTGTCGGTTACAACTACTGCAATATATGGATCCATCACGCCTGCCTGGCCCAGATTTGGCTCTCAGACAGTTTAAAATTCCAGACCGCCCGCAAAGGACCTTGGGTGATCATGGCCTTTTAATGAATTGCCAGAACTTTCTGTTGCTAAGCGCAATCGGACTATTCGGTTGAGGTTTGTTCACTCCCAACTCAAGTCAAGTGATGAATTTCTTGATAAAAATCTTTGACTTCCTTTACGCATTTTATTACATGGGAATTTGTGCTGTAAATGAACAGACGTCAGCCGAATCGGTCAGTTTTCAAGTTTTGTACCGTACGAAGACTGAAAAATCATATTCTTCATGTGAAGAGCAGAGTTCATTGATTTTGTGTTAGAATTATGTTACTTTAGGGTTCAATTGCTATGTAAGGACTTACAGTCAAAGCGAAAAGGCGTGCTACCAATGTTTTCAAAAACAGGACTGTATCTTCATCGAATTTTGTTTTCTTTTCGTGACAAAGTCTCTTGAATAATCTTATTCATGGTGGTTTCTTAGGGAAAGCACTCCTATGGTAATCCACTATGCTCCACCCAACGCAAGCAATATTTGAAGCAAACGGAGGAAAACTATAAAGTATTGTTTGAATAATCATCCAGTCATGAAAATTTATTTTCAAATAATCTTTGAAGTTACATGGTACGCTTCTTCCGCTTTGCCTGTAAACCTAGAATTTGACAATTTTTGGACTTAAGACCTCGCCATCACCCAGACTTGCATTTAGGAAGTTTTAGTTTTTCCCAAGAGATTCGAAAAGTGAAACAAGTCCTGCGGAATTTCCTACAGTGATGACCTATGCAGAATATAAGTTCTTGTGAAAGATGACAAAGCAACGATGATTGCTTAACTTCTTTGAAATATGTCGGCCATTCCCAAGGATGAATCTACATTTAGAAAAAAATGATACTCAGAGATGGACATAAATTCAGACGGCCCAATAGTCTTATTGTTATCTCTATGCGGCGTCATTATCCATAGCGATAACAACATTTGAAACGAGTGAACCTAGAATTTGACAGCTGCATCAGATTTTCGATATCAAGTTGTTGTACGGGTATGAGGTACTTATGGATTTTCAAGGTGTGGTTCTTATCGCAAGGACACTTGTTACTATGATGAATACATAGCTATACAGTATGTGTTAAATAAACTTGAGGGTACAATGACTACATTTGAATATAAGAGGGTACGGTATTTTGCTGTTGACAAAGCAATTTGTATCATACAGCTTGTTAATACGATTTGCGTATCCCTGAAAACTGTTAGAGGTGTTCAGTTATCAATAGTTGGGAGTCTGTTTACACTGATATGATGAAATTTCTTAATTAAGTGTACCATCTCATAAGAACATTGGAGTAAATCTGTCTGGGGTTTTTGGTTCTTATCTTTGGGTGTCTTGTACCACAAAATCAGTATGCAGGTTCTTGTGTTGTTATGTTCTTGTTTGCGGGGTTTTACTGTATCTTGCAATGTTAGAATTGGTAATCGTTTGTTCTTGCTGCGAAACTGCATTCCATGTCTCGTAAATTAAGTCGGTCGTGGGTAAATTTTGAATTCATATTTCTCATAGATCATTTCAAAACGCCTCATGACATTGGCTTCAAATGCGACAAGTGCGATGGAAATTGTCTAACATGTGCAGGAACAGC